>CM022400.1:11947186-12547186 GCA_011833715.1 Carcinoscorpius rotundicauda | reverse complement strand
TAATAGATGAGCATTAGATGGCTGTAACACGAAAAGTGTTGTTCCGGTTTGGTCACATCACTAATTTAGTGAAATGTATCAGAACACTAACCATGCTACTAAACTGAACATCCAGAAACTGTATTTGCCACTCAGATGGATTACAATTTGAGAAAGTTTCTGCTACGGTGATCTGAGCTATGAAGCACACACACAAACACACTGCCGCTAGAGAATAATGTCCGTAGTTAACACGACAAAAGTAAACATGAGATCCTCTTCGTCTCAAGGACTTTCATCATCACGTACAACTCAATTACTCTCATCTTCTGGTTCAGTTCTTCAGATGATCAGTCTCGAATTGGGTGAAGAAACAGACGACTGATTGTAGGCTTCCTCATACTTTAAGGAGTATAATAACAAAAGCGAAGACATCCGAACCCGTTCGAACCGAATATACACTTCCAAGAGTTCTCTATTTCGTCTGCATAGTTGTTGTTGTTGTTGTTTTATTTCTTTGGCGGGAAGAGTTATGTAAATATTTAAGTTGTTGCGAAGCGCTAAGCTTATGCAACAGGTTCCCTGTTCTCTGACCACATCAGGTACCGAAAACCGTGTCTTAGCGTTCGCTGTATGTGTTTTAGACTTACCGCTGAGCCACAAAATGGAGGGGAGATTACATAAAAACCAAAATTAATTTCAGTGGTATTCTTTTCTCGAACATACTCTTAACTAATGTCATATGGTTCGGTTTAGGGTAAGATTATAATCAACATGATACAGGTTCGTGACATACATTCCAAAAATGAAAGTACGTGATGGACACAGAGGTCCTAAACCCAGACTTTTTAAGATGCGTTTCCAATATAGATATGCGACGAACAATTTACAGTAAAAGAAAACAATCAGTTTTAACAGTTTTTTTTTAAACATTTATTGTGGGCCTAAAAATGTCCAATTTTAATTTTGTAAATTGATCGCCACCGTTCTGTAAACATCTAATCGATTTACACTCTGTGTAGACACAGAATTTAACTAACGCAAACAGGAATTTTAAAATCCTGGGCCATCAACATTACAATACATTTTACTTGCATTTTGTGTTCCAAACCGAGTGTCTTATACACAATTCTTACTTTAAATCACGTGTAATTACGTTGCTCTCATGAAGCCTGATCGCACATCCTTCTAAACATATAAACGTATTTTACATTTCATGGTAACTATTAATGAAATAATTTCTGTGAAGTTTGTTGATCGAAAAGTTACAAACAAATTTAAATTAAAATTTTGTTTAGTGTCCTCACATTTTCTTACGTTTAATTAAAAAAATAACGACGATAGCTAGCGTATTTTCCAAAACAAGAAACATAATTATTTAAATTACGGTATCTTTAAAATACAAAATTATTGTTGAAAAATATTGCATTTAATACAAGATAAGTACGAATGATATTTAAAACGATTATACTTATTTACAAGTTAAAGCATTTCAATTAGGGTTCTTTAGCTCTCACACAAACATATGGATACCAACACAGGGACACGTGATGAAGACTTGACGGTGAACATCGATGACTAGATGCCTTCCGTCTAGTCTTGTACCCCCCGCCGTGAAAAAGTGGTATATCTATGGACTTGTACTGCTAAAAACCGGGTTTCGATAGCCGTGGTGGGCAGAGCACTGGTAGCCTTCGTGTAGCTTTGTGCTTAATAATAAACAGCAAACAATAAACCTCTAGTCTTACACTACTAAACTAGAGACGGCTACTACAAGTAGTCCCCGTGTAGGTTTGTTTATTTTTTGAATTTCGCTCAAACACTCCTACAACCATGAATAGTTTGAACGTGTTGATATCACAGATATTCCCCAAAAAGATACGAAATAAATGTTGTTTTCTGAGAGACAAGAAACACGTGTTCTAAACAGAGCTAAAAATCTACCTGATCAGAGTTCACTTGTAGATAAAATTAACATAACTTGAACTGTTGGTAAGAACGAATGATATCAGGAAGTAGGGTTAATGACGATCCTGTTCACGTTATATACGTCTATCTGAGTTATTCCTGGTAACTAAAAACAGTCGATTCCACAAAACCGTTTCTTTATTACTCGATAATGAAAGAACTGTGTGTCATCATCCGTAGAATATGTGTTAAAATCCCTTCATTTTCAAGCTAACAACGTCTTACTTAACATTTACGAGCCAGGGTATCTTCACACATCACAGGGTAAGAAATTAACTTGTAGGCACATACGTATACAACACACATACTGGTTGTGAGGTAAAACAGTCAACCATTATAACACTAACGTAGTGGTTAAAATCACGCTTGATTGTCGGTGACCCCACAACCCTCACATTCCTGGTGCTATAATTAAAATAGACGAATAAATGATCTGTAAAGTTAATTTAGACACAACTTTATATGTCTATGAAGAACACCCTCCACGAAACATCTTTAACGAATACTTATAAAACGAACACGCATTAACGTGTCACGTGGCTGAGAAAGTACGGCTGTTGCAAGTTTCTTAACATCAATAAATTAACCGTACAGCACATCAAGTTATTTTATGACTGTACCGATTTTAAAAGTCAGTAAAATAATGACCATATTTCGGCACTTGGGAGATGTGAGGTATGAGTTACCCTTTGTTTTACCGGTACTGTTTTTTGTTGTTGTTGTTTTGAATTAAGCACAAAGCTACACAATGGGCTATCTGTGCTCTGCCCACCACGGGTATCGAAACCCGGATTTTAGGGTGTAAGTCCGCAGACATACCGCTGAGCCATTGGGGGGGGGGGGCGCGAAACGCTTACAAATGAATGGACAAAATGAAACAAACAAATCCAAACACGAAAACTTGGAAAACTTACATAAGGATTTAATGCAATGAAGGTATTCGATGAGTTAGGATAAAAATTTACGTGTATTTAAGAAATCTCTTTTGTGTTAATGTTTCTCAAGCTGTTAAACGTAAAATAATCAGTGTAGAAATGACGCTATAATATTTGTATTAAGCCTATTTTTCGCTAGTCTTCTCTTGACATAAAAACTACACAACGTATTCTTATACTTTACTGTAAAAAACAATCGCATATTTTTTATTAATTGATACAAAAATAATAAAATGTTAAAAACATTAATTTTGACTACAAGGTTTTTAGTTTTTCTTAAATTTGTATTCCGTATACGGTTGGATCTACTGTCGGATAATTCGATGGGAAAACACTACTAGGTGAGTGTGGCCGTTTCAGAAAACGAAACGCCTGATAAACAAAGGCAAAAGATCAGAATACAAGTTATATGTTGTTGTTGTTTTTTTCTGGTGAAAGTTACTTATTTTGCATAGAATAAATAGTCCTTTCAGTGCTATCCAGAATACTGCGATCAGTGGTTGAAGTACAATCTTTCCACTGAGAGATTTTTTCTGGATATACCTCATAGTTTGAAATATTACCTACAATATAACAAAAAGTGTAAATCGTGCAACTAACTTAAAGACTAGTATTTATCATGCAGTAAAAAAAATATTCGTTTTACATGATTCACATGCTACTTGAGATACAGAACGTGCTCTACTGTAACAAATGTATAAAGATCGTTCACTCAAACTGTATGCTTTCTATGCACAAATCAGTGTATCCTCACAGACTTGTCTGAGTTACAAATAAGGATATACTCAAGGATATGTAATTGGCACAAGTATTACACGTACGTGTAAACTTTTTCTCTGTTTACCGTTGTTACAATAACTTCTCTAGAAGGACCTCGTAACAAGAATATTAAATATTCTAACGTTAACCACACACATCTTGTAAAATCATCCCGCACATATACAAGCCTCCAATGTATTTCTTACCCCCATGATCAAGCCTGTCTCATACGTTATTTTAACACCTGTAACATCTATTCATAAGTGGTACCAAGCATTTATTTACCGTTTTTGAATAATATATTACGATTCTATGTATTTCAGTGTACAACTACATTTATAACTTATTTATAAGTGTATATTATTTATAATAAATAATTGTTTTTGTTGATACTATTGACCAATCTCGTGTGTACAGTTTCTAACATTCTAGTTATTCTCCTTTAGCCTATATTACATGGGGTTGAGTACATTGCATTAACTCGGTTTTCGATATACGAATCTGCAAGTCGCGTAATAACCGATAAAATTCGCGGTGGAACAGAATGTATCAGAACTACATTTTGATATTGCCTGGCATCTCGCGTAAATACTTGTAATACCATCGAAAACTGATCGCAAAATATTCATTAACTTGGATCATATAGATGATTTGAAATTTCCAAGACGGGGATCATCCTCTGTATTTTATGGCATTAGAAAAGTAATATGAATCATTTTGGGTTCAAGGATTACCCAAAACGAAAATTGCAACAAGTCGGACCCTTGCTGTGACAAGAATGCTGCGGCGTCTTGTAGCAGGTGGTAATGTATAAATAAATACAAAGGACTTCCGCATAGAAAAGTCATTGATTGTCTGATAAAACAATGAAGATGACAAGTTACAACAGCAATTATACTTCAAGACTATTTTCAAGATCGCCAGTTGATCGTCAGATAGCTTGATGAGACGTGGCGATAGGAACTCTTAACTACGTGGTGAATCCTCAAAATTGTATCAATACGGCATACTCAATTTCTGTGTGAAGCGGACTGCGTTCATCTGTGAATAAAGTTTTCCTTCTTTCCAACTTGTGCCTACCAACAAACTATCAAGGGTTCTTTAGCATGCCCAAGATGATTCTAAAACCTCTTACTCATTTTTCCATATTTTCGAGCTTTACATCTATATTCCACACTACTGCCTACTTCACAAGAACCTCGGTGGTTTATTAGTTACTGTTGTTTTGTAATTTCGCGCAAAGCTACTCGAGGACTATCTACGCTAGCAGTTCCTAATTTAGCAGTGTAAGACAAGAGGGAAGGCAGCTAGTCATCACCACCCACCGCCAACTCTCGGACTACTCTTTTACCAACGAATAGTGGGATTGACCGTCACATTAGAACACACCCACGGCTGAAAGGGCGAGCGTTTGGTGCGACGATGATTCGAACCCGCGACTCTCAGATTACGAGTCGAAAGCCTTAACCACCTGGCCAACCTCGAGGGATACCAGATCTTCAGCATAAGTAAGAGTACAAGTTAGATAATATTTTAAAAATAGTTAATGTATATGAACACAGTGGACAGCAGTGGTGAATTTCTAGAAATTTCCATGTCACTATTTAGTAACCCTACACGGCCCCCCGCTCGTACAGCAGTATGTCTCCGGATTTACAACGCTAAAATCAGGGGTTCGATTCCCCTCGGTGGGCTGAGCAGATAGCCCGATGTGACTTTGCTATAAGAAAAACAAACACAAACCCTAAACGGTGTATGGCGCAGATACACATTGTCCCGCCACCTCGGGGAAGTATGTGAAACAAATATCGCACGTTGAGCGCGAGCATTTGCTTGTATGCTTTACCTTCACAATTGCGATAACGTGTATCTTGAAAGTTGCGTTGTTTTAAACACCTGAAGCTTTGCGTTATACCAGTATACGATGAACTGAAACTGGTAGTTACTGGTTCGCACGGTCGAGGATGAAACATTCGTCACAAATGTCGGAATTCACTTGACGATATTAATAATTACCGTGCAACACGAATAAATTTAGAATACTTCCAGTGTGAAGAATACGCCTAGATAGACAAGGCAACGAAGCCAGCTGGTTCTCTGGCTAGAGATTCAAACTGCAGTGAACTTCGACGAACCTTAATACACATGTCCCCTCTGTATTTCGTTTCTGTTCTTTGTTTGTTTTTTTCATTAACGGTGTAGTTTGTTTCTTACACTTTAATAACACAAATAAAATATTTCTCGTAGTTTATATCGAATAATCGCCGTGCCCTACCCATTTCAAGCTATCACCGTTCCCCACACAGTGTGTAGATCAAAATTTAGCCCCTTTCTCAATATTTCAGGAGAAAAACTTCATTGGACGAACCAAGATTTAGACCACATATACAATTTGGTTTCCTGTTTAACATCATGAAAAGGTCGGTTTCCACAGCGGTATAACGATTTTTAACATGGCCGACGTTGTCAGGAGTGATACAAAACTAACTTGGCTTTCTGCCAAGCAGAAACTTTAAGTACACACTTATCAATCTTCCTCGTGGCTACTGCTTCCTTGGAAAATTTGTGAAATTCTGTATACTCAGACATTTGTATGAAAAAACACAGCGACAACATGAAGCAAACGTTTGTTTTGTTTCTGAATTTTACAGAAAGCCACACGAGGGCTATCTGCGCTAGCCGTGCCTAATTAAACAGTGTAAGACTAGTGTGAGCACTAACACAAATGTTAGTGTTTTCAATGAAGGCGCCGCGGGCCACGGGTTGGAAGCCACTGAATAAGATGGTATAATTGGTGTGAACACATTTGGTTGAGTGTCTTTCTTTACGTGATTTTAAATTACATTAAATTATTACAACAAGTAAGACTATTTTTTGAAAGAAACAAATCGCAAGACTGTGATTGGTGAATTATTAACGTATCATCTTTGCGAATATCACTAACTAAATTTATTTGTTTCTACTCCTTGTTGACAATTTAGGTATAACAGCGTTTAGGGGGAATTAGTTTTCGGCGTAAATTGACGGCGTCACAGTTTATCAAACTAAATATTATTAAGAATTATTAAGGTGTGAATGCCTTTCCCAATGTGGTGAAGCATAATTATAATTAATTGTACTTGGCGTAACAAATTTTGTTAGGCCTAATATATTTTTAAACAATACATTCTTTATTAGTCTATGCCGGTTTGTTTGTTTTTGTCAATTCAAAAGGACATATAAGAGTATTTCAACCACACTATGTAGGTCACAGTGTAACTGAAATGTTATTACAAACACTTCTTTAAAAAAACGCTCTGGGAATGAATATTACAATGTAAAAAACGTGATAGGACTAATAACAACATTAAATTTAAGTAGAATAAACTTTAATAGCAAAAAACTATTAACAAAATATGACATTCCAGTTAATACCAAAGTTATTCAAAAACCAGGCACAAAACTGAGGTCTATACTATGCAAAAACTACGCTGACGAACACCACACCAACATTATTTATAAAATACAAAATAATAACTGCCACGACTTCTGTATTAGAGAAACAAGTGGAAAAATGGAAACCAGATTCAAAGAACATAAAAAGTCACCTTCACACGTTTTCGAACACTGCAAGTCAAATGAACACAACATAACCATAGAAAACACTAAAATACTAAATAAAGAAACAAACATAAACAAACGTAAAATTAATGAAGTCTTACTTATACAACTCAAGCCCAAAATAAACCAATACAAAGAAACACGTTTATACCTATATTAAAAATAATATAATAAATAATAATAATGAATTAAATAATACAAAATTATATATTAAAATATCTAAGCACGCCCTCTACATTCCGACACTCAGTTACACAACTTTCAAGCATGTGGTCAGCTTCGGGTCAGTTACCTCTTTCCTTCTTTGTGAACCTGACGATGACCGAAGAAGGTCGAAACGTTGTTCGCCCCTCCACGTGAAAAAATTTTCTCAACACAAACGAACCGTTTTTAAATATAAACTTTAATAGAAACTAGACTATAAAGATAGTTCAAACTATTGTGAACTACTATATACTTAGTTTTGCATTTAATTACTAATCGAGACACTGAGCACCGAATTTTGTGAGGACACGTGATATTGCATAGAGCACTTTAAGCCTCACAGAAGGGCTCTCCAGCATCACAGTATTATATGAGGGCGTATAAAAGTCTAAAACCGGTCCACGAACTACTGCAGGTCACACAAAAACTATACACATTTTAAGAGAGCCATTAGAGCATCTAACAATACTATTACGTATGTAACGATAAACAGAAGTAATTACGACATTATTGTTACGCAATAATAAGATCAGTTGACCTGTCCTTATAACACATACTAAAGGTCAAAACATCAGCAACAATGATGAATTAGTCTGAGAATAAACCATTTTAATGTATTTATTTCATGTTGTAAAAATACAATTCAACAATCTCTCGGGGTCACATCAATAAAGTCGAATATTTTTCCTGTAGTTTACGAAAACACCATTTTGGATTTGGGGGAAGACATAGACTAGGGCTGAAGCAAACAATTATTGTTGCAGTGAAAAATTCTATAAATTGTTATTTCAAATATTTGATTAGTCGGATACATTTCAAAGCCATCATTTAAATAGGGTTTGTGGGAAGCATTTTTCATGATTGTGGTGGGAAGTGACCATAAATGATAATGACAGTAAATCATAACATTATTTTATCTAGCTATTAAGAAAAACAACAACAACTGATTGATTAATCAATTTCAGTCACCATTATAAAAATTCTAATACAAACTGTCAATGTAAATTATGTTGTAACTATGTGCAAGAAAGCAAGTGTTGTCACGTAAAGCATACATGAAACTGTGTACAAACAGATCCATTGTTGTCATAAAACTTTCAATAACAATGACTACTTGCAAACAAAGCCAGCGTCCTCACGTAAACCATGCCTTAAACAACGTGCAAATAAAACCACTGTATTCGCATAACGCCTATCCATTAGAATGACTACGTACAACAAATACAGTGTTCCCTCGCTACTTCGCGGGCTCGGCCGACCCCCACACATATATATAAAATAATAAACATTAAATCTAAAATATAGCATTAAATACCATTAGAATATTAAAAATAAATATAATTAATAGTGTAAAGCAAAAAAACAGGTATATTTTGAGATATAAACATATATTTGAGTTTATAACAGCGTAAAAATGGAAACAAAACCAACTGGAAAGGCTATAGATGTACGCATTGTGCGTCTGCGAAGGCTACGCAAGATCAGCTTAATATCTTAATAATTGTTCTTATTATTTCAGCAACAATGAACAGTATTGTAATGGGAGGGTTAAATAGTTGTACAGGGAGGGTTTTAAAAGTCTAAATGCACATAAATATATACGTAAAAATTGGCGATCCCACTTCGCGGAAAATCTCCTTTCGCGGGGGGTTTGGGAACGCATCTACCGCGATACACGAGGGAACATTGTAACCTTTAGTCAGATAAATCATACTTTAAACAACGTGCAAACAGAACCACTGTATTCATGAGAATATATCAGTAATAATGAGAATGCGCAAACGAACCCATTGTACACGCGTACGTCATAGCTCTTAACTTGTAAAGTTTTATATCTACATAACTTGGAAGTTTAACTTTAAGGCCGCAATCGTACTGACCCAGTTGTAAGTCTGTACACTTATAATGTTAAAAACTGGGTTCGATCACCGTATAGGGCACAGCTCAAACAGCCTATTATGTTTGAGCCTGTAAGTAGCTACCAATCAATCGTAAAAATTCGTTATAAAAAACACAAACAAAAACTGTTGACCTATAACACCATTCATTTTCTTAAACTATTACTACTTTTAACATATTTATGAGAACTGCATTCAATACACTTTTTTCCCCCTTAACTACAGAGCAGTAGTAATAAATTGGCAAAACTTGTAACTGCTTCATTACAAATATGCAGACGGTCCCGAGAAGCACATTTATTGTTGCCGATTGTTATTGCACTAGTTTGTTCGACTAGTTAATGTTTCACCTACACAATGTCAGGTTGTTTGTCATTTTACTTATAAGAACTTTGTACTAGACCACTCTCGAGATTAAAACACGAGTTCCTGAACAATGGGGCACAGGTAATTAGCTTTGTTGTGATTATTCTGGCATAGAGCCTGCTATGTGTAAAATTAGAAGTACCAAAGCTTACGTCATACATACCATATACGAGATTGGAAGTAGCAGGCATGACGTCATGCGTGCCGTATATAAGATTGGAAGTAGTACAATTGACGTCATACCTATGAAAACCTACGTGATGATTTCAATATTTGCTGATGTAAAGATAGTAATAATTCCAAGAGATCTAGCAATATCCTTATACGCAGAATGAGACCTTGACTACCAGGAGAGGCATATTCTATAAATATTCTAATAAGCCAAACAGGTATCTTCTTGAAGTTCATCGAGTAATGTCTGGATAAACTCAAAAAGACATATTCTGGGAGTATTCCTACACACATAGATACATTTGGAATAAAAGGAGCATTCTTTTGTTTTACTGTATTACGCTTGGAAAATGCTTGTTTCTCCTTTCACCGTTTTCTGATGTAGAATGAAATCATTCTTATACAAACGCATACAGTAATACAATTGCCTCTTCAAGAACCAAGGTGAAAGTAAACACTGAATTATGTATATTGTAACACTACCGACTACCTTTTAACTACAGTAACCAAAAGCCTCGTCACTTAATCTGACCAAAATTACGTTTTGAAAAACAAAACCTAACGAGTCAGTGATTATCTTCGGAAAAACCAGGACGTGTGACGTAATTCTATGCAGTATTTTTAATGAATTGTGTAGGATAGGTTATAGAGCAACGTTCCAGCCAAACTTTGTTTAAAATGAAATAAATGCGAGTTTCTTGGCCAGTACCACAGCGAAACGTAAACCTACATGACAACTAATGTATTGTAAGTGAGTTACACTGGCACTTGGTTTCTACAACAGAAATAACACAGCCGTCAGCCTACACACGTTAATACGAGTGAGCTAAATAATAATGTTACATCACACGTTTTATGAAGAAAATGTGTGATACAAACGCTACGCTACATGTTTTACAAGTGAAGTATTTTGCAATGCAGATGTTACCCTACACGTTTTACAAGAAGTATTTTGTAATGCAGATGTTATCCAACATATTTTACAAGTAAATTATTTTGTTATATAGATATTATCCTATATTTTCACATGTGACCAGTTGGTTATGGTACTTGACTCGTAATCCGAGGGTCGCGGTTTTCAATCCCCGTCACACCAAACATGCTCACCCTTTCAGCCTTGGGGACATTATAAAGTTACGGCCAATCCCACTATTCGTTCGTAAAAGAGTAGCCCATGAGTTGACGGTGGGTGGTGATTACTAGCTACCTACCCTCTAGTCTTACATTGCTAAATTTGGAACGGCTAGCGCAAATAGCCCTCGTGTAGCTTTGAGCGATATTAAAAAAAAAATTTAGAAGTGAAGTATTTTGCAATGCAGATGTTACCCTACACGTTTTACAAGAAGTATTTATAATGCAGTTGTTACCCTGCATGTTTTACAAGTATTTTGTAATGCAGATGTTACACTACATGTTTTACAAGTATTTTGTAATGCAGATGTTACCATACATGTTTTAAAAGTATTTTGTAATGCAGATGTTACCATACATGTTTTACAAGTATTTTGTAATGCAGATGTTACCATACATGTGTTACAAGTATTTTGTAATGCAGATGTTACCATACATGTGTTACAAGTATTTTGTAATGCAGATGTTACCTACATGTTTTATAAGTGTGTAATACAAATGTCACGATGCCTCTTTATAAAATTGAAAAAAAGTAAAGAAAACTCCGAGTAAAATTGAAAAAAGTATAAATAAAAAACCTATAAATTAACCTTAAAACTGAATCAGCACTCCCAGAAATACCAAAATATGCTTCCGAAAAACAAGAAAACCAACAGATCATCACGTAAGATTAACAGAAGAAATAATACATAGTCGCATACTACCTAGATGTTGAAAAACATTCTACAGACAATGGAACAACGAACTCAGATACAACTCTTCATATTAGGACTCCCCACAGAGATTAATCGCTGGGTTTTATTCCTGGCTGATAAGTTTGTTTGTTTTTGAATTTCGGACAAAGCTACTCGAGGACTATCTGTGCTAGCCGTCCATAATTTAGTAGTGTAAGACTAGAGGGAAGGCAGCTGGTCATCACCACCCACCGCCAACTCTTGGGCTACTCTTTTACCAACGAATAGTGGGATTGATCGTTACATTATAACGCCCCCATGGCTGAAAGGGGGCGACCATGTTTGGCGCAACGGGGATGCGAATCCGCGACCCGCAGACTACCAATCACACGCCTTAACACGTTTGGCCATGCCGCGCCCTCTGGTTGATAAGAGCATTAGAATGAATGTTGGAGCACCCACTCCGAGTGCTGCACTCCAGAGGTGAACGTGTCTCGAGGAAAAGTACCTATCCCTACATTGTTCATTATGTATGTTAGTGACATGCCTCTCAAGGACCCAAACCACATTTATTGTTAATAGTTTGTAGACGATGTTACAATCTGGAAGAGTACTCCAACTACAACAACATACAATATACAGCTGCCACTAAATGAAATAGAATTGTTCAATAATTAGTGAATAGTTAAAATAAATTCACATAAAACACAAATTATATTATTTACAAAATCGTAAAAAAACAAGTAAATTGATATCACAGACTGGAATATCTTACAGGTAGCGCCACCAGCAGAATGAATGGAAATTACATTTGACTCGAAATTGAACTGGACACCAAACATTAACAACATAAAAATCAAAATCCGAAAAAGAACGAGTTACATTAAGAGATTGACTGGTAACAACCACGGACATTCACCAGAAAGCTTATTAATAATTTCCAGAACATACGTGAGACCAGTCGTACAATCCGTCTATTTAACATGGATCAGTGTATTAAAAACACACTTCAATAAACTGCAGTAAATACAAAATTATATTGTAACGACAGCATTCAGAGTCCTACAATAAACAAACTCAGAATTTCTACAGCACTATTAAACATACCAACTCTATCAGACCCGTTTCAAAACATGGTTCGAATCCCGATAACGAAGAATTTTGCGTCTGAAACGTTGCATCATCACCACATCTTCGAGTCTTTGTTGGAAACAAAATTATTTGCCATTTAGGCTGTAGTTTATGGAACTAGTCTTTCATTTTGATGATCAGTAGAGAAACAAAGTACCGTGTTGCCCGTAATTAATAATAATGTTAAGTTATAGCTTCCATGAATAAAATAAATACTGTATCTTACGAATCTTCTTTAGTCGGGTTTCCTTTATTTCATCACAGGCCAAAAACTGAAACGTTTTACACTTTTTTTAAATGAAAAATTAAGAAACTATAAACAAATAAGTTTCATATTAAAAATAATAAGAAATACATTTTGTGACTTTTCATAACCGTAAATATCATTTGTATTCATTAATTTACTGTAATACCATATAACAAACTATACCCAAGTCACTACGGCACCTGTTGTTGACTTTATTATTGCGTGAGATTATATAATATATATTTCAATTAAACTTCATGTTTAACTCAATACTTTATAAAATGATAATCACGGTGAATCGCGACTTTTCTCCATCGAAGCCTAAGACATCACAAACACAGCGGGTAAACAAAACTCGGAGACCACATCTTTTAAACTCGTGCTGAAATCACGTGAAACGTTCTTTCAGTACGCAAACGAAATTGTAATGCCATCAGAAGACGTGTGACATACCACTCTCCCTGTAACATCATTCCGGTCGGAACTTCAACACTCGACTGTTACCACTAAACGAAAGTGTTTATCGTTGCCAGGCCTGGCATGGCCAAGCGCGTGAGGCATGCGACTCGTATTCCGAGGGTAGCGAGTTCGCGGACGCGTCGCGCTAAACATGCTCGCCCTTCCAGCCGTGGGAGCATTAAAATGTTACCGTCAATCCCACTATTCGTTGGAACAAGAGGAGCCCAAGAGTTAGCGGTGATGACTAGTTGCCTTCCCTCTAGTCTTACACTGCTAAATTAGGGATGGCTACCACAGATAGCCCTCGAGTAGCTTTGTGCGAAATTCAAAAAACAAACGTTTATCGTTGGTCTTAACGTACTGGAGAAAAAGACTCATGTTCTTCGTTTGGGGGCGACTTTTAATCATTAAGGTCTGCCTTCTGATGAAACTCACGCTGTCACGTTCCCTCTTTCGTGACTTCTCCGACGTTTCGTCCCTCGAAGTTTCTTAATATCATTATCAAATTTTTAACCTTATGTTTGGCGTCAATCTTTTAATTTAGCAAAATTAATCTGGCCACATGACTCTTCGGACACCGAAGTCCAGTAGCCGTCGAAAAAATAGCAGAGAAGTACTGTACCGTTTTGTTCATTTTTTATGCGCTAATACGGTGATCCTGTACGCTCACTTTCCGCAAAACTATTATATTCTGACAAGTTTCAATCTACCCCCACACCCTTTGTATATGTCACTGTCGGAGTTATTTAAATAACCGACCATGGTACAGAAGCTTTCCAAACAATATTCTACTGTAGCGTCTACCAACGTAAGTCATAGCCCTAACTATGATTATTACAGTTAGCAGACTTTGAGGTTATATGTTACAGTCGCGCATTTATCGTCCCGATCATAAAATGCATATTAATTGAATTAACTTTTATTTCAACTGTATATATTTTTTTATTAAAACTAGAAAATGTGCTCACAAAGTTCACGTTGACACAGTTTGATTTTGATGATCAGACCTGATTCATTGCAGTGTAAACTGTGACTAAATTTGTTCGTCTGGTTGGTTTGGTTTGTTTTGAATTTTGCACAAAGCTACTCGAGGGCTATCTGTGCTAGCCGTAACTTAATTTAGCAGTGTAAGACTAGAGGGAAGACAGCTGGTCGTCACCACCCACCACCAACTCTTGGGATACTCATTTATCAACGATTAGTGGGATTGACCGTCACATTATAAAGCCCCCACGGCTAGAAAGGTAAGCATGTTTGGTGTGACGGGTATTGGAAATCTGAAACACTGAACCCTTCATCGATTCTAGATAGTAGTGATACTTTATCTTACGGACACAAGTAACTACGATCTGTTATCACATTAACCTGAGGATATGTATAGTATGTATTGGCAGTTGTGATCGTAACCACACTAAAAATATACTGTTGTTCGTAATATATTAGCCTAAAGATAAAGCAACTGTGATCTGTAATCACACTACAAATACACAGTTTTTCGTAGCACATTAGCCTAAAAATATAGACCAGTGTGATTTTAAATCAAACTTCAACGCTATTGTTGTTTCTTATATTGCAATGTGGGAAGGGGGAGTGTGTGTTTTTCTTACAGCAAAGCCACATCGGGCTATCTGCTCAGCCCACCGAGGGGAATCGAACCCCTGATTTTAGCGTTGTAAGTCCGGAGACATAGCGCTGTACTAGCGGGGGGCCGGGAAGGGGGAAGTGTGTGTTCACGGTATTTCATCGTCCATACTTTATCATTAGTATTACCTACACAAGAAAGTATGGCTTGCTAACTACAAATTCAGACTCGATTGAAGCTATTTCTACGTTTTACACAAAAACTTAGAATTGTACTAATGAATCCCCCCTCACATACACACACCTCCTGACAGATTTTATAAGACAGTCGGTCAAACATTAAACATAACACAGTTCAAAAGTAGATATAACTGCCACCAGCCCAGAATTTTATAGTTGTTAAAACTAATATTCGGATAGGTTAGTTTTAAACGATTTTTGCCCCATTAGCTATCATGGAAAGTAACTGCTGACAAAGAGAGGGCAAAAAGTATGCCAAAAACTGCTTTATTTAACATAGTAATTAAAAAGATAACCTCACTTCAATGGACATCATTTCCTTTAACATGGTAATTAAAAAGAGAACCTCACTTCAATGGCCATCATTTCCTTTAACATAGTAATTAAAAAGAGAGCCTCACTTCAATGGCCATCATTTCCTTTAACATGGTAATTAAAAAGAGAGCCTCACTTCAATGGCCATCATTTCCTTTAACATAGTAATTAAAAAGAGAGCCTCACTTCAATGGCCATCATTTCCTTTAACATAGTAATTAAAAAGAGAACCTCACTTCAATGGCCATCATTTCCTTTAACATAGTAATTGAAAAGAGAGCCTCACTTCAATGGCCATCATTTCCTTTAACATAGTAATTAAAACGAGAGCCTCACTTCAGTGACCATCATTTCCTTTAACATAGTAATTAAAACGAGAGCCTCACTTCAGTGACCATCATTTCCTTTAACATAGAAATTAAAACGAGAGCCTCACTTCAATGGCCATCATTTCCTTTAACATAGTAATTAAAACGAGAGCCTCACTTCAATGGCCATCATTTCCTTTATCTTGTACAGTACTTAACAAACAACCCCTTCATTACGTATCATTTTACCACGAAAATAAATTCGAACGTTTAATTTCCAAATGTTAAATCATTCACTGGGTAATAGAACCAAGTTTGGGACAGATTATACATTTCTTCAGGTGATAACCAAGAGTTTCTTAGAAACACGAGTCCATATCAAAATTATTAAGGTAATTATTCACTACAGCATGTTTTACATCAAGAAGGGTTATGAGAAAATGTTTTAGACAGTGGTTATAGAATGCCTTATTAAGAACAACTTTTGGGTTAACAGTGTCATCTCGCTTGACTTGTTATTTTAACGTACTGATCAACAGCTCAGAAGCAAGATGGTACAAGTAAGAAGCGGCATTTGCAATTTCCGGAGAAAATCCACAAAAGACAGATATGGTTATTACTTCTTTGTTCTCAATCTGCTGATCTAAAAAAAACAACAACAAAAAAGTGCGTCAAACGCACGTGTCAAGTTAATGCATATAACTTACGACAACTCAATACAAACCCACTATCTTGACTTTATATAGTTTTCAGGACAAACTTCATTAGACGTGTGAGAGGCAGTTGACAGTACGTTGGTGGTTTTAATCTTGTAACTAGAGGAATGTCGTTTTTACTTCGCACCAATGGATAAGGAATCGAACCTTGGAAGGTCGAGCGGCTGTGTTGCTTTGAAAGAAACTAAGCGACATGCAAATAATATGGTATTTGATCTTCAACGTTAAAATAACAAGAAGTACAGTGAACTCTCTGCTTTTGAAAGATATCGCGTAGGCGACATAACACGATACCACATCTTTGCGACTAGCTGCCATTGTGACAGTAAGCTTTTACTGGTTGCCTGGTTATTAACCTTTAAACGGCGGACATCATCAAATGATGCCGCTACCAACACCATTCCCGCTGTTTAAGGGTTAAACAGCTGTTAGTTTGTCTACAGCCAGTCTTTCTAACAATAAACGAATAAAACAGAGCATTCAAATGGTCATTATCTTAACGACCGACTAGAACAAAATTCAACTGGTCATTATTTTAACGACCGACTAGAACAAAATTCAACTGGTCATTATCTTAAGAACCAAATAAAACACAATATTCACTTGGCCGTTGTCTTAAAAACAACTCGCACTGCAATATCTGTTTGTTTCTTTGAGTTTCGTTCAAATCCACACGAGGGCTATCTGCGTTAGCCGTCCCTAATTTAGCAGTGCAAGACTAAAGGGAAATCAGCTAGTCATCACCACCCACAGTCAACATTTGGGCTACTATTTTACCAACGAATAGTAGGATTGACCGTAACATTATAACGTCTCGATGGCTGAAAGGACGAGCATGTTTGATGTGACGGGGATTCGAACCGCGACTTTTGACACGATTCGTGCGCCCTCCCCGACAGCCATGCTAGGCCTCGCAGTGAGAAAAGGATATAATTTAATTGGTTAAACTTTTCCACTTTGCATTTTCAAGATTAGCACAATCATATATATTACTTAATTAACACTTACTAACCTATCCCTGGCTTCCCAAACGAACTGACGTTTTTATAGATTTTCAATGTCTCACCATCGATTGCACCATTAAACATTACAAGCATATTAATTACGCATATGATTGACTGAAAAAGACAAGGTGTCTGTGTATGTAAATTTCACAATACATAAGCAGGTGTATCTATAAAAAAATTATTTATGGCATTCATTTACACGATTAACAAAACAAAATCGGCGATCATAATTATTTCTCAAGAGATTTTAGAGAGATAAGACATACAATTGTCTCTGAAGAAATAAATAAAAACTGCCGTTTTATACCGAATCTTGAGATTCTATCTTAAATTTTGCCTTAGGTTGTAGTTAAAATACTTTCTCACGAGGTATGTTGTGACGAATAATGTTTCACGGTCATCAAAAGTACTCTTCAATGGTATTGGGTCCTGGCTATACGAGAGCTATCTGCGCTAGCCGTCCGTAATTTTGCAGTGTAAGACTAGAGGGAAGGCAGCTTGTCATCATCACTTAACCCAACTCTTGTGTTACACTTTTGCTAACGAATAACAGGATTATAACATTATAACGCCCTCACGGCTGAAAGGGCTAGCATGTTTTGTTATGGGGATTCGAACCCGTGACTCTCGGATTACGAGTCGAACGCCACAACTTCCTAGCCATGCCGAGCCATCGCTGAGAAGGGAGAAAAATGAAGTTTTTCGTGACGGAAAACGATGACGAAACGGGAAAATCGTGGCCTCTATTGCAAATCTACATGCACAGAGAATAAATATTTCGCAATGTCGGGGGTTACACATCGCGTAATTAAAACGTTTATCCAGTATCATACATATAAAAGCAAGAGTTCCATTATTTTATAAAGTTGATCACCTTGTCCTATAACATAGCTTGCACACGGATAACTCCTGATAAAGAAAGACGTAATGTGGAGAGACTTTAGAATAAAATTAATTTCCAGTATATTACATTTATATCTGTGAATTACACTAAAACCGGAAATGAAGGGCGTCTCACAAAAATCTTTGAGGATGAGAATATAAAAGGGCCTTCTACACGTGCAATCGTTTTGAAAGAAAATCTATCTCTTCGTTTTTCTAAATGCAACCTAACGCAAAACGTACTGTTAAAACTTTTAACTTAATACATTATGTTGTGAAGACAGTTTTTATTTATAATGATTATTTATTCTACAGATGAAATTTAAAATAATAAGTCTTTCTCTGTTCATCGCCACACATCAAATGACATCTGTATCCTAAAGTCAGTGATATTTCAACAGAAAACGACCAGTGCATCAATTTTGAACTGCATTTTAGAATAAAAAAAATGTTTATAGAAAACATTTAACGCTGTTTTTATAAGAATAATCTAATTACAAATGCTTAAAACCAAGTTTTTATTTATTTCACACCAAGAAAGGTTGTGAAAGACTAGTTTGCACTCTCTCCAGGTTTCTGTGCTTAGATCTTCCTGTGTCCAGTGTCTGTGTTGATGACATATTTCATCAACTTATTATTAAGTAAATCAGAACTTCAAAATAGAAATAGACAAGGTTTCCAAATAATTCGCACGTCGAAGGATCGCCCTATTAAATTTATATGCGAGAAAACGACCATTCAAATTATTGTTTACGATGTACTATGCACATTTGTGCTTAATAATAAGCTAAAACAGGTCGCCAACATTTCCGGTGTAACAATTGAAAAATTTCAAAATTAGCAACTTTATCGTCTATTACTTACCTACCTATCTGATCACGTCAGCGGGGCTAGCGCCTAGATGGATTGGGCTATCGCTACAAAATTATCATGCTCATATTTAAACATTTTTTAAACGCAAGTCAGCCTAACCAATGACGCTACATAACGACAACTTCTAAAGGTAAAGTTTACACTTTATACATGGTATAACATTAAAAAATATGAATTTCAAAATTACTTGAAGCCCGACATGCCTAGGTGGGTTAAGACGTTCGACTCGTAATCCGATGGTTGCAGGTTCGAATCTCGGTCACACCAAACATGCTCGCCCTTTTAGCCGTAGGGGCCTTATAATGTAACGATCAATCCCACTATCCGTTGGTAAAAGAATAGCCCAAGAGTTGGTGGTGATGACTAGCTACCTTCCCTTTAGTCTTATGGCCTGGCATGGCCAAGCGCGTAAGGCGTGCGACTCGTAATCCGAGGGTCGCGGGTTTGCGCCCGCGTCGCGCTAAACATGCTCGCCCTCCCAGCCGTGGGAGCGTATAATGTTATGGTCAATCCCTCTATTCGTTGGTAAAAGAGTAGCCCAAGAGTTGGCGGTGGGTGGTGATGACTAGCTGTCTTCCCTCTTAGTCTTACACTGCTAAATTAGGGACGGCTAGCACAGATAGCCCTCGAGTTGCTTTGTGCGAATTTCCAAAACAAACAAACAAACCCTTTAGTCTTATACTGTTAAATTAGGGAGGGGTAGCGCAGATAGACCTTGAGTAGCTTTGCGCTAAATTAAAAAAAACAAACATACAAACAAACGGATCCTGCTTAAAAAGTAATGAAAAAAGAATTTATACCTACCTGAAGGTCAAAATAGCGATCACATTTATTGGGTTTGTAATTTTAATCTTAATTCTTGCAAAAGTTAGAGCAATCGGAAATGGTGCTACACTAAAAGTTTATAGACGTTGTATCCATTTGTTGCGACACATAAAACTGAACAAATAAATAGGAATAAACTGTTTTTGGAATTTCGCACAAAAATACAGAAGGTGTATCTGCGCTAGCCGTCCCTACTTTAGCAGTTTAAGGCTACAGGGAAGGCAGCTAGTCATCATCACTCACCGCCAACTCTTGAGCTACCATTCTACCAATGAATAGTGGGATTAGACGATACATTATAATGCCCTCACAGCTGAAAGGGCATGTTTGTTACGACGGGGATTCGAACCCGCGTCTCTCAGATTACGAGTCGAACGCCTTAACCCACCTGGCCCATTGGTGTATTAAGAAGTTACTGGAAACCATTAATATTTGGACAATGCCATCTGCAGTCAGAATTATGGTGTTATTTTTTCACATCGCGTTTTGAGTCCTTATAAACAAACTACATTACCATAGTAATCTTGCATTGTATGTTACGTTTTTTTGTCATGCAAGCCAAATCTCACGAAGGAAGCCTGTTGCAGGAAACCTGCCTCCTTGTTTAATCGTAATGTCATTCGACTCGCCTCTCTCACTATTTCAAAACTAAAATACTTTTATGGTAATTGTTACGAAGATCTAAACAGATGCTAATTCTTTAAAAGAAGAAAAATTAACTGTTCGTTAAAATTACAAGTTATTACACGATTTCACATTTGCGTCAAAATTACGTTTTAAGTCACATAATTTGGCCTGTGGTTTGTCAGCTATGTCTTCTGCCCAGAAGATATTTCATTACAAGGATAAAAGATATATATCACAAGTGTTATCTGATTGCAAATATGTCTTAAAAAACACAAAAACATGTGATCTAATCTTGTTGCAGTTACCACATCAAAGATACCAAACTCGTAATACGGTTCAGCTTACTTGTACGTGAAATAGTCAATAAGATATTAATAACAATCTCAAGGATGTTGTTCCAGAAACCCCAGGAAATCTCATGACTTAGCCATTTGAGGCAATCTTGCTGACTGGGCCACTCAAGGTGTTCAACCACTTCCTAAGCACTCAGCATAAAGTGCTCAAAATAACATAGATAAGGGAATGTGACTTTACTTACATAGTCATGAAATGCTTTGGCTTCACTAGAATGTTCACAGGTGTCTCTCCTCTCAGGAGCCATGCAATACAAATCCCAAAATACACTAAAAAGGAAGGGTAATATATTTGTAAAGCGAAACAAGAGAAACACTTAAAATTACAAATATTTTGTTACTTTTTTATATTTGTCAGTAAAGCAGCAACAATGACAAACTTTTAACAATAGGAAACAAAAAAGAACTGTGGAGAAAAATCCTTGAACAGTAACAGTTTATAAGTAATACGTACTTCAAAAACTCAATGTTACTTACACCTTTCGAGTACAACCTCCAAAATATTCCTAATACGATAACTTCCACAATTAACCTATAAACTTTACGAGACTAATTAACAGCTAGTGTTGAATCAAATACCATCACAATCAATGGAAGTTAGTATTTTATGAAACTGTTTTGACTTTACTGCTCATCTTCAAAAATCATTGTTTTGAAAATGTCCTGGTGAAAATCCATTGAAAGATATTTTAACTGTAACACAGAATATTATTTCCAACATCTTGCCTCTCTGAGTCAAATATTTTAGGCTGAACAGTTAAAGAAGTTCAAACATTTCCTGGGCAGTTAAAATAATGCATCAATATACCCAGAAGATATTTTGAAAAAACGGAGTAACAAGTTTATCATTTCTCACCAATTATGTGAGCAATAAAAATTATTTATCACCAAACTTATTCTTACACATTTGTGTTTTTTTATCTCTTTGTTTTTCTGTAATAAAACTCAATTTTCTTAGCACTGAACTAACTAACTGGTTGACAGTAACAGTTCACTGACTTGCAAGCAAAAGTTATTCATTAACTGTATAACTTAAAATAACTGTACTTTCCAAACAGATTCATTTAACTTCTCTTGTGTAACTACCGTTTCAGGTATTGCTCAAAATGTTTCACACCCTTTCAAGAAAGTTCCAGATATTAAGGCCAAGCCAATCAAATTATCTTTAACTTCCTTCTGGTGATACATTAAATTTCTAGAAATGTCTAGGTTTTAAAAATAACCTACGACATCACCACCTTCCTTCAATTATTTTAAAGAACATACAATTAACTAATACAGAGAGAATGTTTAGGCACCAATGGTGGTGCTGGTCGTGGACAATTCTTCTGAAGATAAATGAATTTACACCACAGAAGGTGTTTGTGTAACACATTAGATTAACTTTGGAAGGCATGTGAAAGTGTGTTAATCAACAGTGTAAAGGTAATGAATTACCAGTGTTGTTTATAGGTTCTATAGTTCAAGGGGCCTGACTTGTACCACTTTGAATCAAAATGAATGGAATAAAGAAAATTTCAAAGGAGCCCTTGGGACATTGTTTTTTCACATTAGCTCTACAGGTAAGAGTGGAGGTCAAACTGCACATGATACAGTCTTGGACAAATTTCCACTCAACATGGTATTACAAATTTAATGTCACAATTATCAACACCTCATGTTACCCTATGCTGCCAATTTCACAATAGTTAATGTCAGATATAATGTAAAGCACGACCCATTCATTCAAGAAATTCAACAGGTTATGGTTTCTACAATGTGCAAACCGCATTAAAAGAAACTACATTTAACCTGCACAAGAGTAAAACCTTCCACTCTGACTTCTCACAGCCTGAGTTAAACTGACTTCCCCAATTCACACATATGTATTTCGCATAAATGCTTTATTAATGTGTCTAATTTTTTTCGTGAACAACAGAATTGTACCGTGTACTAAAAGCTTACCATGTTTTACAAAACTAATGAAAATACACCTGATAAATGAGGAGTTACCATCAAGGTTACTTGTCTGACATACGGTGGGTCCAATGGAACAATTAACTGCACACTAGTTTACAAAATATTAACAAGGTAGAATAATTATATTTCATTGATGGAAGAACAGGGCTGCACCAATACTGTTCTGCTTGGTACTTCCATATTTACCAAGTTATTATTACAATTATACATCTTTCAAGTTTTTGGAGTGAAATCTTATATAATCTGTGTAGGTGTGGCACGTCAGACACGTGCAAACCTATCATGCAGAAATACATTGTTTTAATATCACATGCAGTAATTTGGAAGATTTTTATGGTTATATTTGTACGGTAATTTTCTGTACATTTTATGACTTGTGAATAAAATAAATCATACCACAACTATTCTTATCCCTCATTTACACAATGTTGTTTTTTAATTGGCTCAAAATAATGAACCACAAAGAACCCAAAGAAATAAAAAAATGGCTATGTAAGTCCCTACGACCAGTAGAGCTAACATCTCAGTGCTCACTACAGTGGCAAAGCACACTCATGCAACAGACACTAGCAACTTGGTGCTCACTGTGACAGCAAAACACTCTAATGCAACAGACAAATTTCTATCCTTTTTTTGGAGTTTCAACAGTTCATATTAACAGTTCTCTGTGTGGTCAACAGTGAAATAAATGTAGCCTTTTTTCACAACTTATATCACAGTATGAGAAATTTATTTGGTAAAATAAAATGCCTTCCTGTAGAAGCCTGCATCTCATAGGTCAGAATCTAAAATGTACTTTTTCTAGGGGACACACATTTAAAACATTCAAGATTCCCCTAATCCCATGCTCTCAGAACAATAATGGATGTCTTCTGAGGATCCACGTGAGCATCACAAACACACTAAGTCCACCGGACGTGTCTGCACATGATACAATATGAACCTCTGTTTATATTTACTTGCATTTTAGACGAAATGACAACTCGACTTGGATGTGACGTTAGATTATTTGCCTTAATAGATCCATAATTTATCGGTATCCAATCCACACAAGACAGTTTTTATGCGGTATAGTGGTAAACGTGCATTAACTTTGAAGTATGCAGTTTCCTTTATCCTCTACATATTTCATTGAAAAAGACCATCATTGTCAGAACGGTACTAAACTTCTCTGATGTTTACAGAAATGTAAATCATGCTACATACTGCTAATCTACTTTTGAAAAAAATAAGCTTTCATTTCTGTTACATTACGAACTTCAAAGAGTGTGCAATGAGCAGCCAATCACAGAATGGTCAAAACTGTTTAAAACTGATAAGGCTACATGTTTCGTGAAGTGGATGTTTTGACAATTGTGAAATTGAAGAAATCTCCATTAAACAGTCCTGTAATGTAAACATTCCAACATGTTATTAACACAGGACATGAACATACCTCAATACTTCTACTTTTTTCCTACTGTGATTAACAAGTTTCCTGCTATAACACAGGACATGAACATACTTCAATACTTCTACTTTTTTTCCTACTGTGATTAACAAGTTTCCTGCTCTAACACAGGACATGAACATACTTCAATACTTCTACTTTTTTTCCTACTGTGATTAACAAGTTTCCTGCTCTAACACAGGACATGAACATACCTCAATACTTCTACTTTTTTTCCTACTGTGATTAACAAGTTTCCTGCTCTAACACAGGACATGAACATACTTCAATACTTCTACTTTTTTTCCTACTGTGATTAACAAGTTTCCTGCTCTAACACAGGACATGAACATACCTCAATACTTCTACTTTTTTTCCTACTGTGATTAACAAGTTTCCTGCTCTAACACAGGACATGAACATACTTCAATACTTCTACTTTTTCGCTACTGTGATTAACAAGTTTCCTGCTACTGAGAACAATATATAAAAAGAACACATCTGAAACGTTATTTGTATAGCCTTTTATGGCTAGTAGTCATAAAACAACAATGATTCCTATTGGTAGACAATAACTGGAACTACAATCATAAAATATTTCAAAATAATACATTTAAAGTGCATCACAAAATGACTTGTAAGACAAAAATGAGGCATCTTACTACACATTAACATGCTCAGGTAAATTTTGAAAATATCACTTGTGTGTCTCTGATTCAGTTTGTTGTTTCAATGTTTAACTCTTTTACTTTCTTCAATTCATGAAAAATATATGAATTTTAAGTTGAAATTTCAAAGAATTACCTGATTATCCAATTATAACATAGGCCTAAAAGTTAGGTTACTACTTTCAATAAATTACTGACTGCTGTACCATATTAAAGTTTACTTATAAATCAAGTTAAATATTTGATAATTGCTTACACGCAGCTTGTGCAGAAATGTACCAGCGTGCGTGTCTTTCATTTGTGTAAGCAACACAAAAAACAAAATTAATAACAGAAAACTTACCACCACCATGAGTGAAGAAATCCTGGTGGTTCTCCTAATGTAATATTTTTCTCCCATCTTATCTAAACAGAAAAGATATAGCTCTGTTAAAATAATTAAAACTATTAATGACACTGATAATACGCCTATTAATTTAACTATCTCCTAATTCATAGTTAATAAAAAATTGACACAATAACTAAGTCAACGATTTTCTGTCTGCATTCTGGATTAATCATACCAATATCTAATTTATAAATGCATTTTATAGATACATAAAAAAACACACACTACTGAAACTACTAAGTATATTCCTTCCACTAATAACTTTTCTTAGATAAATTAAGAACATACTCCTAACTAACATACTTGTTAAACTGGTCAATACGTGGTACTAAATTAGTGAAATATAACAGTATGTATTATTTGCATCCAGTGTGAAACCTCTCATTTGTGAGTGTTGAAGAATAATGGTCTGTTTCATGTAAATGTACACGTCTATAGCGTCAGTGACAGATAATGGTGTATTTGTATGTCATTTCTCTCATATATTGTTTTTTATCTATCATTTAAGCATTCCCATACACAAATCTCCCAGTCTTCTAAAAACTATGTATTTCTGTATGCAAACTGCCTTTTCTCTTTGTTTCACAAACAAAGTATTTCCTTATAGATTACCTATCTATTTTATGAACCATGCATTTCAGTTTACAGATTGCCAAGCCTTCTAAGACCCAATTACACAGGTAAGGGTCAAAGTGCACATTCCACAATTTTTACAGAGTGCCATTCCACGTAGTATTATGTATCTGATATCAGTCACCAACTGTTCATCTGACCCTACACTGCTGATTGAGTGAAAGTTCATAGTGTAGGATAGTAAATACAAGATATAACATACAGAAATACTGGAAAGGAGTTCTAATATGTATTTTGAAGGTTCTAGAACATTATATAAAAGCAATTATGCAAATTGTACAATTTACAAAAGCCAATGCATGCTGATCGCATCAACACCATCTAGCTTACTGACTTGTCATTGTCTCAGCTAAATTGCCCTCAATTTATAGACATATTTTTAATTATGAATATTTTTGTTACGTTTAATTTATATTTGCAACAGACTTGTGCATCTTATTAAAAGCTAGTTACTTTTTTATGTAGATACACTCAATTCATTCAAAATTACAGTAAACATCTCTTCTCTAGTATCAGGTGAATCCAGTGTCCCAACCCCATACACATGCAGTTAAACTTTGTTTATTCACCCCAAGATTATTCGAAATCACCCATTTGGTCATTGGTGAAAATTCACAACAAAAAATTAACAGATTTTGCTTTTAAATATTTTTCAGGTGCACCATTAAGATGTGTTTTTGAAAAAAAATTGCAGATGAGGTTAACTACAATGGCAGGAATATTCAGCATGTTAAACAGGATCTTTCACAACAAAAACAAAGTACTCTGCACACACAGACACTTTGAAGTAATGAAACATAGTCTCATCGACTGAAATGTCTGGAAATAATAGTTTTTTTTTTATTTCTCTTTACAGGTTGACTGGATTTATTGCTGCCAGATGGTCTACAATATAAGTTGATTGTTCAGTTAAATCTGCCAACAGAATTTCAAATACATGTTAATGAAAAGACATTACGTCATCTCTGCCTTCCTCTGTGATTACAAGGTCAGCAACTCACCCTAGCAAGTATTGTTATTAAAAAACCGGAGAATAAGGACATCGGGCTGAGAAGTCATCATACCCAACATAATCTATGAATACCACGTACAATATCACACAACAATGATATTACAACCAGGGTATAAATTGGCCAGAAATGTACTCCAGAACCCACCTACCTAATCTATACAAAAGCATTAAAACCAAGAGACTAAACAATTCACAACTCAGTTTTCTGTTCTAGTTAGTAACAATTTGCGGGTTTCGATACACGAACTACATGTGATTCTGAATAATTTTTGATAGGAAGCACGAAACTCATTATTTTTGCAACTTGCAATATAGCCCCACCCACTCACACAATTTAAGACTAAAAATTTACTCTCTTAAAAGTAGGTACACAAAGAAAATAGTTCCAGAAAAGTGGTTGTGTGTAAAAAACAACAGTTCCAATGTAGCAATAAATAAAGGATTACCACAGAGAATGCTGTTAGAAAGATACCCTCTTTACAGTTTCCTATTATTATTTGATACAGTAGCTTTCACTTAAATCCCAACAAAGAGCTGTTTGGCAAAATCTTTCAAAATGAGTTTAAATGTGTGTAATTTCCTTATAAGATACATCCAAACACTGAAGATTACCAATAATAAAAAAGAAGCTGCCTTTCACATTCACATTATCAATATCTAAATAAATTCAACTAACATATATCATAAAAGAGTACAAGTGATTACTGATGTAATACTGTCAACAGGACAGTAGTGTGTCTGTGGATTAATCTAGGTCTGCAGTTCCACATAGCATCTACAGCAAGTAAACTCCTTCCTTCTTCTAATTTTTCATTTCTAACCTCTCAAACAGACCTTCTCTGGAAAACATATTTTAAACTAACAAATTTCATGCATGGTTTATGTCACATCTCACTTAAAAGCTAATAAATTACACACTTGAAGCACGTAACCTTTAGTTCTAAGCCTAAAAAATTACACTCGAAGCACGTAACCTCTAGTTCTAAGCCTAAAAAATTACACATTCGAACCATATCAGCTGTAGTTCTAAACCTAACAAATTACACTCTTCAAATATGGCACCCACAGTTCTTCAGTGTTTGAGGAAAACACTGATTTTTTTTTTCACTATCCACTTGTGGAATGGCTTGTCAGATGATACCATTGTGCCATTAATTACAATTAGGTGTAAAAATGAGTGAATAAAGATATGGATGTAAAATAATATATCTAGCTTTGTCCAAAGTTTTTCCTTTATTTTTTGTGGGTAAGGGGCAGTTTTTAATGGGTCTTACAGTTCTCTGTCATCTTGTTTTTTCTTATGTCCCCCAAGTATATAAAACTCATTTCAAAAACCAGATATTATGACCAGAATTTCTATTGTGCACTCCTGAAACTATGACAATATTACAAACTTGTTTGTTATTTTATACCTTGGTAAGCATTTATAGTTTCACGTAAGTTATGCAATTTATTTTCAACAATTTCCCATTTAATAATGTTGGATATAAAGAGCGTGGTGCATGAGAAAATATATTTCTTGTTTGTTTATTTGGATGTCTGTGTGTTGCAAACGAGATGGTTAAACAGAATGCTATTCTATACAAGGTACAGAAGCTTCCTTATCTTACAGTTTTGTTAGCTCGTTTAGCTACACGTTTAAATACGTATCCAAGTGACTTGGTCTTTGATTAACATTTAAATCTTGGCATCTTCTCCTCTACAAATTTCACATTCTTTCACACGAGATAAATTATTGCAGATTTCCAAGCTGTGCATAACTTTGCACTACACATTGTTAAAGCATGTTTTCTAAGTCTGAGATAATATAATGCTCATGTATTAGTAATGACCAAAAATATCCTATAACATACCATAAAAGTTTTATTCCATATCTTTGGACCAATACAATACTTTTTCAGTGCTCAGATAGCATAAAAAGAAACTTAAATCAGTAATATATTTTGTCTTTTACATTTTTGCCTCCTGAAAGAGGGCTGTATTAGACCAAAACCTAAAAACTGGACAATTTTTTTTTTGTTTCTCTCATTAAAATAAAAGTGATTTATCAGTGATGTCGAGAAACCCACTTGTTGAGAATTTTCTCTGCAAAAACGGCTCGTTTGGGTTGAGAAAATATTTAAAATATTTTTTTTAGAAAAAAAAGTGATTTATAAATATTTTCAACATAAAACACCCTCCAGAGGTCTCTCTAGAGTAATTTGTAAAAATCAAAATATCATGGAACCTCCTCCGTTTTCAATTTTGAAGATAACTTTCTATACATTGTTCATCAACCCGATACAAATCAATTTACTAGACTATTGTGAAATTTCTTTGGTAATTAGACAACAACTGCGTATAGGATCTAAAATAAAGGATTACCTTTGGAGGTGGTCATTCAACACGTGTTAAAAGCCCTTTTGGCTAAAGAAAACCACCAAAAAATAACAGATCTCTGAAAACTAAAACTTTCAAACGAAATATTCCTTGAATGTAAACTTGGGCACCTGAAGTCCTGAACCTTGAAGCTAATAATTCAAAGTTATTCATTCAACAGACACAGTCAATTTGTATTCTCTTTTCAACAAAATGCTCACCTTATGTGGCGATATTTCTTATCAACATACAAGTTATAAGTGATAAACATATGCAGCAGAGATTGTATTTCTTATTGTTTGTTTCCATGGTGATTTCATATTTGTTTCTTTACTTTTGAAGCAGGTGTAAACACGTGCTCCATTATAAAAGAGATGCGCACGTGTATTTTGAAATTCATTTAGCTATAACATTTTTTCAACAACGGTGATTACTCACAACTACATGTAATAATTAAAAACGCTAAAATATTTATCATGACTGTAGTATATCTTGTAGCTCAAAGGGTATTCTGCAAGTCTGCTAAGTTATTAATTGTTTTAAATTTTTTAAATCTTCTAAAAAATTGTTCAATTACTTAACAAACTTCATGTAAAAAAAAAAAAAAAAGTTACACAAATTGTTCTCTACATTACTGTGAGACCGAATAATGTAAACTATTTTCTCTGTGGGACTCTTGTAAGTAAAGTTGTCGAAACAACCACAGCAGTTATTTAACAAAAAATAAGATATTAAACCAAACATACCAGATTATACTATTACAACATAATTAACAACACTGCTTCCTTAAAAATACACAAACTAAAAGTGTCACCAAACCAGACTACTACTGATAAAAAAAATCCATTTTATCATTTTCAGTGAGAGAAAAATACAGTAATAATTTCTGAATACCCACCACGATATTTCAAAATTATTCGATCTAGATATTAATAAAGACAAACCAAACAGATTTTGACAAACATTTCAACTGCATCTTAATCTCAAACAAACGCATGCATTTAAATCCAACAACAAACACTCACTTAACACTTTACGGTTACAATAAATAAGTATGTAAATTACTGACAAACTTATGACTGTAAACATTTACGTTTTGTTCACAAAAGTTACGACTTACTTCTGAAAGAAAAGTCTGTGCTGCTTTCTGGGCTCCTACGTGTAGTAAATACTCGTAGACATAAAGGGCTAGTCTGGAAATTAAAGAAAATGTATCAGAAAAAAACAAACAAACAGCAAAAATATCACAAGTACCACTTCTACATTTTAATGGAATCTGCCTCTGGCGATTTGCCCTCGATCCAGCGGTGTGATACATCGATATATATTCACTCATTTTTATTTTATCGATAATTTCAAATACAAACACGCAAATAATTTGCAATTTTCATCTTCAACTTATATTTTAATCATTCATTCCACAAAAATTAAATTTGTTTTTTTTACTTGTACTCGGTTCGATGCAAGGTCAAATCCTCGAACAGTAAAATTCAAAAACCATAGTTTACACAAGTTACACCTTTTATCCATTGTAAAAGCACTTAACTGAAGGCTTGAAACACACAATACTAACTTTTCTCGCGCCTGATTATCAGACGGTACCGTTGCGCCTTTTCCCTTCGCGTACATGCTGTGCGGTTGAACTGTCACACACTTGTCAAGACATTTACAATGATTTTAGTCCTTGTTACCATAGAAACAACACTTCATCTGTCAGAGACATGAATGTGATTGGGTTCATTGCTGCCTGTGCTCCGAGTTCGCCCTCAAGTACTCATTACGTCATCCCTGAGTTTAATTGAAAGACCTCATTGGTGGCACCGCAGTGCGCGCCAAGAACGTAGATCCTCCCTGAGATATTTACCAATAAAACTATTTTGAAAGAACCTAAATTATCCATTACCTAAAAGACTAAAAACAAAAATTTTAAATAAACTGTTTCTCCATTGCCTTTGAAAAAGTTTCTTTTTAAATAATTAAAAAAGCATCTTCAATTCTAACTTTAAGAGGGAGGTAAACTGTTTATAGAAGAGCGGTAAAATCCTGGTACGAGAAGAAATGAGCAAAAGAAAAATAAAAAAATAATGTTTTCTTTATTTTAACTAAGTTTTTTTCTGTGATCAATTACTGAAACATTAGGAAATATACAAAATATCATAAAAATAGCTGTTAATTTTAATATCTTCAAACTGAATTCAAATAAATTTTCGTTACGTTATGTACAAAACGCACAACACATGGTCTAAATTTCACAAAATATCCACAATTATTATTATACGCAAAGGCTTAGGTTTCAAGTAAAGTATCGCTACGTACGTGTATAAGTACATGAATTTTTAAAAAAATACATTTAACTTACTGTTTAATTATCGTAAATACTCAACAAACCCTATATAATAATAATTGTTTCACTCGATTCATTACCTTATATCGTTGTTACGGAGTTAATATATTGTTTACCTAAATGACAAACAAATACTGATTTCTAAATGTCTTCAACACACTCGAATCTTTGCACAGCTTGTTTACGCCATCTAGAGCAGATCTAAAGTAGAACTGTAATATAAAAAGTAAAAGGGATCTCACAGGCGTTATTCTTTGTATGATTATAGTAATTACCCTATCGCTAATAGCAAAAGTTTTCAGTTTTATAACTGAGTCCAACCGCCCCCAAAAAGCAATTAGGTCCATAATGTTACTGGAGAACAAAGCCAGTTTAATTATTGTTATATCTAGACTATTTTTATATTTTTTTCTGGTATAGATAGGCGTAATCAAATGAATTTAATCAAAAAGTATAAGCTCAGTTGCAATTTGTTTCTCGAGAAAAAACACACATAAATATATGTCTATATATACACACATTTAGAACATTTACAAATAATTCGACAGCTTGCGCCCAATCAATCTTTTTTTTTTAATTTTACGTAAAGCTACACGAACCGTCCCTAATTTAGCAGTATAAGTTTGTTTATTTGTTTTGGAATTTCGCACAAAGCTACTCGAGGGCTATTTGTGCTAGCCGTCCCTAATTTTGCAGTGTAAGACTAGAGGGAAGGCAGCTAGTCATCATCACCCACCGCCAACTCTTGGGCGACTATTTTACCAACGAATAGTGGGATTGACCATCAAATTACAATGCCCCCACGGCTGAAAGGACGAGCAAGATTGGTACGACGGGGATTCGGACACTCGAACCTCAGATTACGAGTCGAGTTTGTTTTATGTAAATTAACATCATGAATTTATACTATATTTGGACAAAGAATTTCCCTTAATATGTTCATTTTTGAAGTCGTTAGTTTGATTTTTTCACTGCAGGCGGCTGTTGCTCAACCTACTCGTATGCTTCATTAAAAGATTGTTTTTATACTCTTCAAAAAAGAAACGCAAAAGGCAAAAATATGAGACAAATTTTAAACAAGTTTATTCCGGTTAGTTCTGTATGGCATGTGTGAAACTTTGCACTTTCACTGCTGAACATCCAAAGTCTGCAAAGGCGAAGTCCACGCTCACTATCTGAAGTTTAACGTCACTCAACGTCAATAACGAGTATGCTCCTCGTGAGCATCAATAACTGCTTGGCGTCTCCTGCCCATGGAAGCGATGAGATGACGAATCACATCCTGTGGAATGGCTGTCCACTCAGCCTGCAAAGCTGCTGCAAGCTGAGGTAGAGTCTGCGGTTGAGGTTGTCGCCGTCGCAGCCCTCGGTCCAACTCGTCCCAAAGATGTTCAATGGGATTTAAATCTAGTGATCTGGAGGGCCATGGAAGAACGTTGATGTTGTGGTGTCTCAAGAAGACAGTGGTGAGTCGGGCTGTGTGATGACGGGTGTTGTCATGTTGAAAAACGTCGTTGACGTTCACCATGATGGGTTGCACAAGAGGCCTAAGAATCTCGTCGACGTATCGTTGAGCCGTTAGATTCCCTCGAATGTGCAAAAGGTTTAGCATTGTAGGCGATAGCAGCCCACATCATGACGCTGCCACCACCATATCTGTCAACATCCTGCATACAGTTTTCTGCAAAACGTTCACCTCGGCGACGGTAAACACGGGTCCTTCCATCCTGCCTACGAAGCATAAAACGTGATTCATCGCTGAACCAAACATGCCTCCATCGTCGATGAAGCCATACTTGATGTGCCCGTGTCCACTGCAGCCGTGCTTGACGATGTTACTGGGTAAGGATGACGCCTCTGACTGAACATCGAGGTCAGATTCATGCATCTCGTAGACGGTTGCCTACAGTCTGATCGGAAATCCTACGCAGCCCTGGTATGGTTGAGACAGTAGACGTCGCAGTGGTGGTTCTATCTCGAAGGTGACATAACTGGATGTAGCAATCTTGTGCAGACGTGGTCACACGAGGTCTGCCAGATCATGGACGGTCACGAGTTGATTCATGTTGTTGGTGACGATTCCATAGCCTTGTGATGGTGCTTGGGTGAACATTCACAGCTCTGGCAACATCTGATCGAGATTCGCCTGCTTCCAAGATAACAGTGGCGTTGTTGCGTTGTGCTTCATTCAATCTTGGCGTAACTGTATTGCGTGTCGGTGGCTTAACACTGAGGTGTGGAAACGGACAACCCGTCACTTTTATAGGGATTTTGCACATGTTGCACTTGCAGAACATGCAGATCTCTCAAACAAATTTATTGGACACGAATGCGTTTTGGCGAAAAATCGGTTGTTTTCCTCCGTTTTCAAAGTGCACAACTTTTATTGTCATTTTGATCTGACAATCAGTGCCTTAACACGTGCAACATCACATACTCTGAGCTTGTAACGTTATTACATATATTTATCTTTAAAATGAAAAAATATCCCTTTTGCGTTTCTTGTTTTGAAGAGTATAAAACCATGTTAATATTTAAAGTTTTTCAAACTATTCGATATCATTCTTTCAGATGTCACCAGCCTCTCCCCTCAAAACACAAAAACTTTTTGAAGTACACACATCATAAAAACATTCAATTTACGAGTTTTACTACCACGTACGAAGTTAATGCTATATGTTTGCTATTATTACTTTTTATACTTCTAGACTGTAAACATAGGCATCAACTGCATTAACGTAGTTCAAAACATGCAAATCACCGTGAAAAATAAATACACAGCAACACTTGTCATCTTATTTGTTTCGATGAATAAAAAATCAAATGAAGATATTTTCTGAATATCGAGTGAGTCGGTTTATTTCTAGTTTTTTATTTGTGTCTTTTTAATTCTTTTGCGAAATAACCCTGTTGTGCCAACTCGTGAAACCCAAGCCGATATATCAGCCCCGGCATGTCCAAGTGTCTTAAGGCATTCGACTCGTGATCCGAAGATAGTGGGTTCGAATCCCGGTCGCATCAAACATGCTCGCCCTTTCAGCCGTGGTGGCGTTATAATGTTAGGTCAATCCCACTTTTCTTTGGTAAAAGAGTAGCCCGAGAGTTGGCGGTGGGTGGTGATGACTAGCTGACTTCCCTCTAGTCTTACACTGCTGAATTAGGTTCGGCTAGCGCAGATAGCCCTGGAGTAGCTTTGCGCGAAATTCAAAAAACAAAACAAACAAACCTATACATCAGTTGACACGGGTTGGGTCGACATGGTTATCACGTGAAAAGGTCGCAGTACTGTTAGTTCTCCCAGAGAAATTGATTCGTCATTAGACTTTTAGAAGTGTGGTTATTTTAAATTTATTTTTGTAGTTTCGTGACTCATGCATAATGAAATAGAATATCAACCTATGTAAGTAAGAAAAAAATGTTATAAAATGAATATAATACCTGAATAAAACATAATGCATAGAGAATAAGAGTGCGAAAAGAAGGAATCTTATAGAAACCAATAAGCAGGAAAGTTAAGAAGTTAATAGTCCGTAATCAAAAGGAAAATAAGAGAGCAAGAACAAAATCATAATAAGAAACAGATGATGAATGCAAGATAACATTGAGGTAACCAATAAACGGAGAAACAATTTTTAAAAATATTATCTGTTGGAGATAAATATAAAGTGTTCGTTTATTTATGAATTTCGCGCAAAACTACATGAGAGTTTGTTTTTTGTTTTGTTTTAATTCGCGCAAAGCTACAAAAGGGCTATTTGCCGTCCTTAATTTAGCAGTGTAAGACGAGAGAGAAGGCAGCTAGTCATTATCACCCATAGTTAACTTTTGGGTTACTCTTTTACCAACGAATAGTGGGATTGACTGTACATTATCACGTCCCTACGACTGAAAGAGCGAGCATGTTTGGTGTGACGGAGATTCGAACCTGCGACCCTCGGATTACGAGTTGAATGCCTTAACCACCTGGCCATGAGAGATACATGCTCTTGTCGACCTTAATTTAGCAGGAAAAGACTACAAGGAAGGTAGCTAGTCATCACCACTCATTGCCATCACTTGGGTTACTCTTTTACCAACGAATAGTGGAATTGACTGTCACTTTATTATACCCCCACGGCTGAAAGGGAGAGGATGTTTGGTGGGACGAGGATTTGAACCAGCGCTCCGCAGATTGTGAGTCGAGCGCTCGAACCACCTGGTCATGCAAGACCAATGTGCAGTGTAAAAAGGAAAATTTATCTACATTGCAAAAATGGATGTTTTGGTCAAGAAAGTTCGTAATGACATATGAACGGTTTACTAATACGGTCCACTCTCAATGGTATTACCACTCGAGGTGGACTCTATTAGTCACGGAGAACTGTTTTGTGAAGAGACGACCGTGGCGACCTCTAAAGCGCAGTTTCAAAAGCTTTTCACCGAAAATAATACTTGCCCTCAGTAATTATATTTAAATCTCAGACTTTTAGATAAGTTGTATACATTTTCTCTTATTGTCACAAAGTATAACGTATCTCATTTTGATGTATTAAAGGAAACCTAATAATGATCGATCAGAAATAATTATACTTCATTTATACTTGTGTATGAAAATACCAATATAATAGCGGGCCCACGAACAACGCTTCACAAGAGAAACGAATAGGTTCTACTTTAAGAACATACTATACGTTTCGACAGGACATATCTGTCAAAGACAGGATTATATCTTTATGGGGAAATACAAAAAAAGAATGTAAAATGACATGTCGACCACAATAGACTATAATAATCGGTGTCTCAGTAAATATGAGAGTTGCAAACCCAATTCAACTGATGTATTCGTGGAAGAAAGGGAGACGGGCTTTGGTTGGCAACAGACGAAACGTGTAGTTGAAGTGACATTGAGACTTACCATGGTGTAAACACAGCTATATTGTTTAACTTATAACTCCACTTACACGGTAAAACGATGTTTGTCTGTTTGCTCTGTCTTTAAACGCAACGCCACTCAACGGGTTCATCTGCGCCGTTTACTTAGAAGGGTAATCGAACACCGGATTCTGTTGTTATAACCCCCATATGTTACATGGTGTTTTGAAGCTGAGCACAAAACATACTCTGGCTATAAAGTACGGGAAACACGAGAAAACGACTTACTTTTCAAATGGTAAGCTTGTTTTATATAAATAAACACATCATGTTGAATTTATCAAATATAACGGTTGGATAAAACAACTAAACGATAGTTAAATAGATTATTAAATTTTCTGTTGTTACTAATGAGCTCTTTTTATTTCCTTCTCATAGTAAGTTTGAAGAAAACATTAAATGGCACGTGGGTGAGCAGGTCCGTTTATTACTCGCCACCCTACCTCTGACACGTGTTTCGAATTCATTGGTTGACTAATAAAAATTCGTTCAAATAAGACTTCAGAGGAAATAATCACATTAATAATAAAAGCATGTATCTTTATTTCCCTGAAGAGAAAGAGCTACCATAACTCAGAGGTAAGGTACTGGTCTCGTAAACCAGTGATCGCGAGTTCGAACCTCACTAGTGGCTTGAATATCTTAAACCTTTTAAAATCTATTATTGGCCAAGTGGGTTAAGGCGTTCGACTCGTCAAAGGAGGGTCGCGGGTTCTAATCCCCGCCGCACTAAACATGTTCGCTCTTTGAGCCATAGGGGCGTTATAATGTCACGATCAATCCCAATTCGCGAATGTTCAATTTTTCTTAAAGTATTTTAATGGAAGATATCGCCAAAAATAATTAAAATATTATTGCAGATTTCAATTAGTGTAAGATGTCCAATCCAGTGGTTGGATGGATGATAACATGGTGCGGGGAATCAGAAGATGATGAATCAAAGATTCAAGGAAATAAATATGATGAATCCCACGATGGCGACAATTCCAGTGATGATGAAAATTCATGTGAAGATAAACGATTAGCTGAATTTAGTAACACGTATATACCTTTCAATAAATTGTATATAATTGGCACGAAAAAAAAAAAATTTCCAAAAATGTTTAACATATCGATGTTTGTTTACTTATTTAGAAACTATTTAATATATCTCGTACAACTAGTGTGTAGAAAAAAACAAACAAACCTTAATTTAAGCGTTCAAAACCGTTTTCGAATGCGACGTATAAATGTCAGATATTTATATATATAAATATGACTGTACTTGCGACTGGTTTCACAACCACAAAGACAAGTTTGAGTGTATAACTGTACACAGAACCAATCAACGCGTTCAGTAAAGCTTCATGAATTTCAAACTGTACCTCATATCTGACTATATAACAGTATAGTTTTTTTTTGCACGAGCATCCTGTGAGAGAGGCGATTCTCTGACTTCATGTACTTATAAAAGAACTTGAGAATGATCCATTGACCCAAGTATCGGAATGTGAACCTACAGTGACTAAGAGAAGCGGCAATACCAAATGGGTTTCATACCTTTAGCTGCGGATATGTTACAAAAGTGACAGTCATTTCGACCATCAGTTTCAGGATAATAGCTTTAGACGGTAAGTGCTTCTAAATGATTGTTTACTCGCCCGCTGATCTGTTGTCCAGAAAGGCTACGACTGACCCACGGGAGTGGTGTCTCTGACCCGACCGTTTAGCACATCTTATGCATAAATGTGAACACCTAATATGGATAACTAAGTCATGTGATAAATATACTTTTACTTAATCTCTCGCCCCTTCCCCCACAAATAGAAGGATAATACTAAAACCTCAATTTAACCGGCTGCTGCAGTTCCATAACATATGAATAACATAATTACATAAAAACTAAGCTGCATAACGTCTTCTAAACTGGGATTGGCTCAGTACATGTAGAAATATTATTTTTTATAATTTCCCTAACACGACAGGTGGTTAAGGCACTTGACTCGTAATCCGAGGGTCACAGGTTCGAATCCCCGTCACACCAAATATGCTCGCCTTTTCAACCATGGGGAGTTATAATTTGATGATCAATCCCACTATTCGTTGGCAAAACAATAGCCCATGAGTTGGCGGTAGGTGGTGATGACTAACTGCCTTCCCTCTAATCTTACACTGCAAGATTAGGGACGGCTTTGCCCGAAATTCAAAACAAACCAAACCAAGCTTGACTCATCAACAAAACACGGAATGGAGTTTTAGGCCTCACTTTTCCCATCGGAATCCCCGCACTTCCTTCAATGAACTTTATCTTGAAACAAAAACTATCATACACTCTTAAAAAAGTAAGTAATTATGGTTTCAAACTTGAAATAAATTTCACCCACAATATGAGCATTACCTACACACTAAATGACAACAGGCTTTGGTATATATATATATTAGACTCTAAACAGCGTAAAAATAAGTTATCAAGTCAAAGTCTCATAACTTTCATATAAATCTGTGAAAATCATATCAAACTCTCACTTGAATCAATTTTTTGCTGTCAGTTTTTCTTCACATTCAAGTTACATCAATAATGTTTAAACATTATTTTTAATGTTAAAAAGCGTTATAAAAGAAATTCAAGACGTTTTCCAGCATTTTAGTAATTGCTGCGTAATATTATACATCAACGTTTTAAAAGAGGACATGTTGTAACCCTAACTAGGGTAGTAACAACAATCTTGAGGTAATAGGAATTCACAACTTCCCTAACAATTTCACCGTCCTATCCTTGACACATGAAGTCCGAGCAGACATTGTTTAAGTACACCATATTTACATATTTCATGAAGTTAACTTATTCACGAGGGTCTGTGGTACGTGGAAGATTTCACGAATCCATCGATATTTTAGTACGTTCCAGACCGTATTTTTAAATGACGTTATATTACTTTAAAATTATAGTTTAAACACGGAAATAAGATAAAGTAACCAAAATTAATAGCTTGAAGTTTATAATAAAAATCTCTCACAAAGTTTTAAACTTAAAATTTAAGTTGAAATATCATCGTTAGTTAGGACCTACGGCAATGTACTTGGGTGATAGAAAGAAAAAAAAAACATGTTTTACCCAATAAGTAATAATCAAACTGAAAACTTACGCAAAAACTCAGTAAACACATACAGATTATATTAACTGACCTCTAACTTAGTTGTTTTTAAAACTTGTCAAGAACTTCGAAGTGTCTGCAGTAGCTAAATGTATGCCTGCAATAAAACCATTTAAAAATGTGCAATTCAAGCCTGCACTCGTCAACGTTCGAAGTATAATATAATTAAAGGCAACAATATCAACTCAGTTGTGTTGCTAGGCGACAAAGGCGAACTGAGCGTTATCAAAAGACATCTGGATTTATATATACACTGCTGGCAAAAATCCTAAGGCCAATGAACATAAAGAAAAAACATGCATTTGACGTTGTTAGTTAGTTTGTTTATTTTTTTGGAATTTTGCACAAAGCTACTCGAGGGCTATCTGTGCTAGCCGTCCCTAATTTAGCAGTGTAAGACTAGAGGGAAGGCAGCTAGTCATCACCACCCACCGCCAACTCATGGGCTACTCTTTTACCGACGAGGGCGAGCATGTTTGGCGCGACTCGGGCGCGAACCCGCAACCCTCGGATTACGAGTCGCACGCCTTAACATGGTTAGACTCAACCACATATTTGAGAAGAGTTTCGAAAGATGAAAATAGGAAAAGGGAAAATTGAAAAAACTTTTTCAGCATTTAATAGGGAAAATGTGAACACTATGAAATTAGCCTAAATATTAGCTGATCAAAAGTTTAAGACCACACTGAAACGAAGCGTTAATCGGTAAACGTGACGAAATTTAGTCATTTGTGTTCAAGTATTAGCGTTGTCAACATCTCCCACTGACATCTCCTGTGTTACATTGGCTAAATAGTTGACAGCGTTTGAACGTGGCAGAATTGTCGAGCTGCAAAAGCAAGGTCTCTCTCAACGTGCCGTCATTGTTGCAATTTTTTGAGGGATATGCAACGAGAATTTAAAGTGGTCGGTTCAAGAAAATTTCACCGGCGTTGAGCCGATCGTCCAATCAGATTAAGGCTCTTACAGATGCAGAATGTAGCTCAAGAACAATAAGACCGCATCTATGAGAGAAAGGCTTTAAAAACCGTAAACATTTTCAAAGACCACGCCTCCTTCCACACCACAAAACAGCTCCATTAAACTTTGTTGAGAAGCTCCAAACATGGGACGTAGAAAAGTGGACGAAGTTTTTGTTCTCTGATGAGAAAAAAATTAACTTGGATGATCCAGATAGCTTCCAACGTTACTGACACGATAAGGATATCCCCCCGGAGACATTTTCTGTACGACACAGTGGAGGAGATTCCATCATGATCTGGGATGCTTTTTCATTCAATAAGGGACGTAGCCAGAAATGACCATTGAGGAGAGGGGGTTAATTTGAGTGCTTGATGCAAGCGTTTTAGGCGCGAAGCCATAGTGGGGTATGTTAGAGCATGCCCCGCCAGGAAATGTTTAAATAAAAACATAAAAGAAAAGCCTGAATTATGCATTCTGAGACCACCTTTTTGGCAGATTTAAGAATGGTACACTGATGTGTTTGTCTTATTTTTTAATCATAAATAAATATATAGACCTACAAATATAAAATATAACTTAAAGTTATCAGGCCCAGCAATGTAGTCCTACAGTCCTGTCATCAACATATAAAATATAGAGTCACTCAAGAGAGTGCAAAATATATGTATAGTGTCTATAATCTGTATTCAACTATCATGGATAGTGTATGTTCAGATTCTCTGGATTTCAAGAATTACCTTCACGAATAAACAGTGGGTGGCACCGTGGCAGGCTGGCAGCACCATGGCACTAATCTAGTACCATTGGCGACATCTATAGTGAATCATTCACTATAGATGGCGCCAATGGTAGTGTGAATGTGACGTTGACAAACGGAAGTTGCGATAAACAATCATTCGCTATGCCAAGCCCGAGAAAGCAAAACACACTGCACGGGTTCATTGAACCCATTCATGGGGCTAAACGAGATCAATCTGCTGTAGCCAATCAGGTTCAATCAGAATTGTCAACTGAACTGATGGAGTCATCACCGTGGACATCTACCAGTGCTGCCTCTACCACCTCTGGTCCAGTCTGATGGTGATGTCAGCATTGGTAAACAGGCAAGTCGACTACTCATTATATTATTTTTTTATTAAAGATCATGCAAGATGAGTTTTAAACTGAATATTCATTGCTGCTAGTGATTGTAGGCCTACAGCTACAGGATGTTAGGCCTGCTCTGTGAAGTACAGCTCTTAGCCTTTCTCTTCGAAGTTATTGTACTCTTGTGACAAACTGTCCTATGTGCAAAATAACTTAATTAGAACTATGTGTTTCTGTCTCTTTTAGATAAACACTAAAACCAAAATATGCCTCCTTGAGAATGCCTGGAAGCCAGGGAGTGATTATGTTTTCCCCAGTGTGGTCCAAGAAAGCTGTCTTTTCAGCATCGTTGGCTATCACAGTGGAGATGGCTACTCTACAGTCAACATGCAAAGGGTGCTTTTTTGCAAGTACTGCTGTCCTTTTGCTCCTGATGGTGCTGATGTTGGAAGCCAGAAATTGGGACAACTAGTGAAATTCCATACACAAACTGGAAGAAGGCTGTTGAAGACTTCAAGGCACATCAACTGAAACAGTACCACCAAGACGGCAAAGAAAAAGCTAACAATTTTCTACAGATTGTAAACACAAGTTTACCTGTGCACTTGCAGCTTGATGCAACTTACAAGCAAGAAATTGAACAGAACCGGCAACATTTAATGTCTATTATTGATACTGTATTGCTGTTTGGTAGACAGGGTTTAGCTTTGAGGAGAAATATGATTCTGGTCCAATGTTTGTTGGTGAAACTGATGAGGAGCCCATCAATAATGATGGGAATTTTCGGGCAATTTTGCGCTACAGGGCAAAGGGCGATGTCAAGCTTTCAGCAAGCCTTAAGAGTACAAAGAGGAATGCTAAGTATCTGAGTCCTCAAATTCAAAATGAAATCATCAAATGCCTGTAATACTCATATCCTTGCTGCTTTGGTAAGCAGGGTTAATGCTGCCAAGTGTTCTTCAATAATAGCTGATGAAACAACAGATATTTCAGACATTGAACAGTTTTTGCTGTGTGTTAGATATTTGCATTCCAATGACAACTCTGTTGCAATGATTTTTTGCAATTTATTCCTGCTTATGATGTGACAGGCAGAAACTTGGCTGATGTTATCATAACCAATCTGACACAATATGGTATTGACATGGCTTACCGAGGACGGTGCTGCCTCTATGAGTGGGAAATTCAGTGGTGTCCAGATACACATAACTGATAAATTCCCACTTGCACCCTATGTACACTGCAGTGCCCATTCCATAAACTTAACAATTTCTGATGCTTGTAAAGAAGTTCCTGTGCGAAATTGCATGGGAGTAATTTCTAGCATTGAAAACTTTCTCAATACACCCAAACGAAAGCACGTTTTGGTTCTTTCGATGGAGAATAAAGCATCTGAATCGAAAAAAAAAGTTTGAAAGGTCTCTGCCCCACCCGGTGGGTTGAGATGCATGATTTAGTCATTGTCTTTCTAGAATTAATCCATGCAGTTGTAGATGCTCTTGAGACCATATCAGGTTGGCAAGACAAATTCTGCCACGCAAGCCAATCAATTGTTGTGTTCTGTAACACATCCAGAATCCATCATCACTCTACTTACCATTGATAAATTGTTTTCCTTTAGTTTACCTCTGTGTAACTTATTGTAGCAACAGAACATTGATTTAGGTGCTGCGATACATCATGCAGAAGTAGTGGAAGATTTAATACGTTTACTCAAAAATATTACTGTGAATGAATTTAACATTTTCTGTGAGGCTCAAACTCTGTGTAGTGAACTTCAAATTGACATCATTATGCCAAGGCTGGCTAAAAGACAGATGTACCGTGCTAACCTACAAACCACTAGCTCTGAGGAGTACTTTCGTACTGTTGTATTTGTACCATTTATTGATCACTTTCTTTCACAAATATGTGACCGTCTGTCCAGTCACAAAACTCTCCTTAAAAACTTCATGTGTCTACTACCATCAGGATCTACCACAGAACGGTCAGAACCTACAGCACAACAATGTGACCAAATTAAAGAGTTGGTCAATATATAAAAGAATGACATTGACAGCACTTCACTAGCTACAGTAGGTAAACTTAGGGTTTGGTACAAATCACTTGCGAGCAACAGACCAAAAATGTCATAGATGCATATGCAATGTGCAATGGAGAAATGTTCCCAATCATTTCTAGACTGTTGAAAGTATTTGCCTCGCTGTCTGTGTTAACGAGCTCAGTGGAGAGTTCGTTTTCAACTTTCAGAAGACTCAAAACGCATTTGAAAAATACCACAGCTGAAGATAAATTGAATGGCCTGGCCTCATAATACATACACCGTAATATTAAAGTTGAACCAAACTGTGTTGTAGATGTTCTGACAAGAACGATTTGTTTTGGAATTTCGCACAAAGCTACTCGAGGGCTATCTGTGCTAGCCGTCCCTAATTTAGCAGTGTAAGACTAGAGGGAAGGCAGCTAGTCATCACCACCCACCGCCAACTCTTGAGCTACTCTTTTTACCAACGAACAGTAGGATTGACCGTCACATTATACACCCCCACGGCTGGGAGGGCGAGCATGTTTAGCGCGACGTGGGCGCGAACCCGCGACACTCGGATTACGAGTCGCACGCCTTACGCGCTTGGCCATGCCGGGCAGGCAAGAACAAACAGGGATTTGAGACTTTCATAGATATTCGATTGTATTTTTCTAGTTCTGACAAAACTTGCTGTATTAAAAGAATGTTCAATCAGAAACTTGCATCTGACCATTTGTTGTGTGTGAAATTATCTGCCATGCAATCACGGATCTTTATGAAACTTCACAGGTGGCAACTAAACTTGTCTAAAATGTTTGGGTCCATGGGGGATTAAACCCCAAACTCCATTGTCTACGACCCTGTCTTCATTTGAACAATAGAACTTCAGGTTATACAGGTACGTCAAACAGCAGCTGGCTACATTAGCATGTTGAAGAGATCATTCTTATTGACTGAAGGCCCTCGCTTGTGTGGAGATGAGTGGATCTTTCAACAGGACTATGCTGCAACCCACAACGCCCACAGGACAAATGACTTTTTCATGGCGAATAACGTGATTCTTTTGGACCATCCAGCGTGTTCGCCCGAACTGAACCCCTTTGAAAATGTTAGGGGAAGTCTATAGAAATGGATGTCAGTTCCAAATAGTGCACGATCTTCGTGAAGCCATCTTCACCACTTGGAATAACATTTGAGCCAGCCTCTGCAAACGCTCATATCGAATACGCCAAAGCGACTGTTTGCAGTTATTCGTAATGATGGCCGTGACTACTGAGACCTCTTGTTGGGCATTTCCTACCCTGTTTAGGACTTGTTTTTGGTATGATCTTAACCTTTTGGCCAGCTAGTATTTAGGCTAATTTTATTGTGTTCACATTTTTCCCATTAAATGCTGAAAACGTTTTTTACTTTTATTTTCCCTTTTCTTATTTTCATTTTTCGAAGCTCTACTCAAATAAGTGGCTTAGTCTAACAACGCAAAATGTATATTTTTTCTTTGGCCTTAAGATTTTGACCAGCAATGTATACATATACACACTAAATATATAATAAATTAAGCAGAGGTCCTGATAAGGTATATAAACTCTTGGGAGGTACTCATGTTGAAACCTTTCGTGCCATAAGAAATGTGATTGCACAGATAAATAGACTGCATAAAATAAACAGGGCGACTATTCCTGAATGTTTGTATTACAAACACTGTATAATATTTAAACATCATAAAACTTAATATACCAAAACAGGTTACATAATACATTGTAAAAACGTAGATTTTAAGACTGAATTCATGAACAAAGTATGAGAGCGATATACGAGCTGATCGTGGGTTGCATATCGATTGCAATCTACTAACACTTCAAGGGTAGACGTACAACACTCCGCCTAGGCTAAATCACGTGCACGCTAGTCGTTGCGAATTATTGTTGAAAGTGCGTACATTACTTTAGACAGTTTATATAAACACACACAAATAATTGAAGTCGCCGTATATTACATAAGTTAGTTTATGTGAATACGGGTAAGTACGTTGTATCGATTCAAGTAAATTGTACTAAAGAAACCAAAATAACCAACATAAACAACAAAGTCAACTGAAATATATCAAATTACGTATATCTATATATCTGTGTGGGAACTTTTCCTAATCATTCTATCCATAACTAATTATGTGTTAAAACGATTAAAAAAAATTAGAGCCTTCATTTATTTCTTTTCTCATTCCCTCTATGCCTTTTCCCTCTCACTTTCTTCTAAACATACATGCTCACTTTTTTATGTCCTTTTAACTGAAATAGGCTGGCGCTTTCCCTCGAACACACGGAAATGAACTAACTAGGCTTGCTTCAACAACATCTTTTGCTTTGCTTGCGTGTATTCGCAAGAATAAGCTATACAACGACTTTACAAAAACGTTTTGTATCATCGATTTTTTCATTTACGTTGTGTTGCAAAGAGGAGGTAATAAATCAATTATTTATTAAATGGAACGATAATAAATTTAGAATACGATGCTAACGACACTTTACCACATAGCAGGAATCACAACCGCCAAAGGAAGGAAATATTGTTTTCAGAAACTTGAAATGTCATGCAAAGCACGTGATAGAAGCAGGAGACATGTACCCGGTTTTGCTTCGATTAAAGCAGCTTTAACAAATATTTATTTTTTCGTACATTGTTACTTTTATTAATTTTGATCAAAATAATTACTTAAATAAAGAAATTATCTATTTATTTATGCAACAAGTCACAATTAATATGGTTGATTTACTCAGAACAAATTAAATATTTTTCTAGGCGACCATGCTAAAAGTCCAATACGTCACCAAAACGTAGATTAAACCATCCAAATATACAGCAAAAGTCACATCTGTATGTGAAAAAAATGAACAGGTAGGTAGAAGAAGAGAGACAGATAGATAGCTTCCCTTCGTCTATCGAGGGACAGAACTCAAAAGGCATGAAGAACAGCAAAAGAAACAGAATAAAAAAAGGACTGAAACAGTATTGAAAAGAGCAAGGAGAACTTGTAATGGAAGGGATGAAAGACAGGCCAGAGATAGAGAGCATAACACAGAAGTTCTACAGAGAGAACCTTGGGATCTGAGACAAAGAGAAGACAAAAAGGGCAACTTAAAAGGTCAGCATTGGCGATAACACACACACAAATTGAACACCAGAGAGAAGTCCTAAAATGTTATTCTAAATGGTTTAACATCCACTTTGAATATCTCAGATCAAGTATAACATCGCATTGTCTTCCTGATTCAACAAGAGAATGAAGAACCAAAATTGTTCAAATATATTTTATTGGGAAAAGAAGAAAAAATATGCTGAAAGAATCAGAATAATACTTGGAATAAATAGAAACTCCACTTAAATTGTTACTCCACTTTAGCATCTGATATATTAGAAAAATACCTGGAATAAATGGAAACATTGTTATTCCAATTTAGCATTTGATATATTAGAATAACACCTGGAATAAATGAAAACATTGTTACTCCACTTTAGCGCCTGATACATCAGAAAAATACCTGGAATAAATGGAACATTGTTACACCAATTTAGCATCTGATATTTTAGAAAAATGCCTTGATAAAGGTGTTCATTTATACTGCTGAGAAAATTTCAACTATTCACTTGAGGATGTCGTCAATGATAGTGAGAGACCAACTGGAGAGCATTTAATATACAAACATGTAGTACCAAAGAAGAGGGACAGTAGCATATCAAAAATAGTTGAAACCCACAGATCCTATGATGGACTGTTATATTTTCTCATATTTTAGCAGAAATATGATTGTTACTGTTTCTACATTCTTGAAATAGATCCAAATACAGGAAAGCACAGCCAAAACAAGAAATAGATCCAAATACAGGAAAGCACAGCCAAAACAAGAAATAGATCCAAAAAACAAGAAATCACAGCCAAAACAAGAAATTCGGTGCTGTTAACTCCTATCTTTACATACTAATGAAGAAGCCAGATAATTCAAACCACTTGCTTCAACTTTAAGACCTCCATATTCAACACATGGTGGCATGTTTGCCAATATTGAATTTGAATATTTTTTGTATCATACTGAATCAAAAGAAACTAAAAGAACATGACTTTACTCATATAAAAGAAGCTGCCTTGATTGATAGCAATGTCACAAATTTTGAAGAATTAGTTTTCCCACTGTCAACTCATAAAGATGGTCCAAAAGATATGTGCGAGCAAACTCATATGTTAGGGCATATAAAAGAGCCAATCTGTTTATTACCTTTACCTGTAATCCTAAGTGGGGAGATATTGAAATAGAACTCCAGCATGGACAAAATGTTCAGCACAGACATGACATTGTTGCCAGAGTGGTTAGATGAAAGTTACTGAAGCCAAAACATCTCAATGAAAAAATCTTGCATTTGGCATTTTTCATACCATTGAGTTGGAGAAAAGAGGACTACTTCATGCTCATTTTGGATTTGGCTGAAAGAAAAGATTCATGCCAGTCAAACCGGCTCATTCATTTGTGTAGATCTCCTGGAATGTATAAAAAACTACTTGAAGTAATTAAGAGTCAAGTGATTTTATAGATCATGTGGAGTCATGAATCCAGGGTCATTATGGGTGTATGCAAGTAGGAAAGTGTTCAAAGAAATACTCCAGAGGTTTTGTCCAAGACATCATTACTGGAGAAAATAGCTATTTGAAGTAAAGAAGAAGAAAGCTTGAAAATGGTGGAGGGAGTTTCAAAGTGAAAGTTAGAGATCAGGATAAGGAAATTGAAAACAGTTTTTCCATTGTTAAGTAAGATTTTCAGGGCTCACAAAAATGTTGAGTTTTGCAACTCAGTCAGTAGCTGAGAAAGGCACATTAGCAGATGAACTCAATACATGCATAGTCTTCTGAACTATGAAAAAAACGTATCCAAGCTCGTTTGACTACAAATGCAAGAGTTCATCTTAACCAAAATGTGGAGGGAGAACAATTTTCCTCAACCTATAGCACATTAGCAATGGCACATTTCCGAGAGTGGTGAAGAGATCATAAGTTTGCCATATGGAAAAAACAAAAACAGCTCTTGAAGAGCTAAAGGGTTTTCTTAAGTTGAAACTACTATTTATCGTTTACCCTAAGAATGTTGAGGTAAATAGGATTTATAAGCAAATGTTTCAACTGGTTCTTGGAGAGGCCAAGACTTACATATCAATTGTCACAATGTCTGATTCCAGTGAAGTGATCCAATACCATGAAAAATTATTAGATTATCTGTAACCAGATGGAATAAAACCTCACAATTCGTTTCTTAAGATTAGAACCCCATTATCCTGGTGAGACACCTGGATCTACCAAGGCTTTGTAATGGGACAAGGCTCAAAATCAAGAGAATGATGCCAAATCTTTTGGAAGCAATAATAATGAATGGGGCTCACAAGGATGAAGAGGTGTTATTCCAACGCTGTTTAAAAACAATCAGTTTTCTATCAGATCAAGCACTGCCATGACCATAAACAATGCACAAGATAGATAAGACAGCAAGGTAAAGATGTTATGTACAAAGAGGAGGCTTCACAACATATCAATAAATCAGTGTGTAAATAAAGAACTAAATTATCTAAAGCCATTTTGATACAAGCAACGTCAGGTACTTCTCTAGCATTGTATACAAATCAAAATCTTAATTCTAGACATATATAAACTTTACAACAACAAGTAAAAGCTGTGTAGTTAACCACACATATACAATTCACGCAGTACCTATATACATTAAGATGGGAAACTGTAATTACCATTGAGCGGATCTCTGATGAAAATTCTGCAATGTAGACTTTTGGTTCACTATGATAATCTTCATGGATATCACACGAGTTTTTCAAATATGTCCTAAACTCTTCCAAAACCAATGTAGCGCCCCCAAGCTGTTTGGTGGATTTTTGTGCTTAAACAGTTTGTTTGTTTTTTGAATTATCTCCCAAAGCTACTCGATGGCTATCTGCGCTAGCCATCTCTAATTTAGCAGTGTAAGACTAGAGAGAAGGCAGCTAGTCATCACCACCCACCGCCAACTCTTGGGCTACTCTTTTACCATCGAATAGTGGGATTGACCGTCACATTATAACGATCCTACGTCTGAAAGAGCGAGCATGTTTGGTGCTCAGACAGACAATCTTCCTTACAATTATGAAGTATCCAGGTTTCTGTTCACCTAGCTGCTTGATTACAACAATGGGGCTTTTAAATTGCCGTCTGATATGTCGCGAGTTGCCCTTTTATCTTGGTCAGAACTATCAGTGAAGCTCTATCTTCTCTGTCTTTACTTCCATAATTGTCATTTGAATTGTTAATATAAATGTTGAAGTCAGCACTGTAGTGAACATCGTTTTAATAGTTTTTCATAGTCATGGTCATGATGGTTGTCACTGCCTAAATCAGAATCCATGAAGTTATTCCCTATTTAAAAGACTTCCCATAGTATCATTGTATGACCTGGAGTCACATCTGTTGAACTGATTATATGTTGGCTATGGTGCAGAGATTTAAGTTGACGGAAAGTCTTCCCCATTTATAATATTAGATGATCCCATTTGCGATGTCCACATATGACATGTCTGCTATTTGTACTAGTAAAACAAGCCCACTGATGAGGCACACAACAGCACTCTTTCTTCTTGTTTTTCCCAAAAGACTTAGATTTTTAGTGGAATCTGTTTTCGGACCTTTAGACTCACTGGTTTTTTGTTTTCTTTTCTGCTCCAACGAGTGCTGATTCCAAGAGTGCGAGTTGCATGGCAATGACTGTCATATTACATATCAGGTAGCTGGATGAGCATGTAATCCCTTGCTCAGTGGTTGTTATTTTTAGTTCTGTGGTGTTGGAGAACTCTTGAGACTGGAGAGTTAAATCTTTGGTCAAAGCGTCATTTTAGCTTTGATAACTGATCGAAAAATCATTCAAGATGAACATCCCTCATTTGCATGAATCACAAATTGTCTTATCTTTGGTTTAACAGTTAGTTTCAGCCATTTTGATCCAGAGGGCATCATCAATGTCTTGGCCAGCCACTGAAGCATTCTTTCATGCCCTCAAGTGCTTCTATATCTTGTTTGCCAATCACACCCAGATGAAGGCTTAAACTTCTCTTTTGCCTTTTTGGCTTAGCTAAAGTGTTGCTTGACAATACTTTTGCCTTTGTCTGACTCACCAGTCTTCATCTACAATTCTTGTTTGATTCAAGGCATAAAAATGTATTTATAATATAAGTTAGCATATCCACACATTAGATGCAATTACGTATGTCTTGTTATTGCAGGATCTCATATATCAGGAGACAAACTTGTTGGAATATTGGGTGAAGATAAGTTCAACCGAAGCCAAACTGCTTTCATGCTGCCAGGATGTATCATGACCATACTCAATCTCCAGGCTGAAATGTCTTTTTCTTAAATGTCTCTTCCGTAAGCCAATGGCTTTACTTAATTTCTGGCCCACAACATTTTCTGTCTCTACCAGTACCATCTGCAACCATCTGACGTAAACTCGTGGACGTTGTAATAATTTTATCTGTACTTCATAGCCAGGAACGTTCTTTTTCACCCAAACATAAGCGTGTAAAGCGAATTCCTATTCGATCTATGATTAGTTGCATTGTATGTCATCATAATATACGGAAATTATTCATCCCAATTGTTTGAACCAGCGCAAAGAACTATCTGACTGAGAGTGATGAGCTGAGACACGTGTCTTAACCACATCCAACATCGGGAACAACTGAGAGAAAACTAGCTATTCAGATTACTTCCCAGATCATTACGAATTTCTCCAGTGATAATCACTGTTTCATGGGCTGCAGAGAATGTTATTTATTGCTTTGCCAACACATCAGTGATGGACTGTGCTGAAGGGTCAGCTAATGGATATGATTTAGCATATTTGGTGTAGTAACAAATACTAGTGTACATCGACTACCTCACTCAGTATCTTGGAAGGAAACAGTAATATCAAAAGATAGTCTCTGACAGAAGGAGAACTGTTCCTTTATAGAGTTATAGTCTCTGACAGAAGGAGAACTGTTCCTTTATAGAGTTATAGTCTCTGACAGAAGGAGAACTGTTCCTTTATAGAGTTATAGTCTCTGACAGAAGGAAAACAGTTCCTTTATAGAGTTATAGTCTCTGACAGAAGGAGAACTGTTCATTTATGGAGTTATAGTTTCTGACAAAAGGAGAACTGTTCCTTCATGGAGTTATTGTCTCTGACAGAAGGAAAACTGTTTCTTTATAAAGTTATAGTCTCTGACAGAAGGAAAACAGTTCCTTCAGAGAGTTATAGTCTCTGAGAGAAGGAGAACAGTTCCTTTATAGAGTTATAGTCTCTGACAAAAGGAGAACTCTCCCTTTATAGAGTTATAGTCTCTGACAAAAGGAAAACTGTTCCTTTATAGAGTTATAGTCTCTGACAAAAGGAGAACTGTTCCGTTATAGAGTTATAGTCTCTGACAAAAGGAGAACTGTCCCTTTATAGAGTTATAGTCTCTGACAGAAGGAGAACAGTTCCTTTACAGAGTTATAGTCTCTGACAGAAGGAGAACAGTTCCTTTAAAGAGTTATAGTCTCTGACAAAAGGAGAACAGTTTTTTTATAGAGTTATAGTCTCTGACAGAAGGAAAACTGTTCCTTTATAGAGTTATAGTTTCTGACAGAAGGAGAACTGTTCCTTTATAGAGTTATAGTTTCTGACAGAAGGATAACTGTTCCTTTGTAGAGTTTGCTCCGTTTTTGTTTTCACTGTACAAACGGTACAGTACGGAGCTTAGTACTTCGTGTCCAAATCGAACTGGTAGAATTCTCATCAAACGTTGGCAGTAGTTTGTTTGTTTTCGAATTTCGCGCAAAACTACACGTGGGCTATCTGCGCTAGCCGTCCCTAATTTACCAGTGTAAGACTAGAGGGAAGGCAGATAATCATCACCACCCACCGCCAACTCTTGGGCTACTCTTTTAACAACGAATAGTGGGATTGATCGTGATATTATAACGCCTACACGGCTGAAGGGCCAGGAATGTTTGATGTGACGAGGATTCGAATCCAGGATCCTCAGATGACGAGTCGAGCGCCCTAAATACGTGGCCATGTTGGCCTAGCAATAGTTCGAGTGACATCTTTGCGACCTCAGGTTCATGCTTCATAATAACTGTTACATCACAATTCCATTTCCAGATGAGTGTTTTATTACTGATTCAGCGTATTTATATGAAAGGATAAAACAGGTTTGAAATATACGTCCGAGGAAAGGAGGAAGAACATGCTGAACGCCCATAGAACGAAGCGCATTCAGTTTCCACAGTTGTCTCTGAGGTTTCTGTCCACTTAGATACAAATGTATGTACCAAACACAAATGAACAGCGCTAACGCGTTTCTCGTGCTTCGTTTGGCGTTAAACGTCACTTTCGTTCCGCGTCGGCTTCATACAGTAAAATTTTAAATGTCTTTCCAAACTCCAACTTTTTTCAACTTAAGTTTCATCTTTTTCGTCTTCAAGAGGCAGAAAGTCCACCAGAGCAGTATCTGCCAATGTCCATTGAAACGGTTCAGCCAACTCTTCGCAACTCATTAACTTGTAGCATCAAGACACTAGCCAGACAGACAGTTCTCTTTGTTTGTACAAACACATTTAGCGCATAGTTACACAACGGGATATTTGTGCTTAGTCCACAACGGGTATCGAAACCCGTTTTTTTATTGGTGGGAGTCCGCAGACGTACCGTTGTACTACTGGCCCAACGGTAAATTTAAAAAGCTTTAAATCAAAGTTGGATACTAGCATCTCGCAGAGCGCAGATTGCCCCTTGTTTAGTTTTGTGCTTAATAACAAACATAAAATTAGTATTCCCGTGCTTTTAAAATTTCAGAGTTTGATACCTGCCTGTCTTAAGAATCACGACTTTACACTTTTTGCCACGACGTCGTCAACGTATAAAGTAATTGTTTCTTGTTTATCTACACAAATTCATTTATTTTTATCAGTCATCGTTAGCGATGCTTGGCGAAAACCTCGTTGATAAATTAATGACGTGATTTACAAATTCTGCTACTTCCCCGTCCACAAACAAACAAGCTTTAGAACAAAGACAATAGTGGTTTGGTTAACAAGTACCGTAAATGTAGGGTAAAAAATTATTGTGATATCGAGATGAATATAAAAGAAAATACGATTCTTACTTTACGTTATTTTCTAAAAGAAGAAAAGGAAACCAATTGTTTTGTAAAATATAAATGTATTTCGATAGAAGTTATGAGGGTGTATTTTCTCAACTAGATTATTTACCATGCTCTTACACTATCGTCTGTTAAAAACGTAAATTATTGTGTTGCTATATTTTGTCGATAGAAAACACGAGACATATTTAAAAGGATGTACAATACTGCCTTTTTGTTTTTTAGTTTCACTTCATAGATTCTGTTACCCTCAACTCTTCCCCCTTGGATCAACGGCAGGCTCATGATCATAACTGTTACCCTCAACTCTTCCCCCGTAGATCAACGGCAGGCTCATGATCATAACTGTTACCTTCAACTCTTCCCCATTGGATCAACGGCAGGCTCATGATCATAACTGTTACCCTCAACTCTTCCCCCTTGGATCAACGGCAGGCTCATGATCATAACTGTTACCCTCAACTCTTCCCCCTTGGATCAACAGAAGGCTCATGATCATAACGTTAAAAATCTGATTTTGGATTTCCCTGATGAGCACAGCACAGGTGGCCCCTTATGTAGCTCTGTGCTTAAAATAGCCAAACAAATTGTAATAATCAATACATTAAAGTGCAAATGATGAACAAAAGGAGATCAGCACCAGAGAAGTCGCACCAAAGGTCCATGCACATATAGACAAATGTGTAATGGCTAATCAGTAACTCCCAGTTAAGATGCATATGTAGTCAAATATTAGCAAGCTTAATGCTTCAGTTCATTAATATGATTTTAGGCTCTGTAAAAGGTTCGAATACGAACGACCAGGATGTTGTATCAATATGGTGTCAATTTTAAAGACCTGTTGTTTAGAGTCCCATGTTTCCATTGCGTGTAGCCGATTTTATAAAGTTCTCATTAAGTTCGACAGTCTTTTTTATTTATAAGTTTATAAATATCCTGAATAATAAATAACTGTTTATATATGAAATGACATTATATTTTGTGGAGAACCACTGATTTATCGTTAAACGTTAACTTTTTAAATGTTTTCTACGAAACATTTGTTTCCTTTTTTGAGTTTCGGTGAAATAAAAGTTAGCTTTATCCTGAGTTAGATAGTTTTTCATAAATATCGTACTCCATGACTCGTGTTTCATTCGGGCTATCCTTTGCTAGTAAGAGAGAAAGTATTGTGTTTTATTCGGCGTTAACTCTCTGAAAATCTTAGAGTCTTTTGTTCATCGTGTAGATAAGTAGGAATTATTGCTAGAGTATCTAACAATTAAATATGCAAGAGAAGGAATTATTTAAAACGTTACTCTCAATCACAACAGACGTTGGTGGTTGAAGGCGTAAAGTAGCGCCACCACACGGCGAATAGATATTCAAATAATGCACGCAATTCTGTCGTTAAACTTGATTCACGCATTCAAAGAAACTTTGCTAGTTTATATTTATGTGGCGTGTTTTAAACTACTGTAAATGATTGCCACGTTGCTAGGACAATATTTGGTTTAATAATATACAAATATACATTTTCAGAACCATATTCCTTTTTATTTTTTGACAGCGTGTTTAAAATAACTTAAAAATAAATCATTCGTTGATAATATTTGAAAAAAAAGTTATAGTTTCGAGCACAATGTTCGAAAGTTTATTTTTCTCTTTAGAAATTCTTGTATGGAACTACACAGTATTCGTTTGGTAACTTTCTGAATAATTTAGTTGTCACTGCTTTTTATGTGCCTTGTTTAATTTAGCTTGCAGTATGATGTTTATAAAACTGTTTATTTATATTACACTATAATACCTGACATACTACAAATAATTTATCAGAATAGCTGAATGGAAAGAGATATATCAGATTCACAACGCCTCCTATGGTTTAACAGTAAGTTGGTAGTTTCATGATGTTAAAAATCGGATTTCGATCCCGTGGAGACACAGCACGGATAACCATGGTGTAACTTGATGTTTAAAGATAAACACTCCGCTGTCAACAAACGTATTCAAGTTTCTAAAATTATAATCAAATAAACAAACTGCATATTGTGTTGGTATTTTGTTTTCTTGAAATTAGATCGAAAAAACGAAATAGCAGCAACAGTAAAAATCATCTTTAACTCTAAATTTACACAAATTTTCACTCGTGTCTTGGTGAAACTTGAGTATTTTTTTGTTTGCAATTTCGCATAAAGCTACTCGAGGGCTATCTGTGCTAGCCGTCCCTAATTTAGCAGTGTAAGACTAGAGGGAAGGCAGCTAGTCATCACCACCCCCCGCCAACTCTTGGGCTACTCTTTAACCAATGAATAGTGGGATTGACGGTAACATCATAACGCCCCCACGGCTGGGAGGGCGAGCATGTTTAGCGCGACGCGGGCGCGAACCCGCGACCCTCGGATTACGAGCGCACGTCTTAACGCGCTCGGCCCTGCCAGGCCCAAAAACTTGACTAATCGTACTGATGTATTTGTTACAGTCGATGAAGCAAGGCTAGACGCCAAGGAAATTTGTTAAGTACAACTCCTTACCTAGACCTAAACAATTTGAAATTTATCTCGCATTCGATTCTGAAATGAACATTTCCATTGTGTTTTCGACTCTTTCCTTAACAATACAGCTAGCTGCCTGGGTAATTGTAAAATAAACACGATAATTTCTGAAATAAACTCCACAAAAATTACTTGGAAACCAGTTAGCACGCGAATCGTTCCAAAATTTAGATTGAAATGCTAATTGCCATCTTGTGTTCAGCATTGTCTAATTCAAATAAATTTAAATAATTCCGAATAAATTTAATTAAATTTAGTATTAATTGCTGTTAAAAGGGGGAAGGGCTAAAATCAAAGTAACTTCGAAAACAAAGAAATACTTGTAGTAATGCATGTGCGCACTTTTCCTTTGTTTGTTACAGCTTAAGTAAACTACATAGGTGAAAAAGATATTAATAATTAAACGTTATTGAAATAACTCATTTTGAGGTCACTTGTTCGTTTTATTTTAATAATTCTTAATTAATAACTTAATTATTCCAGACATTCACACAAAAGATTGGATTTCCCTCAGAAGTTTTACTTCCTAGCAACCTCAGGAAAGACGAGAAAACACAAGATTTAAAAAACAGATTATTCTCTGTGTCTCTAGTGAGACATAGATGATGATGTCTCTTATCATTTGATGAGACTATTTTCTTTGTCTCTAATGATTTGATGAAGCTATTCTTTATGTATTTAATGATCTAGAAAGCCTGTACTTTACCTTTAATGATCTAATAAGGCAATTACACTGGTTTACAAAAAATATTTTTTGTCTGAGGCAAGAATGTGAATAGGTGTTTTTCACTAATTTCGGTGTGCTGAATTCAAATATATAAACAGTTTTGCTCTATCACCTCTAGTTTTTTGGCTTTTAAATAGTCTCATTTTAGTATATACAGAGTATATACGTGCTTATTTCAACAGTTGCAGCAGCTTATTTCAGATAAAACAGGATAGATAAAGAACATTGACGGAATAAATATACTTGGATGACACAATGTACACAATTCATAGTACCGCAGACAGTTAGAAGTGTGTTTTCTTAGATGATCTGGTTGCAGCAGCTTATTACAGATAAAACAGGATAGATAAAGAACATTGACGGAATAAATATACTTGGATGACACAATGTACACAATTCATAGTACCGCAGACAGTTAGAAGTGTGTTTCCTTAGATGATCTGGTGTATTTTGCCTCCGGGATGTCACGCAAGAGCATCCAGCAGAAGTCTCCCATCATGCTGGGGTTCCACTTGCCTTGGTAGTTGCTCTCCATCTTCGTAATGTCTTGGTGGAATCTTTCTCCGTGCTCATCACTCACTGCTCCAAGGTTTGGAGGGAAGAAGTTGAGGTGGGAATAGAGAAAATGAATTTTGAGTGACATTCGGCATCCCTTATCCTCATAAGTCTTTAACAACTTCTCAATACAGACTTGGTAATTTGGTACGCGTGTGTTACCAAGGAAGCCACTACAGACTGAGTTAAATTCTTCCCATGCTCTCAGTTCCTTTAAGGTAAGAAGCTCCTCAAAATCAGTATCCTTTAGCACTTCTCGGATTTGAGGTCCGACAAAGATGCCCTCTTTGAGCTTAGCAGCACTGAGACCTGGGAACACAGTAGACAAGTGTTGGAAGGCAGCACCATTTTTGTCCATGGCCTTCACGAAATTCTTCATCAAATCAAGCTTGATAGGAAGAGGAGGAAGAAGCACCTTCTTCATGTCAACCAGAGGATTCTCCTTGACGCTGTGTTCGCCAGGAACGAAAGTGCTTCTAGACCCCCAGTCTTTCTGCTTGTAATGCTGGGATACAGCTCGACTATCCCAGAGACAGAGAAAGCAACAGTACTTTGTGAAGCCCGCTTGCATACCCATAAGAAGACCAATGACCTTGAGGTCCCCACACAGACTCCACTGGTACTTGTTGTACTTAACAGCTTTTAAAAGAAGCTCCATATTGTCATAGAACTCCTTTAGATGGACAGAGTGTGCAGTGGGAATGCTGGGATATTTATTCCCGTTGTGCAGAAGCACAGCCTTGAGACTTCGCTTGGAAGAGTCTATGAAAAGACGCCAGTCTGAAGGATTATGTGGCAAACCAAGGAAAGTGAACAAGCCAGGTACATTTGTGCAGTAGCACAACTTGTTTTCCATGTCGAAAAATGAAACAAGGTCTTTGTTCCGATTCCTGAAACTGGTGATCCGTCTTGATATATAGCTATATATATATAATGTAATGCTATCACTTACATTTATTGCATAATAACTAAAAAAGAAGACATAAGTCACACAATATTAGAAATTAACCCTGAATGCATATACGCCTTTATGTACAGTATGTGTACAAAATGTACAGTATGCATATCTAAAAAACTAGAGGTGATGGGTAAAAACGGATTTAAAATCTGAATTCAGCACCCCCAAATTAGGTTAAAACAGCTATTTTTGTGCTTGCCTCAATTTCTTTGTAAAACAGTGTAATTCTGTGTGTCGCTACGATGTATTTTAGTGTTTCGAAAAAAGAAAATATATATATATGTGTTCATAGAATAATTGCGATTCACTTACTATCATCTTTGACTATAGATATACTGCTGGCCAAAATCTTAAGGCTAATGAACATAAAGAAAAAATATGCATTTTTGCGTTGTTAGACTCAACTACTGATTTGAGTAGAGCTTCGAAAGATAAAAATAAAAAAAAGGGAAAATAAAAACAGAAAAACTAAGAAATTAGCCTAAATACCAGCTGGCCAAAAGGTTAAGATCATACCAAAAACAAGTCCTAAACAGGGTAGGAAATGCCCAACAAGAGGTCTCAGTAGTGAGTTGCACGGCCGTCATTACGACTAATTGCAAACAGTCGCTTTGGCGCATTCGATATGAGCGTTTGCAGAAGGCTGACTGAAATGTTATTCCAAGTGGTGAAGATGGCTTCACGAAGATCGTGCACTATTTGGAACTGACGTTTATATCAATAGACTTCCCTTGCCATCCACCCCCTAACATTTTCAAAGGGGTTCAGTTCGAGCGAACACGCTGGATGGTCTAAAAGAATCACGTTATTCGTCATGAAAAAGTCATTTGTCCTGTGGGCGTTGTGGGTTGCAGCGTTGTCCTGCTGAAAGATCCAGTCATTTCCACCCAAGCGAGGGCCTTCAGTCAATACGGATGCTCTCTCTAACATGCCAATGTAGCCAGTTGCTGTTTAACGCCCCTGTTATAACCTGAAGCTCCATTGTTCCATGGAAAGAAAAAGCACCCCAGATCATGATGGAACCTCCTCCACTGTGTCGTACAGAAAATGGCTCCGGTGGAATATCCTTATCATGCCAGTAATGTTGGAAGCCATATTGACCATTCAGGTTAATTTTTTTCTCATCAGAGAATAAAACCTTCTTCCACTTTTTTACGTCCCATGTTTGATGCTTCTCAGCAAAGTTTAACTGAGCTGTTTCGTGGTGTGAAAGGAGGCGTGGCCTTTGTAAAAAAGGTTTACGGTTTTTAAAGCCTTTCTCTTGTAGATGCCATCTTATTGTTCTTGAGCTGCATTCAACTTCCGTAAGGGCCTTAATCTATTTCTACGATCGACTGGTGTCTTGCCGAACAACTTGTCGAATCCCCCTGCTCAACGCTGGCGAAATTTTCTTGGGCCGACCATTTAAAATTCTCGTTCCGTGTCTTTCAGGGTCTTTTAAGACATTTGCAACAGCAGTTTTACAACGCTCAATCTCACCAGCGATGGTACGTTGAGAGAGAGAGATCTTTTTTTTGCAGCTCGACAATTCTGCCACGTTCAAACTCTGTCAAGTTTTTCGCCTTTACCATGTTTCTACCCAATGTAACACAGAAGATGTCTGTTGGAGATGTTGACAATGCTTGAATACAAATGACTAAATTTCGTTACGTGTTTACCGATTAACGCTTCGTTTTAGTATGGTCTTAAACTTTTGACCAGCTAGTATTTAGGCTAATTTTATAGTGTTTAAATTTTTCCTATTAAATGCTAAAAAGATATTTTTATTTGTATTTTCCCTTTTCTTGTTTTCATCTTTCGAAGCTCTGCTCAAATAAGTGGTTGAGTCTGACAAAATACATATTTTTTCTTTATGTTCATTGGCCTTATCATTTTGGCCTGCAGTGTATTTGGGTCAAATGTTTGCGTCCCGCATCAACCCAAACACATTAAAAAACGCGTTACAATAATTACAAGAGTGACGGTCTAATCCTACTATTCGGTCTGACAGTAACTGCACCATGTTGACATTGAGTGGTTTTTGAGGCTTCCTTCCACCTAGTATATCACTTTAAAATTAGGAAAGAATAGCACAAATAACCTTCGAGCAGTCTTCTATGAAATGAAATAAACAAATTTTCTGATAGAAGTAGCGATTCGACCCAATTCAGTCTTTCAAAGACGTTACTGCCATCTACTGGCAACATAACAAATTACTACATTGAATAAACTGCCAAAAGTAATGAGTTGGCATTTTTTAATGTATTTTCTTCTATTTTTGAATCTTGTAAGTTAAAATTAGACCCAGTGTATACTGCACTTCTGCACATACTGTTTTCCATAGTTAACTGTTGTTTGTTTTTGGATATACTGTCAAAGCTACCCAATATCTGCCAGCAAAAGTCTTAACTACTTTTGAGTCAGGCCCGGCATGGTCAGATGTTTAAGGCGCTCGACTCATAATCTGAGGGGTAAGGGGTCGAATCCTCATCATACCAAACATTATCGCCCTTTTAGCCGTGAGGGCGTTATAACTTAACGGTCAATTCCACTATTCGTTGGTAAAAGAGTACCCCAAGAGTTGGCGGTTGGTGGTGATGAATAGCTGCTTTCCCTCTGGTCTTACACTGATAAATTAGGGATGGCTAGAGCAGATAGTCCTAGTGTAGCTTTACGCGAAATTAAAAACAAACAAACAATACTTTAAAGCTAATAAACTAAAGGGTTGTTGTTTTAGAATTAAGCACAAAGCTGCACAATAGGCTATCTGTGCTCTGCCCACCACGGGTATCGAAACCCGGATTTTAGCGTTTAAGTCCGCAGACATACCGCAAGCCACTGGGGGGCAAACTAAAGGGAAAGCAGCTACTCAATAGAATACACCACCAACTTTGAAGCTGTAAAAACACATCCACGGCCCCAAAATGCGGACCGTTAATGAGACATAAACGTTGAACCTACAGACTCATAAATCAGGCATGATAACCACTAGTCTACGTTTAGCCCTCAAAATGTTTGAGTTATTCGAAGCATAGGTTTTCTTCTTTATTACAATTTTGTCTCACTTTATTGTATTTGCTGAAGTTTAAACTCGACAGATTTCGAAATGTATTGTTTATTTAAAAGTTGTAATACATATAAACTGCAATACGTGAGAAACTAAACGAAATCTACCATAGTATTGCACAATGGATTGTAATTAATAGAAATAAAGAAACACAGCGTCTTTTTACTTATCCTATATGATGGTTTTCATATAATTTTCAGATGACCAGTTCCAAAATAAAAGAAACAGTATGTACCAAAAAGAACAGAATTTTAAAAGCAAGATATAAACTACAGGTCTTTTGGTCAGCTATAACTCTATGGATTAAAAATTCCAAAATCCGGGGTTCGATTTCCCACGAAAACTAGAGAGCTAATAATGCGTTGAGTAGCCTCGTGTTAACCTCACAACAAATTATAATACATGTTAGTAGAAGAGGGGCCGATGCGATTGTATGAATTAAGTCGGTGTTTCTCAAAGCGTGGCACATGAGTGTCAAAGATGGTATCCAACAGAGGCATAAAATAAACGGAGATACCCACTTTAGAAAGTAACGCGTCATGGCCAGGTGGTTAAGGCACTCGACTTGTAATACGAGATTCGAGTGTTTGAATCCCAGTCGGAACAAATATGCCCGCTCTTTCAGCATTGGAGGAATTGTAATTTTACGGTCAATCCCATTATTTGTTGGTAAAAGAGTAGCTCAAGAGTTGGCGGTGAGTGATGATGACCAACTGTCTATCCTCTAGATTTACACAGTTAAATTTGGGACAGCTAGCGCAAATAACTTTCGTGTAGCTTTGCGCGAAATTTGAAAACAAACCAAACAAAGTTTAAAAAGTTTTGCTTCTGCGCCCGAAACCACGTTACTGATATGGAGCTGGTTCTTCGTCTTAAACTCACCATTATCGGGCCGGATATCTCTCTCCTATGTCTGGCAACCATATTGATATCGAGAAAGCAAGCGACAATGCATTATTTCTCATTAAAGATATTTGTGATTGATCATGTCAGTCGAGCTAAGCGCTCTGTAGTCTGTCTAATTATTGCTTTTATTTCCATTGTAGTTTTTGTCATGTGATATATTGAAGGATTTTCGTTTGTATTATCATTTGTTTGGTTAATGTGTTGCATAGAACTGGGGTGTGTACAATTTCGTGTTACATAATTGTTCACTTTATTTATGAAATCCGTATTTATGTGTGGTTATGGTGTGTCCGGAACGTGGGAGTAAATGTTCCTTAATCCTGAACTGGCTGCAACCATCAACTGATGCTTCTATCTGCAACATTCCTGTTGTTTTAAGGGTTAAACGTTTCGGTCTTTTCAAAGATTGTGCGTGTCATGTGTTTCTAGACGCAGATGTTTGTGAATTGTTTTCAATGTGTCTAGAATTGTTTAGTATTGGTAGTGTACGGTGGGCTGCGCTGACTAGCTACTTTCTCTTTGTTTAATAGCGAAAAGTTAAAAGCGGGTGCAGATAGACTTAGTAATATAGTTGTTACTTTACATCCACTTTCCATCTAATTCGTTGCTCATTAAAAAAAAAAAATATTGACCTCTTATAACCCGAGACTTAAATAGATATTGTGTCCGTAATGAATAATTTCTTTTTTTAATTGTGCGCAAAGCTACACGAGGTTTGTTTGTTTGTTTTGGAATTTCGCACAAAGTTACTCGAGGGCTATCTGTGCTAGCCGTCCCTAATTTAGCAATGTAAGACTAGAGGGAAGGCAGCTAGTCATCACCACCCACCGCCAACTCTTGGGCTACTCTTTTACCAACGAAAAGTGGGATTGATCGTCGCATTATAACGCCCCCACGGCGGGGATGGCGACCATGTTTGGCGCGACTCGGGGGCGAACCCGTGACCCTCAGCCTTAACGCGCTAGGCCAAGCCAGGCCCTAGCTACACGAGGACGATCTGCACTAGCCGTCCCTAATTTAGCAGTCTAACACCAGAGGAAAGGCAGCTAGTCATCACCACCCACCGCCAACTCTTGGGCTACTCTTTTACCAACAAATAGTGGGATTGACCGTCACATTATAACGACCCTACGTCTGAAAGAGCGAGCATGTTTGGTGCTTAAACAGACAATCTTCCTTACAATTATGAAGTATCCAGGTTTCTGTTCACCTAGCTGCTTGATTACAACAATGGGGCTTTGAAATTCCTGTCTGATATGTCGCGAGTTGCCCTTTTATCATTATAGCGCCCCCACGAGTGAAAGAGCTAGCATGTTTGGTGTGATGGGGATTCGAACCCGCGACACTCAGATTACGTGTCGAACGCTCTAACTCACCTGGCCATGCCGAGCGCCGTAATGAACAAACCTCACCAACAAGGTATTTTCTCGTGTTAAAATCATTCGATTTTAGCATTATTAGTTGGTGATGTAATTTGAATATTTTTGAATGTCTTGTGATGCTTACGGAAATGAATTTTTTTGCAAAAACGGCTCGTTTGGGTTGAGAAAATATTTTAAATAGAAGAGCGAATCACTGATTTACAGAAATGGTTTAGTGTATTATAGTGCTTGGAAGCCTTACCAGTTTATGTTGTCACGTTCGGTTGTTTTTTATTAGTTCATCTCAGACGATAGATGGTTTTGTAGTGTAGCGTACGTGGATACTATCTAGGTGAGGTTGTAACTTTCCGCGCATACTTATTTTTTCCGCGTTTCATAATTCACCTATGGTGCGAAGATGGCTGTTTCCCAGCTCTCGTTTCAGCATTTTGATTCCTCAAAAAAATCCGTAGGTGACAGGGCCAGTATGTGTCCTTATAGAATAGCATTTCTCTCGCTGCTTGATACACGCAAGGATTGAACAATTGTCGTTGAAACAGTTTTTGTTCATCTGACTTGTTTCTCTCTTCCATATTAAAACATTTTTTTATTGTTTTGTGTACTGTTGCCTGGCACACTGATCTTTGTGCAGATTAACACCAGTTACAAGATACCACACCTCTCTTACCGTAGCTGATGTTCGACAATATTGCCACTCTTTAGAACTCACTTTACTTGCCATCACTGAATTACATTTTTCATGCAGGTCTCTACACGATATTTTAGTAACCATGATTGATGTATCTCATTGTTGCAAGTTGCATTCTGTAGAACTACATATAAATTAAGAATATTACAGAGTATTTAAATACAAGCGTTCTTCAAAACCACAAAGATCTGTATAATAGAAATGTTAATAGCCGGACGTAGTTTGTTTTAAGTAGTAATGGGAAAAGTGAAAAAAATAAAAGTAAATGGAACGATAATAATGCAAAATGTGAAACGGATTTTATTATATAAAGTCACAGACATACAATTTCATTATGGGTTAAAAAACAACGTCATATTTCCCTATGTAGCGTAATAATTAGCGATGCTGTTGATCGAGATGCTGGTTTTTCAACTCACGTTCTACATTAGGTTGGTGTTGTACAGTGGAGGCCCAGTCTGGTTGAGTATTTTGTGATGTGCAAAAAGGTCACATCTCTTCCTTCTATCATTTGGACGTTGGGTTCTTAAATGTGTGGTTGGTTATGGATTTTTGCATAAGTGCCGAGTTCGTGTGTCAGTTGATACAGTATGTCATTCCATTCTATTTATTTTAATGTAAATACAGTATGGATCTTCCACTTACCACGAGTCAAAGGTTCTATTCCCAATACCATCTGATTTTGGAGTAGAGTTGGTGTATGGTCTGTTGCACTCTAGCCAATTTATGTCTTGGAGCACTTCCAGTTTAGCTTTCTTCACATTCCTGTCTATAGCTGGTTCTATGGGATTGAGTTTTTCAAGTACTGTGATTCAGATTTCAAACCAACTGGTTATCTCTTTCTCTTTGGTTCTATTCTTTCCACTTTCTGTATGTCTGTGCGACACCTATTTTCAACTGTAGCATAGAGTATACCTGAAACAAAAGTGATGCAGTTTTCTATGTGTGCTCCTCTCAATGCGCACTTAAGTTAATTAAAAAAAATGTTTGGGTTTTCATTCCTTTCCCAAGTCAATCCAACAGAAGAAAACTGTTTTTTAACTTAATATATTGGGAACCATTACATTATGTAACAAAATTTTTACTTTTTCATGTTCCTGGCCAGAAAGTGTTATTTCCTAATTTCTCATGCCTAAAGTAAATGGAAAAGATATATTTTCCTCTCGAAATTTTGCTTTTGTGACCTGGGAACGTATAATGAAAACATGATAGGAGACTATATTTGGGGGCTGATACGTGAAAGTGATTTACATTACAGTCGCAAATCTTGAAAAACTACTCACTTCTAAACATTTTTGTATAACTTTAGTATAAATACATGTAAATATTGATTCACCTGTTGTTTTATTCATACCTTATGTAAATGAAAATGTGCAAATTTGTCTGTTTTTACATAGAAAATAAGTTAATTTCTTTATTTCATTATCGAGGTCACAAAAGCAAAGTTTGAAGGGAATAATGGTTATTTTCTGTACTTTTACAACATAAGCAATTAAGAAATAACACACATTATCCAGGAACTATCTTTTTAAAATTGAGTTACCAAACAGCAGAGTCTATGTTTTTTTAACATCAGTTCCAATTAGAAATGTAATGCATTACAAGTTGAATACCACCTGAAAACATAATGTAGTATACAACATTACAAATTAAATACCAGTTGGATAATATAGTTGTATACATTATACTGAATAAACCAAGCATATAGTGTATAACTGACTCGATTACTAGTAAGCATTGATTAGATGTAAAATTATTGCTAAATCAGAGTTAAGGTTTTTTCTGTTTGATCCAACTATTCAAATAATAAAAACAGTCATTATGATTTTCCTTCATTATAATTTTCAGTGAATTTAGGTTGTTTAGGCTTCAGAGCTACGAGGCTCAGTGATTATGTTGGATGGCTAACGATTATTGCACTAAAGGCTTGCTTCTCATTGCTACTAAACATGTGGGCCTTTTGAGCTTGTGAGCATTATATTTAATTTTGAGTTGTGGAAAAGCTACTGAAGCTATCTGCCATCATCTCAGTATTTGAACTGTGTACCAGACAGCTCATGTTTCTTACTGGCCGTTACTTTATTAGCTGATTGCTATGGCTCAAACAGACTTCTTCAAAATCAGATTATCGTTTGGATGTAACAAGTTTCTAAGCAGTACTGTTTTCTTTGGCACGATGGTATATGCATGTGTTGTTTGCATTCACAATTTGTTAATGTGAAGGTGTGACTGTTGGTTGCTTAACTAACCACTTGCCCGTGTTGTGGTTGGCCTATGGAATAGGTTGTCTTTTGGATGTGATGGATGCACTTCATTCAGGTGAGTTTAACCCCGTATTTTTTTTGTGAGTAACATGATTCACCACCTGAGTATCATATGTGATACAAAGCTACACTTATTTGATATGTAGTTAATGAATGGAGATAGGTAAAGTTACTGTAACTTATGAGAAAATCTTAACCTTAAATTAATACAGCAAATACAGTTTAGGAATTGTGATTTCATTCTATAATACTAGAATGACATGTTTCACTTATACCTATCTGGATAAGTGGTCAAGTGAGCATACCTAAGGAATCATTAAGTGACCTAAACTAAGGAAAGGGTCAAGGAAAACTTGATAACTATTTGATTAATGACTAGCTTTGATATATTTTGTTTTTTAACTTACTGGATAGGATGTCCTATGTAGCTCCAAACATCCTGCATTTTCTTTAATTTTGTTATGAAGCAACATAAAGAGTTGAGCTATTGTCATGTGCCACTAAAACAATGCTTAGATTGTTTTTGAATTTTGCACAAAGCTACACGAGAGCTATCTGCACTAGTCATCCCTAATTTAGCAGTGTAAGACTAGAGGGAAGGCAGCTTGTCATCACCACTCACCGTCAACTCTTTTACCAACAAATAGTGGGATTGACTGCACATTATAATGCTCCCATGGCTGAAAAGGCAAGCATGATTGGTGTGACAGGAATTCGAACCCGTGACTTTTGGATTAAGAGTCAAACATCTTAACTACCTGGCCATGCCCGGCCTTAATGCTTAGTATAATAAGCTTCAAGTTATTTGAAGTATTGATTTCTCATCTAGCACAGGCGTTTTTAAGGTACATTCCAGTTTGCATTATAAATTAAGCTGCATCTGCTACATCTGAAGGCAACCCATTCCAAAGATCAATAGACCCGTTGAAATTAAAGCTGTCTTAGCTGAAGGTAAGTGGTCCTATACTTTAATGGTGTTCTATAGGACCTATATTTGCAGAAAATTTCGAATATTTAGATATTTTCTTATATTTTCATGGCATCAATTAAAAATACATGTAAAATACATTATTGATTAAAAGAAAAGTTTTTACATGTTTGACTATTAAAAACTGTGCCACGGATCATTTCTAACGTTTCTGTGGTATTCAGCGATACTTTACATTACTACTAATGGGATCATTTTGACTAAAACATGTTTTCACTTAATTATTAGAAAACTGTAACATCTAACTATTTTAATTAACTTACCAAGAAGAATAATTATGATAGGTTATTATTATACAGTGTTTTTGTAAAATACATATTAAAATTATAGTAAAGCTGTTTAGAGGCTATACATGTACGAATTTGCAATTTTAATAAAACTAAAAATATTTCATCACATTCCTTTTTAACACGTATAATAAACAAACTCATCACTGAGTGTATTTATCTGACAAACTTTTCGGATGAAATTATTTGTTCTTGATGTAATTCAGTCACATTTTATCCATATTTTTGAGAGACTGTTAACCATTTTGTAACTAAAAATGTTTCATTGTACTACTTTTTTTTAAAATGGTAATAAATAAATTCGTCATTAAGTTTAATTATCGCTCTAATTTTTATATTAATATGACTACAGTGACGTTTAGCCGAGTAACCCTTTTTTTAAATAAAATATTTTCTATAATATTAATAAAATCAATTCAAGTAATTTCCTATGATCTTACTAGCCCTAACATCTTGAAACTTAAAACATATCATTGACTATATATCATTTGTAATAGATGTGGTTAATCTCCTAGTCTCGAAACCAGCAAAAATAGAAACAAATAAAATTTGCAATTATGGATTTCAACAGCAACGTAATTTAACACTGTATGGTATGTTAGTTAGTACATTTAGATAACACTTCAAACAAGTACAAGTTGAGAAACAGCACTGAAAGAGATATTGTGATAACACTGTCCATCAGCGATATTAGTCCTTTTACAGTTTACTTGTTTAAAGTTTGGAAGGAAATGTCTGAATCAAAAATTATATTTCAGGTTAAATACTTGTCTGAGATTTAACTAGTTAACCCTGTAATGTGTAAAAGTCTAATGATTATTATTCTTATTGTGCAAAAACAAAAGAGAGTTTGGTTGTGATAGGTTTACAACAACTAAGTTCATGCATTAAAACCCATACACGTCAACGGAATCGGAGTTCAAATTCTTTCATCAAGTCATTCACAAATTATTTTTATAAAATACAAGCAGTTTTTGATCTGCCAATTCAGTTCCACCACAACTTGGAACTCTTGGGTTGGAAAAAACAATATAATCAAACTACAGTTTTAGACTGTTAAGTGGATTAGTAAACAGTTTTCAGGCAATATTGAAGTGTCCTATAGCTAAAAAGAATAACAATGAGCAAAACTCAGCTGCCCTACTTTCTGGAAGATGGCTTAGGTGCAGTTTTCAAGACAAATGGTCAAAGTCTTCAGCCAGTGCTTTCCCGTCTACCATGTTGAAACCATGGAAGCCTCAGTTAAGAAACAGGTGAACCTCCACTTCAGGTACTGGTCTTTAACAAACATAGAAGTATGTTGTAGGTTTTATGACACCTTATTGTTTTCGTTATGAAAAAGGTAATAAAAGTACCTGTAGGGAAGCTTTTAACATCAGGACTGAGAGACAATATATTAACAACATTATAGAGAGAGCTTTAGTCAAACATAAAGGTACTGGCACCTGGCTTTGTTTTATGTTGGTACCTGCATCATTGGTATCATGTACAATGAATTTTCCAAAAGCCTTGCAGAATATTGTCATGAAGTAGAGAAATGTACTACTGATATAGCTTGTTTAGGTGTTCAGCTGTTAGAGGAGAAGGTTGTAGGTACTCACAACTGAGTTTGGACTTAAATTGAGATGTACAAATGTCAAATGACTTTCCATTGCTCCATGTGTAAGGTGCATTATTAGGCAGTGGACTTGAAACATTTGATATGCTGAGATCATTCAGGGAAAAAAAAAAGCTTAAGGGCCAACAAGTGCAGCTTTATGAAGTACACTGGTGCCCGCAAAATCATCTGTTAGTATAATATAATATTTGTGTAATTTTATTCATTGATAACACAACTTCCATGTTTGAATAATTAAGGTTATCCACTCAGCTGAACTGCAGATACACTTTACTATAAATAATTAGCTTGTTAATATCAGGATTTCTTAAGAAAGTTGCAACTGAAGGAAAGTAAGGTTGAGATTTGGTACATGTATCCAGAACTAACCAGATTTCAGGTAGTCACATCACTGCTATTGAGGGCACAACAAAAGATCTAGAATAAAGTGAATGTTTGGAACGAGAACCAATTATGCTGTTATTGCCTCGAATTTTCAGAAGAAAAATATGCTTCTTGCTATTCCAAGATGTTTGAATCCACAAAAATTAAATTTTAAAAGTCCAAATTATATTATGTTGTGAAAACGTTATTCTTTCACAAAATTGTACCATGTGCTTTATTTTGCATTTATTATGATTAAGTTATCTGCCATGTATTTACCAAAGCATCATAATCCATTTGCAAAGCAGTGGCATTCTTCTCACAGTCAGCAACACCCAATATCATCAGCAAGTGAAAATAATCTATTGTCTTTTTTAAGTAAACTAAATAGGCAAGTTGTCACACCATCAGCAGTGTGTGCAACTCTACCATTTGTTACCTTCTGGCATCTTCCATAATGACTACACTCTTTGGATAACCCAACCTGTAGTTACATCTTATGAGCAGTGGTAAATTCCAACAAAGACCAGCATTTGTAAAAAGCTGATTTTACTGGTCATTGAGGCTGTAAAATTGGTTTCAAAGTCTGTTACGAATGTGATGTTGTATAAGACCAAAGATATACACTGCGATTTACTGATGTTTGTAGGTAATTCCATTTATACGAACTTTTCAAATGTTATAATGTTAATTTGTAACTACAATAACCCATAACATAATTATTCACCCACCTTTTTTATCAAAGTGTGTTGAAATAAATTCTGTGAAAGAAAATCGAACTATCATATCTACAGGACTACTATATGTTTCACTATCCCAGTTGGGTTCTAATATGAATCCTGTTATGTGAACCTTGTTTTTGTAAGCATTCAACACTCTGGTAAGAAGCAAATAAAAAAGTGTGTAAATTTAAATGTTATTCAACATATTTACTATTAAACTGTGGAAATAAATACCTTGTAACCACAACGACAAATGTCATACAAAAAGAAGTACTTCTTCTGATTATGAATTTTGCAGGAAAGTTTTGTGTACAGTTTTAAACGTAGTGTAAAAATTACATCATACACAGTGGACATACACTTAAGTGTCTACACCCACTAAATATAATAAATAAAAGTTTCTCAGTACTAAAGTTAGTTTTTGACATCTACATAACTTTAAATTTGAAAACGTTTTTGTGTGTGTGCATTTTTTTCTTATAGCAAAGCCACATCAGGCTATCTGCTGAGTCCACCGAGGGGAATCAAACCCCTGATATTAGCATTGTTAATCTGTAGACATACCGTTGTACCAGCAGGGGTCAAGGTTTTTGTGTGCAACCAAAACAAACTTCTGTGGCTTTTACGATACTGTCTCAAAGAACTTTAGTGTAAACACTGGACTTAAGATACAAACATATTTTGCATCTTGGCATGCAATTGCACAATGAAATTGACACGAGAAACAACCCAGGAAGAAATTAACTGTTAAATTTCATTTACAGAGACATCATAAATAAATCTATCCACCAAGATGTAAGAAATAACATCAAAAACAATTCATAAATCAAAAAAGTTTAAATTCCAGCAACCAAATATTATACATGCAGTTTATTTCTCGTCTTACTGTCAGGATCCAACATCATTGCTTTCTTTCTTTAGTGTTGTGGATTAAGAGATGGTTAAATATTTTCTATGGTGTATGTACAATACACTGTATGTTTATACAATGGTACCAGAAGACCAAATCAAAAAATTTACACCTAAAAATAATAAAAAAATTATTCACAAAAGTTACATTGGGTGCTTTGGCACGAAGATGGATCTCAACTGATTTATTATAAGGAGCAAGTTTTACTCATAAGAAATAAATTGGATCTTTATTTAGTGTATGAGTGGAATGTAGCTACAAATGCCAATTGTTTTAGCAGTATGAGTGAATTTATCATTCAAGTTTTAATTTCTGGTTGGTATCAAACACTCATAGCTGTGTTTTAAAGTACAAGTGTTACATGCAGTAACGTTTTATTGAATCTCCAGTTTTTCATAAGGAACATTCAGTGAATTTCACGGATAGATTCATACCGTTAGTTTTATTGTTAGATGTAAACTAAATTGTGTTGAAATGCATTATTTCACATTTAATTTAGAAACAAACAATTACCATAATTCTCTTTCTATCTATCTACATATACATGTATAAAATTATCTTCTATGGGATTTTCAAAAATGTACCTTTATTTAAAAACTATAGATATATTAAAAGTGTTATACAGTCTGGAAAAAGATTATGTGAACAAAAAGTAGAGTACTGACACTGGGCTATTGTTCACGCAATATATGAACTTGTGTGTCTGTTAGAAGAAACTAAACATATGGACGAGTAAAATATTGTTGACAAGAGATAAAAGTTTTACCATACTGTTATTAACATTCTGCAATGTTAAAACTTTGTGCTGTGTATACTAAGTTATACTGCAGTATTATTAACACAGATTTAAATGAATTGTTTTGGTTAAGTGTTTGCAGTTAACTTGTCGACTGCCAAGTATTTCAGCTGCTACAATACAACTCTATTGTTTCTTCATTTGTAACTTTTTTGTGATGCCATTTTGGATCGAAAGTGAAACAATTTGTAAGTAGGTCGAATGCATGTATGGTGCTAAAGTGAGGTGTTATTGAGAATGAATTGACTGTGATACCGATTGGCTTGGAGAGACATACACTGTCATGCAACACAGTTATCTGCTAGAATTAACAGACATCAGTCGTTTCAAAATAAAGCAGGTGGACGACTACAGATTATACAGAAGCAAGAAAGAAAATGAAGAAAAACTATTATTATTTTGTGATGGAAGTTCTCTCAAAAAACCCAAAATAAAACCAGCTACCTACACGTAAAAATGTTGTATTGTACGAATAAATATCTTATGATGATGGCCTAGATGATGTCGTCCTAAAAATATTTGATGTTGAGATAAAAATTATGAATGATGTGGAATATAAAATATGCAACAAAAAACAAATGGTTAAAAATAAAGTTAATGTTCTTTCTTTATTAGAGCTCCAGTTTTTATCGAAACTTATAAATGGTAAGCACTTTCCTTGGTATTAACAAAATTAATATCTATTGCTTCCAACTAAAATAAAAATTTGCTAAACTTACCTATGAAAAACTTTAAATCATTTGTTTTTTCAACTGAATTTTTCACTCTATCTCCAATACTTATAACTTGAAAAATGAAACTATTTAACGAGTATTTAATGTCTGAATATTTTTTGTTTAGAGCTGACTTTCCTTGTTTCAAACTATATAAATTTGTAAATATACATTTCCCATAATTATGTTTGATAAAGTGCATTAATATAACACAATAATTTACATCTCTCAGCTTCAAATATCATTATCTATAATAGTAACAAATACACATGGACTACTGTCACTGATCAATAAGACCCCATATGAATAAATGGAGTACCAAAATTTCTTCACAAAAATTGCAGATTAATAACATACATGGCAGCATTACACCGCGACATAATTTTACGAATGAATATTTTCAATAACAATCACGGGAAAAATGTTTTTATAGCAACAATGCTTTCATACAGAAGAAAACAAGCCTTGAAATTAACAGCAAAAATCTGCCCAATACTTAAATTTATTATGATTAAAAGCAGAGAACGGATCAGAGTAAATGTACTAGAAATTTGACCAAGTTAAATTTTTCTCTGCTTTCGTACTTAGGTTATGAGAAGATGTTAAGTTATTGTTCATAATGCCTTCTGGTGGAGCTGACGGTTCAGAATCAAAAGTATAACATATTTTTAAATTTCCTTCAGGGGAATCACAATTAAGATTATTTTTGGTGTCCTCTTTGGCTAGTAATGATTGGACATTTCTATTAATATGCAAGTTATTATAATATGGGGAAGATAACACTTCCTTTATTAAATAGTGATCTTTACTTTCATAATGTGCAAGTGTTTCTTTCAAGGTAGGGAAACTTGGAATAGAACATATTTCACATTTTAACTGACTTTTAATATCTTCAGTATCGCTGCTCGAACTTGTCACAACAGCTTCACTGTTTTGCTTTTCTGAATGTTCCAAAGTTAGTGCTTTATCACAAGCAGTCGCAGTATCACTTAGCTTCATTGGCTGGTTAGAGACAAATTGTGATGTGTCCTCATCCTGTTTCATTGGTTTATCAGATTCTTCCTTCAAGTTGTCATCTGGAAGTTGTTTCCTTATTCTGTTTTCCAAAAATTGTTTATTTCTAAGTTTTTTCACATGTTTAATGCTATTATAATGCTCTTCAGCACTTTCTGGGCCTGAAAACCTTACAGCACATACTGTGCAAGCCAGGAATTTAGACATCTCATACTGCATCTCCTTACAGGTTCCGGGAGAGTCACATGGGCTTAGAGAAGATTTAGGTTTATAAAATGATTGTGCTTCTTTAAAAAGATATTGTTTATTCAACTTCTTTTTATGATTCTCACTATCCAAGTGCTGTTTATATGGAACTGGCCCACTAAATCTTTTAGAACAAGCCTCACAAAAGTATTCTCCAGTCAATGAGCAATCCATTGTATCCACAGTAGCTGCCTGAAAAGTTGAACCGAGTTCTTCAACAACCTTTGTTAATGCCTGTCTGCTCACTAAACTTTGTTGCTTTTTGATATGTTTCTCACCTTGCAGATGTTGTTTGTATGATTCACCACCACTACACTGTATTGAACACACTTCACAGGAAAAGATCATCCTATCTGATGTATCGTTCAGTAAGATAGTGGACTTTCATTTGGAAATGAACAATTTGAATTTGAAATTGGATTCTTGAATTCAACCAGTCAATCCTAAAAACAGATAGTTAAATACATACATTTTTTTTTGTTTGGATACAATGTACATGATACGAAATTTAATAAATTACTTATGGAATATTTACTACTTAGCTGATCAGATTATGGCTAAAAAAAGAAAACTGCTAATAATTTAATCTGGTTGTTTTTTTTCCCCTCTTGTGTATTAAAGTTTCAAGATGTTTAATTTTTTGCTAAGATATTCCCAGTTTTCAGTCTATTATTTGGAATCTGAAAGTAACAGTATAAGTGCTTTTATGACTTCAACTTACTAGAAATAAAGTGAAACTAATCTTGTTCATTATTTCCATGTTATAGTTTTCTACTTACACTAAAATTTCAAGTTCTTCAATTAAAGCCCAAATGGTAACTTGCTACATCTTATGCCAGTCAAACAGAACAAAAAAGAAAATGTTGGTATGTTGTAATTTATTCAGTTTCTAACATCAGATGTGCAACGGCAGTATCCGTATGCTGCATCCACTGCTCAGCTGTGTGGATCAATTACCCGTTTACTTCATTAATTTATTTGTCTTACGAAGTTATGTTAATTATGATAACTTTAAACATTTTAAACTACTTTTTAAGGGTTTAAGTTTTGTATACCTGGAAGGATTATTTACTGCATAAGTTGAAATCCATTGCAACTTGCAATGAATCACTGATCGAGTGCTCTGCAAATAACCACTCCAGAACCTCACTTTTTCACACATTATGAAGATGTGAGGAGCTTCTTTGGAGAGAGAAGTTTCCTTCTACTTAAAACAGGTTTTCTTGTAAATGCTCGGGAGTGTATTGAATACACATTGTAAAAACAAGTATTGCACGTCATCAATAACTAGAATTTTGGCACTAGATAAGACGTGAAACTTAAGTTCTGTCAAAATAGTGTTTAGAAACAAGCAAACTGCTCTCAAAACACTTTCTTTGAATTACGTTGAAAGACAGAACATTAAACGTATAAAAAGTGGGGTTTAAAATGAAGCTATATACAAACAATAACATCCAATTCTATCAAAAAAATTAAGAGGTAATCCTCAGAAAAATAACAGTTAAGAAATTTTAAAGTCTTACTTCTGATTGTTTTATTATACCAGAACCTCAGATTAAATAATAAATTTTTATCTTCTCTATACAGTTTCCAATGTTTAAGGCTTATTGTTGATTAAATTTATACTTATTATTGTGAAGGTGATTTTGTAACATATAATAAAGTATCAGAATATCTTAATATTAGAAAATAACACAAATGGGTCATTTCATGTCAAATCATCCAAGGGGCTGCAGATGACCCCCACAGAATGCCTTTATAAAATTCACATATCCTCATCTACCCATATAATGAAAAATTGTCAAAGATTAGATCAATATCTCCAATAGTTTCTGATTTACAGCCCTGTAAAATTTAGTTAATTTTTGTTTATTTTTGGCAAATTCATTTTTGGGCAACTTTGGCTGCTTAAAGCTGCAAGATTAATGGTGATACAAGGCTGAAATTTGCTACACTGACTGAATTAATCTCACAATTAAACAATGGTCTAAAACCAAGTTTATCTCTCTTAGGATTTTTATAGTAAGGCTGTAAAACACCTGAAAACCCAAAATCATAAAAAACTAGTTTCTTTAATAAGCCATAGCTCTAAGACTTACTATGATACAAAGCTATTTTTTGTTTTCTAATTTCCTATAATATATCAGTTGATAAATCAGCAATTGTTGTAATTAAAAGTCTGTTAGATCTCCTGTAAAATAATGTAGCTGCATGCAACTTTTTATGATTTAGCCACAGTTTGACAATGTCACCAGTTATTCAGCCTTTTCAGATTTTTGCCACATGTTCTTACATCTCTGAATATGATCTACAAAAACAATCAGTATGGTGTTCAACCTACTTTTTGAGTTATAATTATTTTAAAGTATCCTCTGACCAAACATGTTTTATTTAAATAAAAATTCAGTTCAAGTGTTTCTGTGTGCAAATATATTCATACAGCTTTGAAAAATACCTGTCAGAATTTTAAGAATCCCACTGAAATATTCTAACCAGTCTTTCACAATGTTAAATAATGAAGTTGTAAGAAACAAGAAAGAATTAATTCATTTCTGAACAAGTTTATTGGCCTAACAAGTTAGATCACATGGCAATCCAAATATATTGTGTATGCATTACATTTATGCAGATATGGCCAAGTTTAAGATTCATAATATAATAAATACAAAGATAAATCAAACACAAAAAGTACAGTGCTACAACAGGGGATAACTGAGAAAGATTATAGTCAAACCAGACTGAAATAATCAGGACAATGAAATGTTTCAAAAACTGCTTTGGTGATAAATTAGCCTTAAAAACATCAAATAAACATTGCTTTGTTCAGACAGCTTGGTTAAATTTCTGAAATTCAAAGTTTGATTATGTTGAGTTCACTTTGACTTAGAACATAGTGGTGAGCACTACTGCCTTGCACGGTAGGTGCACATATCAGACAAAGAATATGTTGGAAAGGAATCCAGCTTTCATCTTTACGTGACCTTGCAGGCCATGAGAACAGTTAGTTTCTTGATGTCTTCATAAATGACACCAACACATCAGAATGTTCATCTGATCTATCTTTAATGTTTTCCACATACCATTCATGATTGTATATACATGACACATATTTCCCTGGCTGATAATTGTCATTCCTATCATTAGACCCTATTTGAGCTGCTGCAGCATCACTTTCACTGCTACTACCAACAGTTACAACTGTGTACACATCATCATCTGATAGTCTTCTCATATACAATTTGTTAGTAGAGTGGGGAATAAAGCTATGATGTTACCTAATACCTGTCACAGTTTTACATTTTTCATAGCACTCAAGTAGATCAAACTTTACACAATTCTGCAGGACTGATTCATGATTGACAATAAAGAACTGGATGCCCTGAATGTGGTCTTTTACTCAATGGTGCATATCAGAGACACCTAAAATTTGATAATTTATTATTCTTCACAACCTTGGTTTTTTTTTGAAGATCCTGTTCAGAGATGTAAGAATTTCTAGTAAAAGCTGATTAGAATATTTCAGTGGGATTCATAAGTTAGTTCAGAAACTATTGGAAATATTGATCATTGTATGGGTAGATGAGCACATGTGAATTTTTTCAAGGCATTCTGAAAAAGTTTCCAAAATCTGGATGATTTGACATGGAGTGACCCAAACTAGAACTTTGATTTGCACACATATATATATGTTAGACCACAAAATGTTTGAAATTGTCATGGTGTAAATTATTATATAACAACAAAGAATTTACTACTTGGTCTAGCCTGTCCAATCATCTAAACTCAACTAGACATTAAAGAAACATCTTAAAACCTTTTATTTACAGTTATTATGTTCTTGTTAAACTCACTTAAATACCTAAAGGCAACCTATTCCAAAGGCCAACCATATAACATAAAATTTAAAGACAGCATGTGATCACTTGGTGCATCTGGACTGTTACATCAACCTCAAACAGAGCCCCTAGTATTCCAAATACAAAATCTCCCATTAATCTACTGTATTCATAATATCTAAAAGTAACCTACTAAAAATGGCCAACCACCATAATAGAAAAATAAAACCGTCTTAGCAGGAGATGACTTCTACCTTGCCAAAAACTTTATATTTGTATCCCATAGTCTTACCATTCTCATAATTAAGTACAAAAAAGATACATCAACATTATCACTTCCCTCAAAAAATCTTACATATCTGAACCATATCTCTTCTATCTCAAGAGAAAACAATTTCAGATCTTAACCTCCTCTCTTATGATAACACCACCCCAGACACCAATCTAGGTCCTACTATGAACTTTAAAGAGCTCAAGAATTAAACAAATACTCCAATGTGGTATAATCATTGACCTATGAACTGAAAAACACTACTTACTTCACAGAATTATCATATATCCTGCATTACACTCCGTTGTATATCATAATAATTATGAGCAGACTTATATTTTAATACGAACTGATGAAAAATGTAATGTCACATTAATACAAACATTAACAGATTAGTAATATGGACTGATTGATTTTAGGAGACGTTTGACGCTGCCAACACAAACGATACATTTCAGCTTTTACACCCTTTAATAAAGGTTTCACCATGGGGTTAACACCGCTTGTACTTAATGAGTGATATTACCAGTAAATTAATGTACTAAACTACGAATATATCCTGAAACTTAAAACGTAAAAAATAAGCACACTTACACGATAACTCTTATAAAATATTATTTAGTAGCCTAAATTAAAGTTTATTATTACAGTAAGTTTTACGACACTTGTAGGTTAGATGTTAAAAAATTACTATACATACTGTAACGTTCAAACAAGCTATCACTTAATCCGATGTTCCTCTCTTGATGTGCTATTTTCGTGCTGATGGGCAAATTTAAACCTACTTTCCAAAAAAGAACCAAAACCAAAACTTAGAAAGAAAACCTTGACAGTTGTGCAATGACAAAATTACACGTTAGCCAAGGGCAATGTAGAATGATTACGTCATCACGTGATTCAATACAATGGGATCTTTATTGTTTATTTAATTAATAATACAGTATTATTTAATTTATTCCAATTTAGATTGTAACAATAATCTGAATTGTGGAAACCTACATGCATCACCTTATACTATAGTTAAAAAACAAGATATTGGTAATAGATCTAATGTAATTTTGGACGGCATCTACAGAAATACTGAATATAAGAGAAGGGATATCAGTGTTTCATAGTTATAGGCCATTTATAAGGTCTCACTTTGAGTACTGCATACAGTTTTTTCAAGAAGTACATTGACTTATTGGAGGAGGCTCAGAGAAGAGCTATCAAGATTATGTTTGTTTGTATTTATTATGCACAAAGCTACACAAAGGGCTTTCTGTGCTCTGATCACCTGCTGATACAGCGGTAAGTATATGGATTTACAATGCTAAAATCAGGGGTTTGACTTCTCTTGGTGGACTCAGAAGACAGCCAGATGTGGCTTTGCTATAAGAAAACACATTATATGCCCTGCCCACCATGGATACCGAAACCCGATTTCTAGCTGTACGAGTCCGCAAATATATTGGTGTGCCACTGAAGGGGGGATACACGAGTAGTAAGGGGCCGTTATAGTTGGGAGCTGAAAGGCAATTCTTTGATAAGCCAGTAAGCTCTTTTCTGTCCCATTAGGCCTGGCATGGCCGAGCGCGTTAAGGCGTGCGCTCGTAATCCGAGGGTGGCGGGTTCGCACCCGCGTCGCGCTAAACATGCTCGCCCTCCCAGCCGTGGGGGTGTATAATGTTGCGGTCAATCCCACTATTCGTTGGTAAAAGAGTAGCCCAAGAGTTGGCGGTGGGTGGTGATGACTAGCTGCCTTCCCTCTAGTCTTACACTGCAAAATTAGGGACGGCTAGCACAGATAGCCCTCGAGTAGCTTTGTGCGAATTTCCAAAACAAACAAACATCTTTTCTGTCTCTTAAAATTTGTATGAATTTTGATTGCATCTTGTTTGTTTCTTGTTTAAATATTAATCTGGCCATTGGTTGTTGGATTGTATATTATAATTAGCAACAAAGAGCGTGTAAAATTGCAAAAATTACGTTAGATGTTTTCTAGCTGTATAATATTTGGGCTAAAATAAAATACTTGATGTAATCTTCACACATATAGTTACTGATGCGCCTGAATGTGGAAAGTATCAAGATTTGTTTGTTTGCTTTCTGAAGTAAGCACAAAGCCACACAATGGGCTATCTGTGATCTGCTCACCACGGGTATCGAGACCCGTATTTTAGCGATGTAAGTCCGTAGACATATCGCTGAGCCACTGGAGGTCAAGTATCACGACTTGTGTGTATATCATACAAGGTTATTTTTAGGACATTCTTGTAGTAAGGACAGAGGCAAGAGGAAATTTTGGAGACACTAGATGCAGTGATTTGTTAAATATTGCATGCCATTTTTCAGTTAGTGAAATGACCTAGTAGACAAGCATAAATACGCAAGTGCATTTTACAGTGCTTAAGAACTTGATGTAAATACTTATTTTCAGCTAAAGAGGCACTAAAACTTTATGACGACGCCCCGAAAACTACATCCAGCAAAGTAATGACACTAAGGAATATGATAGCAAAGTGTTGCACCACACGTTGCAGCATCTTAGTAAAAAGATTGACATGCGGGATCGTGCACCAAGTCTTTCTTTTATGTCTTTTTGCTGTTTTTTGTAATGAATTTCACACAACGCTACATGAGGTCGAAATTGCCCTAGTCGTTTCTAATTTTGAAGTGATAAAGAAGAAGTAAGATATGTATTCGACACCACTTTTTACCAATTCTTGGAATTGACTGTCCCATTATAAATAACATGACAAATAAGTTCGGTAAGAAGATTCGCGAGGCCTACCTACTCTATCAATGGACACAAAGGTGGTGCACTCCTGAATATATGGGTCTTCAGATTAAGTATCACATTTAACATCTGAAAACATATGTGATATGATGATGAATGGTGGTTTCACTTGTTATTGTTTATAGTATTGAAAAATGTTATTCATGAGAATGTGGTGTCTGTGGGCTTCAGTAATAAAATCAACTGAGAACAACTCTGCTAGGTTTCAGCAGAGAATCCGGCAGTTGAGATGAGTAGTCTACAAATTACTTTCGATGAAGATTTATATCATAATGGCCACTTTCGACATTACTAAAGAGTAATGTCAGATTTACACACAGTGATTATTAGTACTCATCACACGAATGATTTTTACCATTCAAATTTAATGGAAGTGGTATACTCAAGAAATAATCTGATCTACTAATGGTAATGTGATCTACTAATAGAGGACATTATTGTCTACCTTCGAGCAGAAGGCGTAGCTTTACGAGACACTTACCATGGGCAGACCAGATGTTATTTCAAGAGAATAATAAAGAACAAAGGCATCTAGAATGAGAACAACTAAATAATGTTCATGACTACGTGTTACTGAAACCTGCGCATGACAAGAAAAACTGACAAATTCTGATAAAAAAAAACTGTACTAATATAAAGTACAATTTGCATTGCATACTCACATGGCACAATGTGTTTTTCTACTACGTTTTTAGACTGTACTACAAAATTCTTTTATTTTTTAAACTAGACAGTCCATGATGCCTGACTTTATACTGATGAGGTGGATTTTCTGAGAGTTAAGGTACTTATTGGTATCTGGAGTTTTCCTGTGAACTTCTGTGGAATATGTCTACCTCATCTCAGTAATTTTCCGGTAATTTCTTTTTCTTTTTTTAATTTTCTTTGTGAAATATATCATGAGATGTCTGTTCCGGTTCCTCTTGGACTCTTAAATTTTGTCTGTAATGGTACCATAGACATATATGATCCACATTTTGAGTTTTGGGGAGGTTATTTTGAGGATTTTAATTTAGAAATATTAACCTCAGAGGCTAATCAGTACTGACCGAACTTTTTATTTGTTGAAAGTACTTATCTTCAAGTTGGAAGTAGGCTGTGCTGACACAGATGGGTAAGAGTTTGTCAGCTGGACGAGTTCCTTAGCTGTCAGATATTGAAAACATCATTGAATTAAGAAGAAGAGTGTGAGTAGACAAAGCTGACCATTTTGTCTTGTCACGTTATCCTGGTTACCTTCATAATCTCCACAAAGTGGACCGAGTTCTTAACATTAGAGAACATTTGACCTTCCTTGTAGACCTTAGATAAACTATAAATATGTAGGGTGGCGCTGTGGTCTTCTGTTAGTTTAATGTATCACTTAGTGGATATTTTTTCATCTTCTGCTAGAGGTCGTTTATTAAGGGTTTTTATGCGAATTTCTTTTTAGTATGTGTTGGTATGGAGATTAAATAGGTGTATCTTGATAGAGTCTATATTGTCTGTTTATTATATAGTCTAATATACATCGTTAGTGTTATCAGGTAACTTAATTTATTTATAAGGTGATATTTAATCGTTTCTAGAAGCATGACTTTACTGTGTTTCCGAGTTTGCCTTTCACATCATAGAGTGTTCATACGTAATTTAATATATGACATTTGGGAATTACGTTTATATTGCTTATATTCATGATGGGGGACGACTAAATGGTTATTTGTTTCAGATATTGTATAGTTAACGTTTTCAGTGTCACAAGTAGAATTAGTGATCGTATATGTTACTTCGGTTGAACGGTGGGCATCTTAAAAGGTATGTCCAGAGGGTCTTAAATCCTCTCCGCTTTGACCTTTCCGGTCAACAGGAGGTCCAGTGTACTTCTGCTAATGTTGCCAGTGATCAGCTGATTCCTGTGATATCTGTCTGGGTCTTTGTTATGACTGTCACGAAAGATGCCAAAAGGGGTCCTGAGTGCATGAGAGACTCTTTGATGCTCTGATGTGATGAATGCTGGCACAAGAGTGCTATATCTTGAAGAAAGAGTGACATCTGTTGTGTTGGTTCTGCTGCAAGTTGGTCAACTTTCTCATTGTACTTGACACCAACGTGACCTGGGACATACACAAAGCTGGGAGATTTATCATGGAGATGAGGTGCAGCCTCTCTCCACCCATCAGGAAGCCAGCCACTCAGGATTATCTGCAACACTGTCATGGAGTCGATGGCAAACACGACTATGGTGAATTCAGGGGATTCTCGGAAAGCCATCCAATAGCTTGCTTGACAGCCTCAAGTTCCATTGTGGTACTACTTGTGTACAGGGTACATGTTCCAGACTTCTGAGTTATGGGTGTGCCATCCAGAAACGCAGCAAATCCCCAACCTGCTTTCATGATCTCATGCAATTAACCATGACTACTCAGGCTACTTTTTGTGACAAATGCTGACAGACGTTTGGCCATAGAAACGACTTTGCACGAAAAGGCAGAATTGTGCCTAAGGATCTGTTTTAGAGTATACCACTTTTCATGAAGTTCAGAGTATGAAGCAAAATATCTTGAGGTTATTCATCTAGAAGAGGTCTCGTGAAACACCCATTTTAACATTGAGCATTGTGAAGCCATGGAAGATAAAGCATGAGTTAATATGACTGTACGGTGTTGATTTTGAGTTAAAGTATAACTAATCAAGCATACTCACCCCAGAACGGGATCCATGTGATAAAATGGTAGATACAGGCCCATGAGAAAAAGTATGGATAAAAACTTATAATTAGAACTGTACCAAAATTTGAAGCACAGTCACAAGTGGTAGATGAAACCTCAATGAAGACATGACACGACAGAGATTGTTGAAAAGGAACGAATGGGAAATGGTCCACATGCCAGACTGGATAATTTACTCTGTTGCATGACGAAGATGAGAAGCAAGGGAAAGGATAAGGTGATAGATATGATGAAAGAGCAACTGGAACCAACGCAAGGGGAAGTGGGTGCGGAAAAAGGATCCTAATCAAGGCGTAATCATTTATGAAGTGTCCACTGAAGAGACCTCATATGTGCACAGATGACAGGGACCAGTGAGGTCATGAAAAATCATATCTCCAAAAACGATAATATCATGTGAGCCGTAAGAAATAGAACCGAGAATGCATGATGAACAAAAGTTCCTTTGAACCAGGATAGGAGAAGAACATAGTACTCGACTTACAATTTGAGTTGAAACTGACCCCCCAAATGAACAAAATGTTGAGTGGGCCCTGGGAATGACTTCTCCAATTCTAATAACCAGCCCATTTAAGCTGTATCAGAGAAGTTGAGTTCGATTAGTATTGATCAATATCAGTAGGAAATGATACAGAATAAACCAGTTTTCTCTGTGATAATGAAATCGCAGTCCCTGAGGATGGAAATGCCATACAAGATCTTGGATAAGTTAAAAAAAACGTGTCAGGTACTGAGACAATTTGAAAGGGAACGACCAAAATTGTTAAACCACACGGAGATGGGCCAAACCGAAGATAAGAACAAGACTGAAGTGACAGCTGTATGTGGTAAACTTTGGAGACATACCATGATGTCATCTACCATCCAGGAGAACACGCCCATTTCAGTGTGAGAAAGGACTCTGTATGGAACCAGGTTAGTGAAACGAAGTGCTTGAGGCAAAATTGATGGCTACCAATCCCTGCTTTTCTTGACGACCATGAAAAAGGCGGACATAAAATGTCTTAAAGTACGGTTAACAGGTATATTATCTGCTGCAAGAGCAATACTAAACCACTGGGCCTTGGCATGGCCGGGGGTTAAGGCATTCGACTCGTAATTTAAGGGTCACGGGTTCGAATCCCCGTCGTATTAAACATGTTCACCCTTTTAGCCGTGGGGGCGTTATAATGTGATAGTCAATCCCACTATTCGTCGGTAAAAAGAGTAGTCCAAGAGCTGGCGGTGGGTGGTGATGACTTCCCTCTGGCTTACATTGCTAAATTAGAGATGGCTGGTGCAGATATTTCTCGTGTAGCTTTGCCCGAAAAAAAAACACACACACACATGAGAAGGAGGTGTAAATTAAACGCCACGTTTCATAAGTTTCTACAAAATAAAATATTACTAATGATAGTATAACGAATTAAAAACGAATCTGACGCGGGAATTATCAAATAATTTAATTATTACTTTAAACAATTTAAATATAAAATATTCAGTCTTATTTACGAAACTTTACTTAACAACAGCGACAAGAACACATTTTGTAAAATAATATAAATTAGTCTAAAAGTTAAATAATTTAATAAAAGAAAGATTTATGAAAATAGTGCGCTTGTAGTGCCATCTGTTGCATAGAAAGGTACATTCTGTGCATTGCAAACCAACAGTTTTAAAATAAATGCAGTAAAAAGCCAAATCAGAGCCAAGTATTAAACGTGTGATTATTGTATATTAGCAAAAACATATACTTCAGAACAATTCTAATGATAACAAAGTCGAAGCCTTAGAATTTAACATGCCTAATGTTGAAGGAAGATAACCTTAAGCAATAATTAAGAGGAAAATGTTGCAGAGTTCCGTTTCCATAGAAATATTTTATAAAAATATTTATTTTTTATTTTTTATGCGTACAATTTTTCACATTAAATTATATTTTTATGTACAGGTAAATACATATAAAAATAGACTGAAACGTAACAGGATATGTGTATGTGTGTTTTCTTATAAAAAAAGCCACATCTTTGGCTGATTCACAAAACTCTGTTCTTGCAAATGGTGACGTTCTAGATGTGAGTAGAGGGGTGTATGCCGTTGACTCTGTCTTTGCAAGATGTACAAGATGAAGATATTTGTTTCTGATCTGAGTTCAACATTCACGTTTATTAATAATTGTAAAGGGTAGTGTATAATAACACATCAGTCACTCTAGATTTGCTGTATGTATTGCTATCGAGACCTTATGACCAGTTCTGAGGTTCTTAGGGATGGGTCTAATGCAAACATTGTCCGCTAAATTTAATTTTCATCTGTTAACTTCAAATTTCATGATAAAACCATATAGTGACAGCCAGATTTGGAATAAACAAAAGTGGATCTGTGTTTTGTTTTGCACTATGCGTGCAGTATAGTGAGTTGTTACTATTGCTATGCTAATAACATTGGCACATGTATCACATTGTTTATCTATCTAGAAACCAAGTTGCACTTACTTGAACTGTGATCTGTATGAGCTTGAATCGTGCAACTTCTAGTCTGTATCTACAGTTATTCAGCCGTTCATCTTCTAGTTGGAATGGTCAATGGTATAATAACAGAGACAGAGGTGTCACAAATTAACCGAATGGTTAGTGATACATCCACAGTAATTTGGGAATGTGAATACAACTCTTTGAACATTTGATATCTCTAGCTAAGGACTACGAAAACAATTTGAACTTACCACAGAGACATTAACTCAATGAATGTTCCAAAAACTTTGCTCTTCTTATATTTATCCAATAAAACAACCATCGTGTAGTCTTCTTTGGTTGACCAGGGCTATTGCCAGAGCTGAAATCGAATGGTTATTGAATGTCACAGTCATACAATGTTTGAAGAGAAGTAACTGTGAGTAAGAAGGAACATCAAGATTCTATGGTGTCCTTAGATATACGATCGAAGTAAAGATGTTTTACATTTACCGAAAATCAGTGAATGTCTGTATACATTGGAAGGACTGCCTACAGCATATTGAAAAGACTGAACGAGTTTTGTATTATACCACTTTGTCTCCAATGTACCTACTATTTTCAAAATACAAATGTAAGTAGCATTGAAAGGTTTGCAAGAATACAAATGTTTTGAATCATAAACCATGACTGCTTCTCTCAGTTTAATGTCCCAGCATATCAATAATACATAATTGAAACGAAACTAGGAAACGTACATCCTTGTGCACAAAAATAGAACTTATTGGGCACATAGTTTATAAGTTCGGTTTGCTCATTTGTTTTATAAAAATCATGACGACAAAAGATTCACCTTACATCCAGATAAATGAAAAACTTGCAGTTCTCAGGATTTACTTCTGAATTATCAACGGTGGAAACCAATTTCTCTGAAATAACTATTCAACTTGTCTACAATGATTATGGTTGTTACACATTATGTGTAGAAATCAGAAAGTATAAAAAAAATACATCCTGTTCTTTGTTACAGGGGCCCGGCATGGCCTAGCGCGTTAAGGCGTGCGCTTCGTAATCTGAGGGTCGCGGGTTCGCGCCCGTGTCGCGTCAAACATGCTCGCCCTCCCAGCCGTAGGGGCGTTATAATGTTACGATCAATCCCACTATTTGTTGGTAAAAGAGTAGCCCAAGAGTTGGCGGTGGGTGGCGATGACTAGCTGCCTTCCCTCTATTCTTACAATGCTAAACTTGAGACGGCTAGCACTGATTCCCCTCGCGAAATTCAAAAACAAACAAACAAACGCTACTCTAAGTATGAAAATCACATTTAAACTGCACAGGGCAATTTGGCAGGTGTGTATTGGAATGAAGTCTCTGTGATTCAGTTTTTATTATTTCACATGCAAAGCTCAGCTTAATAGCGAATGCAAACGTATTAGTCTTATTTGCCCGTGATTACTATATTGTTAATGAATCTGGGAAGTAAGCCTAACGTCACTGCAATAGCTATTTGGGTCAAAGGGCATTCTTTCGTAACTGTAGCCTTCATTTTGCAAATAAAGATTTTCTTTGGACGTCGATGTGTTAAGGCTTATAGATAACTGTTTTCCTAATCATCTTGTTCTGTGAGATTCTTCTTTAAATGGAGAACAAATTAAATGTCATGCCCTTTTGGGCTACGCCATTTAGGAAACTTGCTATATGGATATATGTCGTCTTCCGAAATATTTTTCTATTTCTCTAGCATTATTTATCTCTATCTGTGGCTCTGCATAATGTCTGGCAGTTTATCGTGAGATAAATATACATACGATAAACATTTGTCCCATAGCAACAAGGCCCACCTCTACTGTATCTTCCCACTGTGCTCTACATTTTAAGATAACTTAGGTGGTTTGAATAATATTTAAGATGGGGCTTTTACTGGCAAAACCGTGGTTGTGAATAAATGAAATGTTTGTGAAACATGCCATTGTCTTTGCAATATTTAGCAGTTATATTCGAATACTCTATATCTGTTTTAAAAGTTTTGAACAAATGAATGAAATGGACGAAGTACGCGAAAACACGACATCATTTAACCTTGTTAACCACGCATCACCATATAAAGATAGGAACCAGCGCTGACCCACACTATGATTGGCTTCTTTGTTATGACTCCCACCAAGTTTCAAGGTATATTATTGTGACACTTGTCTGGATTCAGTGTGGTAGCAACTTCACGCATGGCAGATGATGCCTTTTATAAGTAGTCTGTTTTTTTTTTTAAAGGAAAACCTATAAATAATGAACAGATGTTGGCAGAATATTACTGACTTGATCATTTTCTCAACTTAATTCCAAAAATATCAGGTTGGGTTGGTTCTAGAAAGAATAAACGAAGCCACTTCCAGAGTTCCTGAAGCAATTTTGGACAATACAACTGAGATGGACTGCAGTATTAACTTTGTGTAAATATACTGTGAACAGAGTCAACAAAGTTTAAGTAAGTTCTTGGCGTTATTTGCTCTCTGAAAATAAACAAAGAATATATCTTATCTGTTAGCACTATCAGGGGAACAAGGGCGCTTAATTAATGTTTTTGGACGTCTTATCCACATCATCAACGTGGTATGTGACTCACCAAACAATACCTCACACTCGAGATCGATGAACGAGCGCTTTTATTGTTTGCATTGGGCAAATTTTGACCAGCAGAATTGGACTTTATAAGTCTGACCACTTCTCTTTCATCTCCACAGTCAGTGATAACCCTTTCTTTTTCTTTAACACCCATTATTTATTCCATTTTCAGGTTAATCTTTAAAGGAAGCCATTCCTTTATTTCTCAATCCCTCTTTTGGTACGTCACACGAGCAGCCTGTTTTGCATATGAAAATAAATGAAAGGTTGTTCACATGCTGTCAGAGATAACGGATTCAGTTTAGTGTGCACGTGAAATTACGTCGCCAAGTGTGTTTACAGAAAGGTGCAGATGAAAAGTAAAAATGCGATCCAACAAGTAGTCGGTAAATTTATTGTATGATCGTAAAACAGAAGCGTGTTTTCTGGAAAGTGCTTATTTTATGTATTTTGAAATCATCTTAGTGGTGGAAGCAGATATAAAAATTCCACTTCCCTTTGGGGGGGCCTGGCATGGCCGAGCGGGTTAAGGCGTGCACTCGCAATCCGAGGGTTGCGGGTTCGCGCCCGCGTCGCGCTAAACATGCTCGCCCTCCCAGCCGTGGGGGTGTATAATGTGACGGTCAATCCCACTATTCGTTGGTAAAAGAGTAGCCCAAGAGTTGGCGGTGGGTGGTGATGACTAGCTGCCTTCCCTCTAGTCTTACACTGCTAAATTAGGGACGGCTAGCACAGATAGCCCTCGAGTAGCTTTGTGCGAATTTCCAAAACAAACAAACAAACCCTTTGGGGGTGCAGACAAAAAGACACATTCACCATAACATGGGGACAGACGAGAAATCCTTCTGCCCTTGGGGTGAGGACAAACTATTTACACTAAACCTGGAGACAGACGATAAAAATTCATGGCCAGGTGGGTTAAGGCGTTCGATACGAAATTTGAGAACAGCGGGTTTGAATCCCCGTTGCACCAAACATGTTCGTCCTTTCAGCCGTGGGGGTTATAATATTTCCATCAATTCCACTATTCTTTGGTAAAAGAGTAGCCCACTGCTAAATTAGGGACGGCTAGTGCTGATAGCCCTCGAGTAGCTTTGCGCAAAATAAAAACAAATTTATATCTATCGTTTTGACAAGATTTTTTACCAAAAACAAACATTAACTGTGTACACTTAATGACACATCTATTTTTATTTTGTTGCTTTTCATAAGTTATTAAAATTTTCCCCATATTGGAAGGACAAATTTATCTCTAAATATTTCTTCATTCGTGGTAAAAAATATCATTAAATTCGTTTTCACGCTTTTGTAAGGTAAACCTTTGTGAATACAGTCATCAACCCAAATTGATAGATTGATAAACCTTTACGAAGGTAGCCATCAACTGAGATGGAAAGGTATGCAAATATTTATAAAGACAGTCATCAACCCAGACGGATAGATTGGTATACCTTTATATAGACAGTCATTAAACCACTTAATGGCACTCGTTGAATAAAACCCATTTAGGGTTTTTAAGTTTTGGGAATTCCGAGTCCATAAAATAATGTTGGAGCCCCTAATGACCTTACGTGGATTACCAAGATGACGCATTTTCACGAGCGAAAGAAGGACTGTAACGACCACCACGTTCAATGCATCACTCTTGTTTTATTTCTCGCCTAACATGGTTCGAGTTACAACGTTCTAATCCCCTGACGTAAACGTCTCCTGTTAAATTCAAAGTTTCTATCAGCCTTAAGTAATGCAAAAAAAATTCAAGTCGTCTTTTTAGCTTTCACTTTCTATCATTATATATATATATAATATATCACTAGTTTGTGATACTTTCGTTTTTCATTTCCAAGCTCTGAGGCCTAAATCATTTTCAGGATGAAAGTGTTACTTTCTAGAAAAAAAGAGAGTTAATAACATTGTTTTGAAACGCACGTGACATAAAGCTCTTAAAAATGTTATACATTATTCGTCCTTTTAGTTTTTTGCAGCTAAACACGAAGAGAATAACACAGTTTAAACTTCGAACATTAGTGTAAGAGAAACATATTACAACAGTACTCTATGGAGCTATTCTAAGCTGCATATTACGACAGTGAATTATCAAATTCTAAGAAACGTGATAATGAAAGATACAAAAGTTACTTCTTCATGCACTTTGCTTTGAGTTTTTACTAGACAGTCCAACTGTTTCATTTCTTAACAGCATTTACAAATACTTCTGCGTTTATCATGTAAGTAAATAGTTTATTTAAGCATAGAAGTTTCCCTCTGGGACAGCGGTAAGTCTTCGGATTTGCAACACTAAAATCAGGGGTTTGATTCCCCTAGGTAGATACAGCAGATAGCCCGATGTGGCTCTGCTAGGGAAAGCATACGTACATTAAACACAGCAATCAAAACCGGTATATTTAAGTTATAAAGTCTCAAGAAACCCACAGTATGTTACAAATCAATAATAATGAATTACATTTAAAATGTTAAGTTTGACTACAAAAATGTTTAGTTTGTTTGTTTTTGAATTGTGTGCAAAGCTGCACGAGGAATATCTACACTAGCTGTCCCTAATTTAGCACTAAAAGAGAAGACGAAAGATATATAGTTATCACCACCTACCACCACTCTTTGGGTGTACTTTTTACTAACAAATAGTGGAATTGACTAACATTATAACGTCCCCACGACTAAAAGGGGCGAGCATGTTTGTTGTAATGGGGATTGTTTACTGTTGATAATAAAAACATACAATGAGCTCTCTGTGCTCTGCTGTCATATTCTTGGGTCATTGACAAGTTTAAGGTATTATAATGCTAAAATTTGCGGTTCGATCCTCGCGACTAAGAGCACAAATAGTCTATTGTATACCTTTGCGTTAAAACTAAGGGTGCATATCTCATCATATTAGTCGATACATATATAGATACAAAAGTTTTACCAACAGTTTATAACAGTCTGACAGTCTTGTCCATAATTTATTATCTATACTGCTAACAAAATACATAAGTTTTACCAACAGTTCATAACAGTCTGACAGTCTTGTCCATAATTTATTATCTATACTGCTAACAACATACATAAGTTTTACCAACAGTTCATAACAGTCTGACAGTCTTGTCCATAATTTATTATCTATACTGCTAACAACATACATAAGTTTTTAGTAACAGTTTATAACCGTCTGACAGTCTTGTCCATAATTTATTATCTGTACTGCTAACAATATACATAAGTTTTTACCAACAGTTTATAACAAAGCCTGAGAGTCTTGTCCATAATTTATTATCTATATCACTAACATTTTTTTATTTAATTACTTCATAATTAACAACAGTTCTTCAAATTCTCAGGTTTGATCAAGTAAGTGACAGTTGACAAGAGAAGTGAAATAAAAACGTAACATGTGATGTTTTTGATAAAAGAAATAAAGACATGTAGGACTCAGTATTCACCTTCCTTTACTGAATCGTTAATTTTTAGCAAAAATACTTTGGTAGAAATTCTGATTTTTTTTCCACAGGAAAGGCTTATGTTGTTTGCTGACAGTTTGCCAAATTTCGTGATGATATACAATTTGTATCGGGTGAAAAATTGATACATTCGTATTACGACTTTAAGGTACGATACCCGTACAGTATTGCTGTATTGCCACATTTTCAAGTTAAAACAACAAACTAAACATCCGTGCTCTGTCTACCGCAGGTATCGAAATCCGAATTTTAACGTTATAAGCACTCAGACTTAAATGAGGTGGTTAAAAATAAAACTGGACAACACTACAACACACATATTTCAAACGTTTTTTTTCTTCACAATTCATAATTTGTTTAGAAGTGTTAATTTCTAGGTAGGCCTTTCTTGGATTTGTGGTGAGCTCGAGAGCTTTTAACGCTAGAATCCCCAGGGAAACTCAATACATTTACCCAGCCTGTTGTGCAGCTTTGCACTAGAACAAACAGACAAACTGAGGAACTATTTTCTTTTACTATTATTTATTTAATAAATGATTAACAACAATATTTTTTTTTCATGTGCCAATCTATATGTCAATTCATGACTATGCGATGTTGAAGATTGTTTGGTATTTTTAGAAACACATTTTGGCATATCTATTATAGCTGTATATAATTATGTTCCGTCTTATTTTTATATACTTCTGGTTACGTTATCATTATTTCTATTTGTCATTGCATTTTGCTAAGTCTCTTTTGAATATTTGTGTACTTATTACGGCGTTATGTGTATATATATATCTTCTAAGTCTCTTTGGTGTGTTTCAACTTTTTTTGGTATTAATTTGCAGTCATGTGTTAGTTACATTGTCGAATAAATTTAATTCATGGAAGAAAATTCTATTCGTAGCATTTGTTTGTTTACAATATTAGTAGTTTACAAATTTCGTTACTAGATGACACGACCATCGTGCAAAAGATGGAAATATCGAGTTCGCTCTGAACTGCTGAGTCCTCTGCAAGGAATCGAAGATTGTAGGTCCATAAATGTACCGCTGCTCCAGCGGAGAAAGAATGAAGTTTTGCATACCACGAAATAGTTCTGAATTTTCCTTTTAGGAACGAATGTTTTTCTCTAAATTTTAATTTATAAACAAAATATAGTTTTTAAGAGAACAAAGTCGGTCATTAAAGCCGAACATTCACTTTCACAGAGAAATTCACACATACATCCCGTCTTCCGCTGAAAAACCACCTATAACAGTGAGATTGACAACACAGCTATAAAAATTGTCTGTAGATGTTTTCTTTTGTTTGATTACAGTATCTCTGAAGATTAACCTGAAAGGAAGGGACTAATTCGTAGGGGTTTTCTTTTGTCTCTCTGTAGCGCCCCCCAGTGGCTCAGCAATATGTCTGCGGACTTACACGCTAAAATCCGGGTTTCGATACCCGTGGTGGGCAGAGTACAGATAGCCCATTGTGTAGCTTTGTGCTTAATTCATAAAACAAAAGTCTCTCTGTAGTATTTCTAAAGATTTACCACAAGTATCGATACTTACCCGTAGAAGTTTTGTTTGTCCTCTTCATATTATCCCTAAATATTCACCCCAGATAATGACACTTCCCAGCGTCTGAGTTAAAGCTGAACAGCCGTTCTGGTTGTTGACGTTTTTCTTTTATTAAATAGTTCCTGTTGTTAAACCAATTATACAACTAATACTGCTAGTAATCCAACTTTTAAATCTTTACGATGTAAATAAAACTTCTTGTGTATATTTACCCTTGCTCGGCATTTCAGCTGTGTGGGCATTATAATTTGACGGTCAATCCCACTATTCGTTGGTTAAAAATTACCCCAACAGTTGGCAGTGGGTGGTGATGACTAGCTGTCTTTCCTCTAGTTTTACAGTGCTAAATTAGGGACGGCTAGAGCAGATAGCCCTTGTGTAACTTTGAGCGAAATTCAAATCAATCCTAACCGCTACTTATGTGCATTTGACTGTTTTCAGATTTCCAATGAAATATTTTTAAAATAACTTACCGTTAATCGTATTTGTTATAAAAACTTATCTAATTTGCACTCGTTATATTTAAACTTAGAATTTTTTACTCTCACGTTAAAGCCATTTCTTTAATATTTCAAAATATTTTATGAACTGTTTTTTTAGGGTTAACTTTTTCCGTGTTTTCTACAACAGAATGATGACAAATTTTCGGAAGTCAAATAACGATACTTACTGGAATATGCTTACAATTTTAGGAAATAATTCCTTCTAAGACAGGATAGTTTCAAATAAAGAAATTCAGTGATTTTAATGTGTACGTTTCGGGGTGAACTATTTGTGCTTTTTTTGGCTTTCACGTCGAGATATAACGAATTATAACTTTATTATTATTAGCAGTATTTACAGAAATAGTTCGGTTTCCAAAATTAAGCCCCCCCAGTGGATCAGAGGTATGTCTGCGGACTTACACGCTAAAATCCGGGTTTCGATACCCGTGATGTGCAGAGCACAGATAACCTATTGTGTAGCTTTGTGCTTAATTCAAAACAACAACAAATCCAAAATTAAAATATTCGGCTTGAATGTTCGTTGTTAAACGTGTCGGTTAAATAGCTGAGGCGCTGTTTTCCAAGAGGCCGGAAATGCGTCTCATTTATGAAAGCGTGGAGTTGATCGTTTGGTTATAGTAGAATAGCTTTGTGAGCTTTCTTCCATTTGTAGGCCTACGCATAGAGACATACTTTGTGGGATGTAACGGTCCAAGGGCGATGCCGGTCGACCATGTTCATGAAAGCGTCTGGAACATAAGAATTGTAGTGGTACTTATCGCGGGAGATTGCATCCGTTAATTACCTATAACAGAGAACACCGGGAGATTCGACGTTGATTAAGGTTTTACGTCATTCCCGAGTCTCATCTCCAACAACGCTTTTCTGTAACAGGCACGTGACGGCTAACAAATACGAAACTAACAAGCATTTTGCGTCCATCTTTTATATTCCGTTGTCGAGATTAACAATACATATTACTGGTTCAATCCAAAATTAATGATTTAAGAATATTCGAAACTAAATGCATAATGTTACATAAAAATATATATAGTTCATGTTCTCAAAGCTGGTAGCTTAGTTAGTGTAATAAGTTGGTAAAGTGTAAAGTTATCATTCATCACTGTCTGCATTGTACATTGGTTGGGAGCTTAGAGTAACAAGTTATTATTTTCTCTGCTAAAAACGTGTTAAGGTTGGGGGCTTAACATGTATTTCTCAAAGAGTCTAGTTGTATACGAAAATCCTAACCATTTATGGAGACGTTGAAAAATCAAGACACGACTCCAGTACTAAACTTAAGGAAAACATTGAAATATCAGCACAAGATCACAGTTTAAACTTACAAAAACCTTGAAGAATCAAAACATATTTTAAGTTGTAAATTGAAGCAAATCTTCATTCAATTTGTCTGTACTTTCGATATCAAATTTAATAGTTTTTTGATTTCGGACACTTTAAGGTACAGTAGGAATAGATATGTAAGTTTTTAGTCAGTAAATGTTCATTTATTTTTTGCATAAAAAGTAACTTTTAGTTTTAAAGCTGTAACTAGATAATATCTTTCGAAGATAGTTTAAGAGTTTCGTTAAACAATTAATGGAAAATGAATGTGTTTTTTTTTATTTAGCTTTCCTGGAAAAATGTAGCTAACATATAAAAAATATGGAATTTGGTTAATACAGAATTTTGTGGCAAAGCTGCAAAGGCTATCTGTCATTGTTCCTAATTTTGAACTATTGACCACAATGAAATCAGCCAGTCAGCAGCACCCTACAATTCATACAAAGAGATTCACTGTCACACTTATAATGCACCAACACTTTAGATCACAAGAATCATTTTGTTGCCTTGAATGAATTTGGTCTCAGAGATCCTACATATAAAATAATTAAACATAACAGAATATGTAAAGAATTGGCGATAAGTGTTTTAAAAGATGAGACTACATGTGATAGGTTGCGAGTTAGTTTTACCACCAAATAATAGTCATTATTTTTATGAGCAAATAAGAAATTTAATTGTTTGTAGTTATGCCCAAAGCTACATAACGGACTATCTGTGCTTTGCCCATCACAGTTACCAAAACTCGATTTTTAGTGTAAGTCCACAGACCTACCACTGTGCAACATGGACTTTAGACAAAGCGGTCTACTATGAGCCACTGAATACAAAAATTTAGACTGACTTTGTGAAGGGGATGAAAGGATTGCTTGTTTTGTATTTCGCGCACGAGTGCTATCTGTGCTAGCCGTCCCTAATTTAGCAGTGTAAGACAAGAGAGAAGGCAGCTAGTCGTCACCACTCACCGCCAACTCTTGGGCTACTCTTTAACCAACGAATAGTGGTAATAGACCGCACATTGTAACACCCTCACGGCTGAAAGGGCGAGCATATTTGGTGCGACTGGGATTCGAACCTGCAACCCTCGGATTACGAGTCATGGCCTTAACATACTTGGCCATGTCGGGCCCGGTCTGAAAGGAAGAGATTGAAAGACAGCTATAATTGTAGTTGACGATTGTGTTCTAGAAACGCACGAGCCTACAGAATCGTCAACTGTCGTCTATAGGTCTCAAAAGAGCATGGCAGAAGATATCATGGGTCACTGTAAAAACGCGTATTGGTCTTCCAGCAAGGTGGCCAAGAAAGAAACTTCTCCTCAAGTGTAACAAAGAACACGCTGACTGGACTAAAGCAATGTGGAGCAAAGTAATCCTCTCAGACGAATCATAGTTCAACCTGCAAGAGTCTAATGGAGACAGCTTTGTGTACTGTGAATGTGGAGAATAGTTTTACCCAGTATGTTTAAATGTGACTGTGAAGCATCCAAACGGTCGTGTAACACAAAAATGCATTTATGGCCAGAGTGTTGGATGCCTGTATTTTGTGGAAGGCCGTCAGGAACAATAAGATCCTGGAGTCCTGATTGGAGTCAATAATTCAAGATCACATTCTAGGATAACTGCTCCATGCCATAACACTGATAATATTTGCGCTCTCTGTAGATTCAACGTAACATAAAGAAAGTATAATTCTACGTTAATGAAAAGACATATCATGATTTATTTCATTGCTTCTGGTGAAGAACTACATTTGGAAGGAAAGGATCAAGACACTACACTTGCCAGGCAGCAGCACTGATCTAAACTCTGTCGAAAACTACTGGAAGCAAATGGGTAACAAAGTGCAAGAGAAGGGACCGAGAAGTTTGTTTGTTTATTTGTTTTTGAATTTCGCACAAAGCTACTCGAGGGCTATCTGTGCTAGCCGTCCCTAATTTAGCAGTGTACGACTAGAGGGAAGGCAGCTAGTCATCACCACCCACCGCCAACTCTTGGGCTACTCTTTTACCAACGAATAGTGGGATTGACCGTCACGAAAATAACGCCCCTCACGACTGAAAGGGCGAGCATTTTTGGCGCGACGGGGATTCGAACCCGCGACCCTCAGATTGCGAGTCGAGCACCTTAACCACCTGGCCATGCTGGACCGCGAAGATGACACACATTGTCGAGACGTTGTATATTTGTTACTGTGTTAAACTTATGACAAAGTTCTATTCATTAATCGTTCAAGCCCTTTTCAAACCTTATAGACATAACTTTTGTGAAGATGACAGACGTCGGAACGTTGTACATTTGGTACCCTGCCGTCCCAAATCTTATGGAAATAATTTTTATTCGTTGTTGTTGCTTAACTTATGAATTACTAAACTCTTTGACGTGCAACATTATTTCTGTACAAGTGTTGTAACTTGAAATTCATATTCTGACACCAGCTCATGAAGGCGAATAGAATAACTCTTTTTCTCGACACCGACCGTTGAAATCTTTTCCAAATTTCGAGATCAGTACTCACGTGCACGCTTCCTTTCTCTGGCTCTCCCATGTCACATCCGGCTGTTAGACGATGAAAATTCGCCAACATAAAAGTTAACTGCCAGCAGGGGGCGTGTATGAGCTACTTTGACGAGACGACGATCACCTCGGTTGCATCTCATTAAAGACTTTATCATTAAAAGCACGTAGACCATGTCACTAAGCAGTAGTAGAATTTGATTGTGCTTTGACTTGGAGGTGACATGTCAAGCATACTGCGCCATGCAGTTTGACCCTGAGTTTGCGTCAACGATTTCTGATGGCTTCCTAAGTTGGGAACGTCTGCCTTCATAAAAATGCACTTAGAGATTCATGAACAGAGAGATTTACCTTCCTCTCTGCCGGATAGATGAGGACCAGTTCGACGCAGCTGCGAACGATCGATGCGTCTGTGCAAAACGAAATATTGTTTAAAGAACGCGATTTAACCATTCCGTTCTGTTGCTCTACTGGTAACGAGAACTTAAAACGCCTTTGGCACTTTACGTAGAGTGCCAACAATACAGTCTTCATGTTCGTTCACTCATATGAAAACAACAGTAAAAACAAATAACTTTAATGCTGATGGAAAGTAAACACAAACAAAGTGCACCTGTTTTTTTCCCCTTTTATAACGTTTGTTAGTCACTTTTTAGGTTTCCAATTACTTTGAGACCTTTCGTCACTTCTGAATGTTTCGTTAGTGGCCTTTTAATATTTTATTAGTCACTTTTGAACCTTCCGTTAGTTACTTTGAATGTTTTGTTAGTGGCCTTTTAATATTTTATTAGTCACTTCTGAACCTTCCGTTAGTCACATCTGAGTTGTTTATTAGTGGCCCTTTAATATTTCGTTAGTCACTTCTAAATCCTTTGTTAGTGGTTCTTTACTATTTCTTTAGTCACTTCTAAATCCTTTGTTAGTGGTTCTTTACTATTTTTAGTCACTTCTAAATCTTTTGTTAGTAATTCTTTACTATTTATTTAGTCACTTCTAAATCTTTTGTTAGTGGTTCTTTAATATTTCGTTAGTCACTTCTAAATCTTTTGTTAGTGATTCTTTACTATTTCTTCAGTCACTTCTAAATCCTTTGTTAGTAATTCTTTACTATTTCTTTAGTCACTTCAAAATCTTTTGTTAGTAGTTCTACAATATTTCTTTTGTCTCCTCTCAATCTTTCGTTAGTCGCTCAACAGCTGAATCAGCTTCTACCTTCTGCGAACTCAAATGCTCGAGACAAATGGACCAATAGACAAATGGACCAGTATCTCATGTTGTTTACTCATATCAGTGACTTCGGTTGGTTCGGACTGTGCAGCTCTTAAATATAAAAGCAAATAAACGTTACATAAGTGTATATATTGCCTGTCTTATGTCCGGTTACTTATGAGTAGGCATTCTTAAAAGTACCTCAATAAATATATATATATATATATATAATTCTTCAAATTCAAAAATTGAAAAACAAACAAGACGAAAGCAAATATAATCCAGATGTCATGATAAACATTGTTTTTCTTTCTGGAACTTGGTTTAAATACTTATTGATTACGGCCAAGGTGGCCACAGATCGAGGTTAACTCTGTTAATGAAAGTCTAACTATGAATGTTCAGAGAAGACAAAACAAAACAACAATAACAAAAAACACGCTTTTCTTTGCACTGGTTTGTTTTCAAAGCTTGAAATAATCAACAACTGTTACAATAACGAAATTAAGTTCGGAATTTACGTTGCGAAGAGGCTCAGTTTAAAGATCTCGACTTTGAAGCTAAGTGCATAAGTGTAAGCGCATGCGCAAATCACTCGTGGATATAATTTGTACTATATTGGAATAAACAGAATAAAAGTAGGAAAATAAAGAACAGTATGCTACACAGGTCGGAATGCTCAACTGTTTGCTAAAACGTAATGAAATGAATTTGTAAATTAATTTTTCTTACAACAGTAAACACAGTGGATCTTTAAAAGCCGGTAGATAATAAGATATGAACATAATGCTCAGTCTGTCAAAAGAAAAAGAAATCAAATCACAAAATGGACTTCAACAAAATTAATTTAAAATTCATGTAAAATAACGAAGATAGTCTTTTTTAAGCTGGAATTAAGTTGTGGCTATCTTTGATATACATCTATTAACCGTGTCTAATTACGGGTGAATGCGTGTCTAATGTAACCTGTAGAATGAACTTTAATTTAAATATATTAAATTTCACATCGACATTTCGCCAGAGGAACGCTAGAATCGTTCTTTATTAAAGATAAATTAATTTGTATAATTGAAGAATTTGTTTCAAATAGTTATTATTTGAATAAAATGAAATCAGTTTCTTTTTTTTTGAAAATAGCTCATTGGTTTGTTTTTTGAATTTCGCCCAAAGCTAGCCGTCCCTAATTTAGCAGTGTAAGATTAGAGGGAAGGCAGCTAGTAGTCACCACCCACCGCCAACTCTTGGGTTACTCTTTTACCAACAAATAGTGCGATTTACCGTCACATTATAACGACCCCACGGCTGAAAGTGTTGAATAATGTTTAAAAAGTTGTTGTTTCCCAGTTGACAACCACTCCATGCACTGAACGAAAGGCCTTTCAGGTGGTGGATTGTGGGAGGCAAAATATAGATTTGAAACGTCATTTGTGTCTCAAATTTTGAATTCAAGCTGGACTAATTTGTCCAGAAAATGAAAAAAAATGGACATGAAGGAAATTTAATTTCAGCTTTATACCATGTAAATAAAATAAGGTGATATGAGTGATACCAAATTGTTTTATTTTACTGTGTTAATGATGTAACATCTATTGTGTAACCAAAATCAGAAATTTGTTGTTTTTTCGTCCAAGCATTTTCGAATGCGTTTCTTGATATAACACTTGTATTCCTTTATTTAAGTTGTATTTCCTTTATAAATGTTAAATTATCACAAGTCCTGTGTTGGGACAGATGTAAGTTTCTAAATTTGCGCCCCCCAGTGGCTCAGTGGTATATCTGCGGACTTACACGCTAAAATTCGGGTTTCGATACCCGTGGTGGGCAGAGCACAGATAGCCCATTGTGCAGCTTTGTGCTTAATTCTAAAACAACAACAACAATCTTCTAAATTTACAGCGCTAAACTTCGGGGTTCAACGCCCCCTAGTAGACATAGCAGAAAATTCGATGTGTTTCATTTTTAAGCAAATAAATAATAATTTTCTAGAAACAGGTTCTCAGTTCCCACATACAAGATTTCTGGAAACAGACTCTTATTTCACGTACACAAAAATTCATCTTCTAATACAATCTCTTATTCATTACACTCAAATTTTTATTTATTAAAATAGGTTCTAAATTCTAACAAATAGATGTTTATTTTCTATATAGATCATCTAATTTCTTATGAAAGAAAAAGTTATGCAGTGAAAATTATTATTTTTAATTTAATCTAGAAAATCTGTCATTATCAGAACTTCAATTAGGGTTAACTGAATGCAGCAAGAATAATGTGAAAAACAAAAACGGAGTTGAAGGGCGGGTCCTTTTGCCTTTTACTTTCAGTACGACCAGCAGGTGATAAATGGGTCCAGCTAGGTATAACCAGAGTCGCTTTGCATGTATCGTTCAATAATTTCCCGCCTAGAAGAACGTCGGCAGTCTAATGAATAATGTAAAAGATACAGAGAAAGTATCGAACCCGACCCACTAAACTGTTCACGAGAATAGGTTGTTCAACAAAATGCCATATTTCTCTGTTTGCTTTTTCTTTAAAAAAATAAAGGAAAAAAAACTCGTTGATTCATGATCGTTATGCACAAGTTTACGGCGGAAAATACGTCAGTTTTACAGCACACGCCCCTGGGCTTTGTTCTTTATACTGTGGGATGTTATTTATGAAGATGCAGAACAAAAAGCGAGAAGATGACATGCGATGAGAGATAAATCTTTAGAACTTTCATGTAAATCCAGCTTTCCTTTATAATCTTTCACACTTATGCACATTGCACATACTTCTTTTTAAGAAGCCCATTCTGGATACAGTGGGGATGTGTAAACCTCGTGCCATTTTTAGCGAACGTGTAAATCTGTATTTACGCAAACTTAGATAATGTGTTTAAAACTTTGAAAAATATTCAAATATCACTGCTTCTGTTTTTATTTCGAACCATCAAACAGTTTTAGTTGAAGTGGCCTTAATGATGAAAAACAGAGAAAGATTCACCACGAAAAAATATTTACTTCTGATTTTTAAAGCTACTTTTACAAATTTATGGCCTGTAATGTTACTCATGGCCTGTAATGTTACTCATGACCTGTAATGTTACTCACATGGCTTGTAATGTTACTCATGACCTGTAATGTTACTCACATGGCCTGTAATGTTACTCATGACCTGTGATGTTACTCACATGGCCTGTAATGTTACTTATGACCTGTAATATTACTCACATGGCCTGTAATGTTACTCACATGGCCTGTAACGTTACTCATGACTTGTAATGTTACTCATGACCTGTAATGCTACTCACATGGCCTGTATAATGTTACTCATGACTTGTAATATTACTCACATGGCCTGTAATGTTACTCATGGGCTGTAATGTTACTAACATGATCTGTAATGCTACTCATGGCCTGTAATGTTACTCACATGGCCTGTAATGTTACACACATGGCCTGTAATGTCACTCATGGCCTGTAATGTTACGCATGACCTGTAATGTTACTCATGACCTGTAATGTTACTCACATGGCCTGTAATGTCACTCATGGCCTGTAATGTTACTCATGACCTGTAATGTTACTCACATGGCCTGTAATGTCACTCATGGCCTGTAATGTTACGCATGGCCTGTAATGTTACGCATGACCTGTAATGTTACTCATGACCTGTAATGTTACTCATGACCTGTAATATTACTCACATGGCCTGTAATGTTACACATGATCTCTAATGTTACTCTGTTTTCACACTTCATGGTGTTACGTTTCTCTACACATTTATTGCCCTTTTTTCAGAGCATTTAAAATGTTTTCTGTCTCAAAAAAGCTTGACATGGCCACGTGGTTAAGGCGCTTGACTCATAATATGAGGGTCGTAGGGTTAGAATCCCAGTGGTATCAAACATGCTTGCCCTTTCAGCCATGAGGGCGTTATAATGTTACGTTCAATTTCACTATTTGTTGGTAAAAGAGTAGCCCAAGACTTGGCGATGGGTGGTGATGACTAGCTGCCTTCCCTTAGTCGTACACTGCTAAATTAGGGACAGCTAGCGCAGACAGCCCTCGTGTGGCTTTGCCATTAATGGCTAAAACGTAATGTTAAATTATTTTGGTGTTAGTAACCGTATTCCTTTGGAGTGCCGCTATTTATAAACTTTGATGACAGATGAGTGTATACAATTACCCAGAGAATACATTTTGCCAATGACAGTTGAAGAATGCTTGTTCTTACCTGTTGTATTACCGATTAATGATAATGTGGCTGAGGCTTAAATCTTACACGTCATATGATTGTCATAGCTTGCACGTGCAGTTAAATGGAACGTTTCACAATTGTTTATCAAGAAGGTGAAGAGGAGTCCTAATAAAAAAGTTTTTTTTTTAATTTCGCGCAAAGCTGCACGAGGGATAACTGCGCTACCCGTCCTCAATTTAGCAGTGTAAGATTAGAGGAAAGGCAGCTAGTCTTCACCACCCACCGACAACTCTTGGGCTACTCTTTTGCCAACGAATAGTGGAATTGAACGTAACATTATAACGCCCTCATGGCTGAAAGGGCGAACATGTTTGGTGTGACGGGGATTCGAATCCGCAACCCTCAGATTACGAATCGAGTGTCTTAAAGATTTATAACCATACCGAGCCATAATAAAATAGCCATTTAATATAAAACAGTCTACACAAACTGCTCAATGCCCAATGATTTCTATCAGTAAGAGGTTTAATAAAAAAAAATTATGTGAGATACGTATATTTTGTGTGAAAAGGTGCAGTAGTAATAAAATACAAGTACAGGACGTGTCCTCGTGGTTAGTGTGAGTGAACTTTGAACTACAAAAATAATGGGGAGATCCTACTATTCGAACAGATGTGATATTTATTCAAGAGTTGGCGGTGGGTGTTGTTTATTAAGTTTCTTTTCTTCCTTCTATCAATTGAAAATCAAAGAAACAAAAATCAAAAATACAGATGCAAACGATAATAAAATTGTTTCAAAGCGGTTGTTACGTTTTTTTTATGTTTTATGAACGCAACAGAAAGTCACAGATAACAGCTTGTATAATTTATTACAGTAAACTAATATATATGTAACAGGTATCACGTAAATAATATATTAACAATGACAGACATTCAGTTTTAACATTCAAAATCAATTACAACACAAAATGGTACTGGCCTGTATCTAATATAATGATCTAGAATGAAAGTCCAGAAACAATTCACAGTTCAATAATTTTGATGACGTTTCTTTTACGATGAATGTCCCAAATTTGTTGTTTTCCAATTTGCCTCGGTTTCTCTTAAACAGTCCCGTACGTGTCGACACTCAGCACAACAGTAATTCAAATGAATCGCAAAGATTGATGAAACAAAATCACAGTTTCTGTAGATCTAGCTCTAGTCACAAAGTTAAGTTGAATAACCACACAGCGAACGTTGAAAACTTCTCGAACAAAGACACTACTTCTTGAATTAAATATAAACTAATGACTGACTCTTCTTCTTTTGAATAAAACTAATGTCTGACTCCTTTCTTCCTTTGAATAAAATTAATTTTTGACTCCTTTCTTACTTCTTTCTCGCATCTTCGTCTGTTTATATATTCGTAGACCTCTTTTCTCGAACATTCACCGGAACTTGAACAGAGTAATCTGCGCATGTATGTTTTTGCACGAGACTCTACGTCTAGACGCTAGGCCGCCAAACATTTCCATTTATAGTCATATATTTGATCTACCTAATTCTAGAAAATTCTAAATGTTATTTTAAATGAATAACAACATATTTTATTGGTTCAAGCTTTGAAACAATAATATAAATATGGAAATATAAATAATAGATATGAAAATCCAAACACCACACGACATGTTGTCGTTTACAAAATATTTACACTACATTTACATAACAGCGGTGGAATATAAAAACTTTCTAAGTGCATGCAAAGTAGACCAAAACAAAAATATTTTTTAAAGTATAAGACCATAAACTGACCATAGTTCTGACGTGTTCCCAATGCACTCCATTTGGCTCGTGACATCATTATTCTTTATCTACACCATCCCCTTCCGATGGTTCAGAGTTACGTCAAGTCAGAGGGTTTATAATATCCTCACTTTGCTGAGTACAAATAACGCCTTGTGTAGCTTTGTTATTGTTGACAAACATAAACACCACGTTCTTTTGGTGATTTATGTGGTTCAGTATATGGTCTTCCCATTACAACCTGGTCAAACTATTAACACTAAACAATCATATACAGGGATTGTGTTACTCGTAGTTCTTATTTTCCCATAGTTGTGGTGAAATTAATTGCAACGGTAGTGCGCGACATGATTTATCGTATTTAAAGAAACCAGCATGAGAAACGTCAGTTTTTTTTGTGTTGGTAAAAGTAATCCACATAAATCTAATAGAAAAGCGAAAGAAAAATGTTGTGAAATTTCAAAAACAGCGATAAAACAACAAATATTGACGGATCGGCATGACAGGGACTTCTGTTAAATCAAATAATCTGATCAATAACGAACTAAAAACAAGATATTTATGTCCTGAAGGAGTAGCGCAGGAGACACGAAAACGCAGTTGAGGCGTTTAGCAATCAACCAGGTACGTTCGAATAACGCATCAACGTTCAGACAAATGTGCAGTGAGGTTAAACGTAGTCCGCTGTGTTGTAATAGTTTTCTTATTCTAGGAAGATTTTTTTTTTTAAGATTTTAAACTAAATTTTCACTTATCAATTATTTTTTTTTAGATTATTTCTATAATTACACTTTCTGAGTCCTTGAAACCACCGATGAAGATCAGAAAGCGGAAAAGATTTGCCAACGATTCCTCAAAGTTATTATATCTACATCTGAGGCGCGTGGCATTTATACATTCACGGATTGATGTTAGAAAATGCTTAAAACATGTGGTTGTTCTTATACTATGTGCAGCTCACGTTATCACTCAGCTAAATGTTTGATTCAACAACCACCAGGTTATTGCTATGGCGACAGATATCCAGACATGGATATAATGATGTAATTATATCAGTTGTGTGGTCACTTCTTAGAAGCGAATAAAATGCAGTTTTCTACTTTATGCTTAAAAATTAAAAAATGCATTTTATATCAGTTTGTTAATTAAGTATTGTACAGTACATTTTGTAATGATTAAACCAAAGGCAAGGCCCGGCATGGCCAGGTAGGTTAAGGCGTTCGACTCGTATTATGAGGGTCGCGGGATCGAATCCCCATCACACCAAACGTGCTCATTCTTTCAGCAGTGGGGGCGTTATAAATCAATCCAACTATAATTTGGTAAAAGAGAAGCCCAAAAGTCTGCGACGGGTGGTGATGACTAGCTACTTTCTCTCTAGTCTTACACTACTAAATTAGGGACGACCAGCGTAGATAGTCTTTGAGTAGCTTTGCGCGAAATTAAAAACAAACTGTTGGGATACTCTTTTACCAGCGAATAGTGGGATTTACTGTAACATTATAACGTACCCACGGCTGAAAGAGTGAGCATGTTTGGTGAGGCGGGAATTCAAATCCGCGACCCTCGGATTACGAGTCGAGTGCCTTAACCACCAGGCCATGCCGAGGCCGTTTAGCGTCCAAGTAATAGTGCTTAAAACTTTGTGAAGATCTACCTTCGTACGGTGTAACACACGGTGTTAATTTAACGTTGAAGTTGAGAAGTGTTCTGAACAACCACAGTGCAAAATTAAATAATCCCAGCGAAAGTACTACAATGATGATATGATGTTTGGCTGCAGTTATATCTTCCTTAGGTGGTTCTGTTAATTTATATAAAATTCGCACGCAAAGTTACACAAGGGATATTTGAACATTGACGTCCTAATTTTGAACTAATTGACTAGAGCAAACTGTGCCAACTATTAAGTTACTCTTGTCACCAATTAGTGAGATTTGGTTCTTATAACATTATATAGATATAAACAGCACCAAAGTGTGAAGTATTTGCGATAGCAGGACTCGAACCACGAACCATCGCATTCACATTGAAGAAATACCTACTACTACACCACGCCCGGCCCATGAGTGTGCTAATTTTTTTTTGTCAATTAGGTCCAGGACAGCAAGCTGAGTAAGGCGCTTGACTCATAATCTGAAGGTCGCGGGTTCGAATCCCCATCACACCAAACATCCTCGCTCTTTCAGCCATGGGAGCGTTATAACGTGTCGGTCAATCTCATTATTCGTTGGTAAAACAGTAGCCCAAGAGTTGTCGGTGAGTGGTGACGACTAGCTGCCTTCTCTCTAGTCTTACACTGCTAAATTAGGGACAGCTAGCGCAGATGGCCTTCATGTAGCTATGCGCAAAATTCAAAACAAACAAAACTTCGCCAGTTTTATAAATAGTTGTCTTGCATCGTCGAATATTCAGGAATTTGCTTCCAACCAAAGCTATAGACACTAACAAGGCGCCAAGGCCAGCATCTGCTGCCACGTGACACCATATTAGCATATGCAAATTGTTCTTATAAAGTGTGACTAATCTTCCATAAAAAAAAGAGATGCGAAATAATAATATGAGAAAAGAAGAATATATTTGTCAATATGCCGAGAGGAAAGAAAAGTGACAAAAGTTTTTCACTCGAAAGGCGAGAGAGACACGGGATTAAAGAAGGAAGACATTATAATGAATTAACAAAAGTAAGATTTTTTTTTTGCGTGTGTGATTGATAAAAGTAAAGTAAATAAAAATAAAGTAGTGAATGCAACGTAAAAGAATAGGCCTAGTTAACATGCAGAATAAAGTGATAAAAGCAAAAAGTGTGGAAAGAAAAATATTTATAAAAAGGGAAAAGAAACGATTTGTTGTACATATAAACGAAATGAGATATACGATTAGAGTAGTATAGCTCTAGCTATAAATAATGAATGTAATTTTAATTATTTTAAATGCACGTATTGTTGTAAATAATACATTTTAAAGCCACTCGTGTCTGCAACAGCGGACGAAATTATTCTATATTTGTTGTTTATGTAAGTTGATTTTACTGCCGCTTGGGGTCGCACGGAAAATAATTTATAAAGCTTTAACAGTTGCAAGAAAAGTCACATTGGTCACCCCTCTCTGAACAGTAATCGAAAACAGTGAAATAATTAAACAGTTTTTTTTTGGGGGGAGCAGTTATGTTGAGGAAGTGGACGAGAACGTGACGTGACGATAAATAATAAAATAAATAAACAAGGCCTTACGAATTCCATAAACTATCTCTTTGAACTGCCGTCATACAAGCAATCAGTTTGAAGAGGTAATCCCTTCCGAGTGCATTGTGACACATATATTGTATCTAACATTAAATTGAATGAAATATAAAGAAATGCCAAGACGAAAATTAATTTTAGTAGAACTAAACTGTACACTTTCAACTGATTGAAGAAAACCTGAATATAGCAGTTACAAAATTAAGCTTTAACTTTTCAAGAACAGAACCAATAACATTTCTGCGGGGCTTTTCTCAATTAGCAAAGCAATTATAAAGAATATTTCCATTATGTTTAGAGCTTTTCTTGAAATTCTAAATAAAGATTATGTCTATTATGAGCAGACACAAGTATCAGAAATCTAATTAAACATTCGGACCCGAACACAAGTGTTGGATAAGTAATTTGAAGTTGAAACCATATGAACGTGATGTTTGAGCTGTCACATCTTTTAACAAAAGAACGAGAAATGTTGAAACGCATATTAGTCCTTCGAAGTTCGATAAGTAATTACCAAAAGTACTTCTTAGTTGTTATTAAGATCTTGTCTCTATTATATACACGTTAAATAAGAAGTCTTACATTCATTAACAAAGGATTACAAGTCGACTATGAATGATAACGTATTACTGGGTGTATCAGCAAATTAATATTCTTGTATTATCGGGAAATTAAAAACATGTTAATTTTAGACAGTATTCTCTTTAGCTCCAGTTGTGCAAGCCATTGAGACGTTTCAATTTTGAACTCAAATACAGAATTTATCTCACATCACGTGCAAACTTCTGTAATTATCCGTACGTTTGTAAGCGTTTACAAACAGAAGAGAAAGGATTCTCCAATATGTTACTCAAGTTCCTTGTCTGAAGCTCAGTAATAACCTTCCTTAATTTAAACTGGCAGGGTCATTATTTACTCGTAAGAATACATGCTGTTAGTACAAATGTTTAGAGTAATAACTCATGTTGTATTTTATTTTTGTGTTTTAATTGGATTCCCACGTTTTAGTTAACAGCGTCCCGATTTCAACTGATAAAATTACTCCGCGTTGCTTTATGTCATGCGTTACGTATAATCTTTCGAATTGTGATTTCAAGAATTTCTGTTATTTATCATTAAGTTAATTTCTTTTTGCTGTTAATGTTTCATTTTTGTGCCTAGATGTAGTAAGTTTTGTTTCTTAATGTTGTTCAGCCGTTACTACCTTGCAAGTGTCGTCTTCAGCCGTTAAATAAAATAGTTCGTACCTTCATTGGCCTTTTTTTTCTGAACATCACGATGAGAAACTAACGCAACGTAGTCGTTGTTAAACTGGAGAAGGTTTCCTGGTGGAACAAGAATATTGTTGAAAAACAGGAGAATGAAATGGACACAGTTTTACTGAGCTTCAAAAATAAACTATGTAAATGTAAGTGGCTATTTTTGCAGAATGATATTTGTTTGAAGTCAGTCGCAAAGCTACACAAAGGCTCTGTCTACCACGGGGATCGAAACTCGGTTTCTAGCGATATAAGTTCTCAGACATGCCGCTGCGCCACTGGGGGACTGTAATGTTATGAAAGACTTATGTATAGGTGTAATGTACGTGGTGGAACAATAAGAAACGAACATACACCGCTGGCCAAACTCTTAAAACCAATGAACATAGAGAAAAAATAAGCATTTGCATTGTTAGACTCAACCATTTATTTGAGTTGAACTTTAAAAGACAAAAATAAGGAAAGAAAAAATAAAAAACTTTTTAGCATTTTATCGGGAAAATGTGAACGCTATGAAATTAGCCTAAATACTAGCTGGTCAAAAGTTTAAGACTATAAACGAAGCGTTAATCGATAAACACGTAACGAAATTTAGTCATTTGTATTCAAGCATTAGCGTAGTCAGCATCTCTCACTGACATCTCCTGTGTTACATTGGGTAAAAACATGGCCAAGGCGAATTTGTTTGTTTGTTTTGGAATTTCGCACAAAGCAACTCGAGGGTTATCTGTGCTAGCCATCCCTAATTTACCAGTGTAAGACTAGAGGCAAGGCAGCTAGTCATCACCACCCACCGTCAACTCTTGGGCTACTCTTTTACCAACGAAAAGTGGGATTAACCGTCACATTATAACGTCCCCACGGCTGGAAGGGCGAGCATGTTTGGCGCGACTCGGGCGCGAACCAACGACCCTAAGATTACGAAAGCGCACGCCTTAACGCGCTTGGCCATGCCGGGCCAGGCAAAGGCGAAAAAGTTGACAGCGTTAGAACGTGGAAGAATTGTCGAGCTGCAAAAGAAAGGTCTCTCTTAACGTGCCATCGCTGTTGAGATTGGACGAAGTAAAACTGCTGTTGCAAATTTCTTAAAAGATCCTGAGGGATATGGAATGAGAATTTCAAGTGGTTGGCCCAAGAAAATTTCGCCGGCGTTGCGCAGGGGGATTCGACGGGTTGTCCGGCAAGACACCAAACAATCGTCGAACTAGATTAAAGCCCTTACGGACGCAGAATGCAGCTCAAAAACAATAAGACGGCATCTACGAGAGAAAGGCTTTAAAAACCGTAAACGTCTTCAAAGGTTACGCTTCCTTCCACACGACGAAGCTACTCGGTTAAATCTTGCTGGGAAGCACCAAACATGGGACGTAAAAAAGTGGAAGAAGGTTTTGTTTTCTGATAAGAAGAAATTTAACCAGGATGATCCAGATGGCTTCCAACGTTACTGGTACGGTAAGGATATCCCACCGGAGACATTTTCTACACGACGCAGTGGAAAAGGTTCCTTCATGATCTGGGGTGCTTTCTCCTTCCATGGAACAATGGAGCTTCAGATTATACAGGGGCGTCAAACAGCAGCTGGCTACATTGGCATGTTAGAGAGAGCATCAGTATTGACTGAAGGCCCTCGCTTGTGTGGAAATGACTGGATCTTTCAGCAGAATAACGCTGCAATCCACAATACGTGATTCTTTTGGACCATTCAGCGTGTTCGTCCGAACTGAACCCATTGAGAATTATTCGACATGGATGGCAAGGGAAGTGTATAGAAATGGACGTCAATTCCAAACAGTGCATGATCTTTGTGTAGCCATCTTCACCACTTGGAATAACATTTCAGCCAGCCTTCTGCAAACGCTTATATTGATCATGCTAAAACGAATGTTTGCACTTATTCGTAATGACGGCCGTGCAACTCACTTGTGAGACCTCTTGTTGGGAATTTCCTACCTTGTTTAGGACTTCTGGTCTGAAACTTTTGACCAGCTAGTATTTAGGCTAATTTCATAGTGTTCACATTTTCCATATTAAATGTTAATTTTTTTTATTTTTATTTTCCCTTTTCTTATTTTCATCTTTCGAAGCTCTACTCAAATAAGTGTTTGAGTCTAACAACGTAAAATGCATATTTTTTCTTTAAGTTCATTAGCCTTAAGATTTTGGCCAGCAGTGTATTTGTGATATATCTAGGAAGTATATTACACGTGTCTCACTAATATAATATAATATATTATGACTTATAATTCACCAATCTACGTTCAAAAGAGACATATTGCGATCATTTGGTTCTTCAGTGATATTTCGAGTTTAAGATGATGTGTGCTTGAGGTCACCATTTTCTGGATAAGACAAACTAAAGCAAATAGACTCTCGACCAACACAGACCATTTTCCTTGTTCCATGCCGAATCAACACAGATCAGTCATCTTGTACCATGATCAACACAGACCAGTTGTTTTGTACTATGCTGAGTCAACACAGACTAGTTGTCTTGTACTATGCTGAATCAACACAGATCAGTTATCTTGTACCATGATCAACACAGACCAGTTGTTTTGTACTATGCTGAGTCAACACAGACCAGTTGTCTTGTACCATGATCAACACAGACCAGTTGTTTTGTACTATGCTGAGTCAACACAGACCAGTTGTCTTGTACTATGCTGAATCATACGTATAGCTGCCACTTTAAAACAAAACATTTCTAAGTTTACACATTTGGGCAAAGTAATAGATACTCTGTGTAATGAGTGTGACACTGGAAATTTCTAACATAATAGATTGAATGTTTCGATTTCCTATATGGGGTAAAAAAGGTTTTCATCAATGAATTAACTGTTTGCTCGAAATACTAGACTAGAGTCTTACTATTTTTTACTCTTTAAGTTGAAATATACCATAAAGCTCACTGAGGTTGAAACTGTTGTAATGCGAGGCCCACAAAGGTTGAAACTATTATAATGTGAAGCTAACTAAGGTTGAAATTATTATAATATGAAGCTAACTAAGGTTGAAATTATTATAATATGAAGCTAACTAAGGTTGAAACTATGATAATATGAGGTTCACTAAGGTTAAAACTATGATAATATGAGGTTCACTAAGGTTAAAACTATTATAATATGAAGCTAACTAAGGTTGAAACTATGATAATATGAGGTTCACTAAGATTAAAACTATGATAATATGAGGTTCATTAAGGTTAAAACTATTATAATATGAGGTTTACTAAGGTTGAAACTATTATAATATGAGGTTTACTAAGGTTGAAACTATGATAATATAAAGCTCACTAAAATTGAAAATTTTGTAATATGAAGCTCACTGAGGTTAAAACTATTTTAATATGAAGCTCATTAAAATAATTACTTGAAATATTTCACAAATTATTTTGTTCTCAGTTTGTTAGAAGTATTCAGTAAAATCAATAATTATTTAAGTGATCATTTCCAAAATTTGCAAAATGACGTGAACCGTTTGTAATTATTTACAAAACTATTGTTTTTGTTGCGTGTATTTTGTTATAATAGTTTCTGAATTTCACACTTTCGATGTGAAAATAAAGGTTTAGCAATATTTCCTATGAATATGTTCCACTGTCGCTGCTACTGTAGGGAAGATGTATATTAAATCCAGGTCGAATTAAAGATGATTTCCATCTTATTTACCTAAGGGAGTTAGAAAAATTAAACTGATTGCATTTAATATTGTTGGGTAGCTATGCTCACTCATGTACACAAAATAAACACACAAATTGTTTATTACAAGATAAAAACTCACAGTTTTATTTGTCTTGGTATAAACCCACTTTTACTGGACTTTATTCATATTTTGAAAGTTTATTTCATCATTTTTGAAATGATACAAACATTTAAGAAAGCATCATTTTGTGGAAAATTAAAAAAAACCTATTTATTGAGTATAAACGGCGTTCTTAAAATATCAAAAAATCCAAAGGTTTTGGAAATAGAAGGGAAGAATATTGAAGAAATGGTTGGAAGAAATTGTTTTCCGTTATCTTTTCTTTACAGCACAATCTGTACAAAAACTGAAAAATGAAATAGCCTTGATTAGATTTTCCGATTAAAAGTTAAGCAGTATTTCATGTATGATTAAGTAGAAGAATATCACACAGCTGCATCTACTGGTATAATTAAAAATCATCTTTAAAACAGAATCTAGGTTAAAAGGAATCTTCCATTTTAAAACAAACAACATCAGTTTTTCTCACAATTGGTATATGAGTCCATCTGCCCTAGTCGCAACCACGCATATATTGAATCGACCACGAGAAGGCTCTGGATTCGAATGAAATAACGTCGTGACGCTAAAATCTACACCACTAGTCTGAACAAACGTGATGTCATGGTTATCCAAAGTTTTTCTATACGCCATCTTCTATACCAGGGAAGAATCTTATTTTGTAATGCTAGAATATCCTGTCATTAAACAAACAAAACAAACTCCTAACCATAAAATCAACACACTGTCACTACGTGTTAAAATGTAAAGAAAGGAGAGATGATCATCTTGAATCGTTTACAGATTGTGTTTTAATCAGGTGGATTAGTGCGTAGTAACAGGTATCATAATGTGTTCTAGTTTCTGCATATTGTTCTATCTTCACTTTTTTTACTCATTCTCTGTGTGTTCAGATTTTTCACAAAGGGGAACAGTGCTTGTGTTTACAATTTTGCTTATTCCCGGAGCCTGTCTTTATGTTTTCAAGTGTCTCGAGTACCCACTGTAAAGAAGAATAGTAGAGATGTGCTTTATCTTTTTTGTAGTGTCTTGATATTCTGAAGACCAGACTAAATTTGATACCCTTCTCTACGTTCTATATTTTCACGGTATTTATCAGTACTCATATAATGCATGATAGTTATACCTCTTGGTGACCATTACCCTAAGAAAGAGAAGCTTGTTACATCGTTCTATTCCAATCATGAATTGTTTGATAGATGTTATCCGTGCAGGTGGTTCGGAAACTCTAAAATCTTGTTTGTATTGCGTGGCAATCTTATGAATCCATCACCAACAAACTTCAGTTAAACCTTCTGACTATAGAGTATCTAGCTTGATAGTGTTATATTCGTAATGTTCTTTGTAGGGCTTACTGAGTACAGGTGATAGGGATAGGTCCATGGCTTGATCTTCTTTGTGTTGAAAGTGTGGTATATGGAGAAATAAATTTGTGATATTTATTATTGCTGATACTGTTAGTTGAATACGTTTTTTGAAAGCTCTGTCATTCTCAGCAGATTATTTGTTGTGTTTCAAGAGTTAATCAGTTAGTTAGTGGATGGGACACATTGAACACTTCACTGGCCATTCCTCTCTTCTTCAAGGAATGTATCACCTTATCTTTTCTCATTCAAAGAGTTTATCAAAACAGTTTAACGAACTGTGCAAGGGGTATTATCTTCATTTAAGGTGAAGACAGATCATAGGAAGTTTACACTAGTATAAGACAGAACAAATGGCCATATGTTTAATCATTATAATGGTCAGAATTAATAATATCAATACCATTATACGTGACGTAGGTGTAGATACGTTTAACAAGGCTTATTTCTACTGCAATACATCACGCCTGTGTAAAAAAAGGGGTTTGAATCTGATTCCATTAGCCCTACAGTGGTTCAGCGGTAAGTCTGCGGACTTACAAGGCTAAAACACGGGTTTTGATACCCGTGGTGGGCTGAGCACAGATAACCCATTGTGTAGCTTTGTGCTTAATCCAAAAAACAACAACAACTGATTCTATTAATCTTCAAATAATATACTTTTGTTTACTTGCTAAGAGATACAACGTGATCTGTCATGAAAAGAGTGTTGTTCCACTTGTTCTAAGCAAATTGGACATATTCTTGGAACCAATACAGTCGAGTTGTTTTGTGATTTCCTGTATGTAAGATATAATTACAAATCAACATCGTGTTGTCTATTTATAACCACTTGAGCATCACGAAATTAATTTGTGACAGCGTACATTTGATTCAACTTGACATGTGTTTGAGCAAATGTCCCTCTAGTTTGCAAACAGTTACAGATTGTACTGAATGTTGGTCTTCCCTAAATGTCTGAGAAAGTAACATGTATTGGATGATAGTCTGTTTGTCTGGTGTTCCACCAACTGTATCATTAGTTTTCCAGCAGTTCCATATTCTGTTGAATGATAACCTGCCTTTTGTAAATTTTCCGGCAACTGTACCATTAATTTGTAAGTAGTTTTAGAGACAATTGGACGATGGGCTGCCTTGGACAAGTATCCTAACAACTGTAACATTAATTTGTAAGTATTTTCAGAGACTAGTGGATGATAAGCTGCCTTGGACAAGTATCCCAGCAGCTGTACCATTAATTTGTAAGTAGTTTCAAAGACGATTGGATGATGGGTTGCTTTGGACAAGTATCCTAGCAACTGTACCATTAATTTGTAAGTAGTTTCAAAGACTACTGGATGATGGGCTGCCTTGGACAAATATCCCAGCAACTGTACCATTAATTTGTAAGTAGTTTTAGAGACTATTGGATGATAAGCTGCCTTGGACAAGTATCCCAGCAACTGTACCATTAATTTATAAGTAGTTTCAAAGACTACTGAATGATGGGCTGCCTTGGACAAGTATCCCAGCAACTGTACCATTAATTTGTAAGTAGTTCACATTCTACTGGCAGTACTTTGAAACTCTTGTAAATAACTGATAAAAGTCTTTGATCAGGTATTATCTGCTCTGTGATTTTTCAGCTAATAGTTATATTCAGATGGTTTCTTGGAAGGCCAGCCGTGGTCCATGAATAATTTTGGGTACATTGAATTATGTAATTAATTTGACCCTAGAAATTAAGACGACAGTATGTGAGAAACAGTATTGACTGATCACATGTTCTTCAGAACAAAACATAAAATGCCTGATTTTTATAATAATGAAGTGAAACGGTGACTGATCAAAGAATTCACCTTTACTTTTATTGTGAAATGACTTATCAACGCGGACTTGCACTATTGTAGTATTTTATCCTAATTTCAAGCATCCCACGCTTACGACACTAAAAATCGGGTTTTGATACCAGTGGTAGGTAGAACACATATAAATGTTTTTGCTCAGCAAAAGCAAAACCTAAACATATCATAGTTAATTTCAACTAACAAAAGAATAATATTATCACAGGCTTGTGATTTATGTAAACACACCACGGTATCAGTGACCACAAAAATATAAAAAATCACGACGATTCTCTTTCTTATCAATATATTATTTTAAAATGTTAGATATTAATCATTATTGCTATGAAAATATAATAATATCAATTATTTACATGGAAAGTTATTGCAGATCCTGAAAGGATAAGGTGTAGCTGATTTTGAAAGGACTCTTTTTATTTCTTCAAGATCCAGTTCTACCTTTCTGTTCTGTTCTTTGTCTAAATGTGCCTTCAGTGGGTCAGTGGTAAATCTGCAAGCTTAATATGCTAATAACTGGATTTCGATTCCCATGGTGACAGAGCACAGTGAGCCCATAATGTTGTACTAAGCTTAATAACAAACTTTGTCCGTATGATGAATTATTGTATTCTAGTTTCCAATACAGTATCCTACTAACTCCGTATTCTCAGATTCTGTTTTGACATCGCGAGAGATATATGTTCTGGTGCCGTTGTTTATGTAGGTATACATAAAACCAGCGTCTTAATTAACATTTTTACCATTGTTTTATTTTCAAAAGATATATATATATGTATGTATACGTGTATGTATGTGTGTGTGTGTCTGTGTGCAATTTTCCAATATCAACAAGAAAAACATTAAATAAACCATCATTTCAAATTGAATTTTTTTTTCGTTGCCTTTAAAATAAAGACAGTATATAAAAAAACTTTTTGTCCAGTTCTAAACGTACAGAAAATCAAAATAGTATTGCTTAAGTTTTTTTTTTAATTTAAGAAATAGATAGATATTCAGTGAAGAAATATTGATATAGACTTTGGATGTTTATGTTGTCATAAAATGCGAATGTCAGTTATCTCGCTGGACAAACACATACAGTTCAGTTGGACCTGAGCGCTATTATTATGAGACTAGATTAGAACATGGTGACCAGAGTGCACAGAGACCACTGTATTCCCATTTGTTTGTATATTTACTGGTTTTATTCTCAGGCATACCAAGCAGGAACGAAACTCTGTTGGTTCTTCGAGCTCAAAATCATAGGGGTTTTTGGTACTATATAACGAAGTACTGAACTATCCACACACAAGAATATATATACTGTTTATACATCTATATTATCTATATAATAGTGTATAGGTCGTCAAAAATGACGAGTATTAAGAAAACTCTGTAAATATTACTATAATTTCACTAATAAAAATTATATGAAGAGGACGCTGTATACGGTCATTCAGAATGTAATAATATCAGGTTAATTTTAATGAAGAGAGACGGACGGATTTAATAATTTAACTAAACGAATGGGTGGTAATATGAATTGAAAGATGTAAGTAAAATTATTTAATAAAATTCTCACTGTTGATATTTCTTTAATTGCGTAAATTAAATACTCTGTGTTCACATTTATCCACAAGTAGCTAAATATCTTACTCGCAGGTTAGTAACAGCAGGTCTGTTTCAGTCTTACTTGAACATTAGGCCTAATACATAAACGTAACGTAAGGCTCAGATGAAACACCACTGAAATTGTTTGAACTTTATTTTGCTTTTGTCTACAACTTAACATAAAAACTTATATTTTAATTAAACCACCTGAAAAGATATAAATTATATGTTATTTAAGAGAGTCTAAAGTACTATTTCAAGTATTTGTTTCATTATTACGTAAAAACGTAGTGTGCAATAACTTGTCTATGTCTCGGGATCTAAAATTTCCCATGAAAGAAAAAAGTATAAATTCTAATTAAAAATAATTTTCGAATTAAACTATTTTGCTGTTATATGACCGAAGTTAACAAGACAATAATTAATTTAAAAACATTTTAATAAATTAACATGTATATTAAACATATACCGATAGGTGGTAGATTCAAATTTTAGACCATCGCCATTTTAGGAGGATGACAAGAATACAGACTTATTATACATACTAATTAATATATACTTTGTTATTAGACTGTATGAAATACAAAGATGAAGTAATTAGTTACTATTAGAATAGTTTAACACCTTTCTAAATGTGTTGTTTTAGTTGTGTTGAATATTTTAAAACACATGGTAAATGCTTTGCTTTACTTGTATTGAATAGTTAAATATACTTAGTAAATGTGCTGTTTTAGCTGTTTTGAAAGTGGTCTGGCATGGACAATCGCATTAAGGCGTGCGACTCCATAATCTCAGCCTCGCGGGTTCGCATCCGCGTCGCACCAAACATGCTCGCCCTTTCAGCCGTGGGGGCGTTATAAAGTGACGATCAATCCCACTATTCATTGGTAAATGTGTAGCCCAAGAGTTGGCGGTGGGTGGTGATGACTAGCTGCCTTCCCTCTAGTCTTACCCTGCTAAATTAGGGACGGCTAGCACAGATAGCCCTCGGGTAGCTTTGTGCGAAATTCCAAAACAAACAAACAAACAAGTTGTTTTGAATGTTTTAAAATATGTGGGAAATGTCTTGCTCTAACTGTATTAAATATTATAATAGGCATGGTAAATGTGTTTCAGGTGTATTGAATATTTTAACATATACGTTAAACGTGTTGTTTTAATTGTATTGTAATTTATATAAAGGGAGGAAAGTGTTGTTAACTGTTGTATTTCACTACCTGGACATATATTAAACCCGCGCTTCGATAAAATGGTCAAATAGCTAGTTGAAAAATAGCTTCTTTATGAAACTATAACATTTCAAAATGCGATGCACTAATCCGTTTTACCAATTATTCACTTGTGTAACTAAATAAATTTAATATTTATAATGCGATTATATCCTTTAGATTTGAATCTATAAATTTGCTAATTTGTAGTTCCAGTCACCAGAGGCCCTTGATATCGCATTTCATTGACAACCATAGACTATTATATACACATATTTGTTTGTGTGTTTATAATTAAGCACAAAGCTGCAGAATGGGCTTTCCATGTCTCGCGTTTTAGCGGTGTGAGTCCAGAGACATACCTCTGTGTCACTGGGTGGCTACGTACATGCAATTATCTAACCATTTAAGAGCACAATTTATTTTTTCAAATAAAATAATTTTAATTAATTAATGGTCATTTTATGTGATAAAATGTAACTTTTAAATTATTGGAATTTTTATTTTAAGTCCTAATTTGTATCATTCTAATACTATAAATAACACATTCCTGCAATGGTTTCATTGTCTTAAAAGTTTTACGTGTTATACAGCAATTATTGTTCGCTGAATCCATAAATAACATCTATTTTTTTTTCACCAGGTACAGATTTTTCACAAAACATCACATGAACTTTTATAGAAGTGAATCATTTTTACTGAAATAGGGTCACATTTTGTTGTGCTTAAAATGTTAACAACCACTGTTTATATATTTCTCTGGCCAAATTGCAACGTGAGATTCTTAACGATCATTCTAGAACCCATGAGAAACACACCGCTAGTAAATAAACAGCTAAAAGGCGCAAGACGTCGTGATTTCTGGACAGTGTTTATTCGTCGCTGTAGCAGTAAGATCTTTAGTAAATAACCTAAACCTATTCTGTTATGCCCCCCGCTAGTACAGCGGTATGTTTCCGGATTTACAACGTCAAAATCAGCTGTTCGATTCCCCTCGATGGGATGAGACATTGTCCTCCACATTGGGGGTTGTGCAGGGGGCTAACAACTACTCTCTTAAAAACCAGCCTGTTACAGAAACCGCACTGACTGTGGCCCTATGTTCCTTACGGAATTTAGTGACATTATTCTGTTATATTTGTGGCAAATTTGCTGGGAAGAAACAAAGACAAAACATTACAGAAGTAATAAAAACATATGCGTACTTTGTAATAAAACTTGGGTATAAAAAAAAATCTGCCCCCAGTGGCTCAGCGGTATGTCTGCGGACTTACACGCTAAAATCCGGGTTTCGATACCCGTAGTGGGCAGAGCACAGATAGCCCATTGTGTAGCTTTGTGCTTAATTCAAAAACAAACAAAACAAAACAAGAAAAATCTTGGATTCCGCACACAGTTTGCACCATTTGTGTCGAAGAGATGAGACAATGGACTAAAGGTGATAAGGAATCTTTGTCTTTTGGAATTACAATGGTCTAGCGTGAAATCACAGAGATGACTGCTGTTATTTTTTTCGTGTAACATGCAGAATCAAAACTCTTCAAATAAAAAAGGAAATTTTTTATCCGAAACTTCATCCTGCTGTAAGACTTGTTGCTCATGGAATTGATGTACCTGTAATTAAGTCAACCAGAGAATTTTGATATGGATTAATCTGTTCTGAATCTGATGTCAATAGAAAAGATGATAGGGATTGTTTTCAATCTGAAAAATCTGGTGAACCACAACTTTTCGCACAAGGTGAACTTAATGATTTGGTGAGAAATTTGTGCATTACAAAGAATTCTTCTGAGAAGTTAAGAGTCCAGACTACGGGTCAAAAACTTTATGTCTCTAGGAATATCATTTTATTGGTGCAGAAATAGTGAGAAATAGTTCACTATACATTTCGCAAGAACTTTCATTGATTTATTTCAACAAAATTGCTGAATCAATACCAGTGTTAGGACTGGTGGACCAAGTGAGAGATGACTGCTCACTAATGACTCCAAAAGAAGTTTGAAAGGTGTTCTTCTTCACAATGGTAACTTATATGCATCTGTTCCTATGGTGTATTCGGTTCACTTGAAGGAAGCATACAAAAATCACGAAGTTCTTTTTAATAACGTCAAATACAAGGAACATAGTTGGCACTACGAATAGTGCGATTGACCGTCACTTTGTAACGCCTTTACTGCTGAATGCCGAGCATGTTTAGTGTGACAGCGATCCGAACCCACGACCCTCGGATTACAAGTCGAACGCCTTAACACGCTTGGCCATGACGGGTCCTGGTTATTAAAGACCAGATATCCCATTGTGTAACTTTGCTCTTAAGAGCAAACAACCTTGTTTCTTTCATTAATAACTTGGATCTTGTTTTTTTTGCATGGTAGTTTTGCTTCCCTTTTCGGTTAGTGACCATGTATCCACATATTATAGGTTTGGTTGCTTCCCTTTTCGGTTAGTAACCATGTATCCACATATTATAGGTTTGGAATAGCTGCTGATTACGCTTTCATTACTGCTCGTATAATCTTTTACCCAAGTGAATATGGTTCTATATTTACTATTTTAAATACACGAGTATTTTATTTACTGGAAAACAGACAATAGAAAGAAGAAATAATTTGAAGTAAATAAATAACCAGACTTTTTTTTTTACATTAAATAGATAGAGAAATGAAAGGAATAGTGAGCGTATTGGAAAGTGCAAGTTTAAATAAATGGTTTTCCAAGAACAGTTTGGTTCAGCAACAACAATAAAACACGTTGAAATAAACAAAAAATCCGGAAAGATACAGTGGAAGATGTGAGAACGTATCAGCTTGTCCTCCAGTTGTTGATTTTGAGGCACGAACACTTTGAGATATTGATCAATCTCAAACCAACTATTGATAGATTCGATAGCAACTAAGGGGAATGGGAAAATTATTCACAAAGCTTTACACTGAATGTTTTAGATGTTTGGAGCTTTAAGACCAGTTACTTAACATGAGGTAAAACCGTTGATGGATTGAATAACTTAAAGTAACATAAAGATAGGCTTTAAAAAGTATTCCATGTAACAAAACACGTTGAAATATAAGCAGTTTATTCACTAGTTTCTCTAGAATTTGAAACAGAAACAGATGATATAATGCGAGTAATAACATTTTGTAAATGTACAATGGTATACGGATGACAGTACCAAAAATATGGATGATAGAGCTATACATGATTTTTGATATTGAAACGTAATATTACATTGCAAGAGTACAAAATGTTTACAAGGTCTGTCAATTCGATCGATTTCGTAGCGAGAGACAGTAGAATAATTACATATTTTGACTCAACTTGGTTTTATTTGTTCATAAATCCTGGACTGTTAGTTACGCTACAATGATGTCTATCCTGGTATGAACATAATATTACGGTAAACAAATTGTATACCAACAGCCACGAATATATAACTTCCAAATGCAGTAATATTAAGGTTAAGTATGCATTGTATACTGCAATATTAAATTTCAACAATGAAAGTCATGTGGGGATGACCTATGTATAGCTATACCTTCCTTATATGGTTTTGTTTTTCGCATTCTCTTTGTCAGTGCCATCCTACATCATTTTACATTTACAAAACATTTCTATTACGTTTTTTGTGGTGTTTACCCCTGATTAAAAGTTTATGTATTCTAATAACTTAATAATATTAATTGATTTTTTTGCTCCTTCATTTCAAACACAATATAGGAGTTGGTTTTCTGAAGACACCAGTTGTACAAAGCATAGAGCATCCAACATATTACAGTGATTAATGTTTATCTATAATTGGCTGGTAATAGCTATTTCACCCTTTTTCTAAGCTTTGTAAATACATACCACATTTCTGTAAAAACCTACCTTCAAGTGCTAAATATAACATTGTTTGCACTAAGATTATCATTACTTTTAATTACTACTAAGCAATGATAAGATGCAGGGTCAAAAGTGGATTTAAGTTCAAACTGATGTCAGTGATGAGGTAATTGTAGAGTTATCTTGGCTGAAACTAAGAAGAAATATAAGCAACCACGTGGCTTGGTCACTTTCAGGTTTGGTCTCTTAGTGATGGTTTTTTGTTCATGTTTTAGACTTTTTGAATACAGAGACAAATAAAACTAAGAGGCAATGATCTTTTAAAGTCATTGTTATTTTCGTATTATGTATATTTGTATTATACCTATTGAGTACCATGACCATCCTTAAATATGGAGTCTGCCAAATCTGTGATATATTTCTAATTGCAATTTTTGGTAGAAATTTTGGATCAAGAGTCTACTTCAAAATAGCAACAAGAAAAATATTGATTTATTTCTTGTATTGTAGTAAATCTGTAACAAAACTAGTCTGTTTTCAACATGTCATAGTACCTTTCTCACGCCCCCTTCTTAGTAGCACAGAGATAAATAAGTATTAGTGCCAATAACGCTAAGACCCGGATTTCGGTAACCGTGTTGAGTGCACCACAGATTATCCATTCTGTAAATTTGTGCTCAAGGACAAAGCAAACATTTCTTTCTTTCATTTTGACTGAGGAATAAACTCACCACCAATGAAAATCTACTTTTTGTGGTTAATCACATGAACTATTTATTTTTATAATGTAAGTCCACATTCTGACCCGCCAACTTTTTAGCACTCTTTTACTAAATGGTTTTATTTTCTGATCGTCAGCCCATTTCAAACATTGATCGAATTAAAACCTGTTGTATATTTTTATTCGCTGAATTAAAGGAGTTCTACTCTCAAACGCACATTTTTATTCGTAAATGAAGATTTTAGTGTAAATTTATCAGTTAGCGTATTTTGTTTCTGTTTATAATCAAGCACATAGCTTGACAACTTTAGTATTACTTTAGTATTCTAGTTGTTCATAGTATTGCTAGTGCAGTATTTTAGTTGTCGATAATATTGTTATTACAGTATTTTAGTTGTTCTTAATATTGTCAGTGCATATCATGATATGTTCCAAGTGAAGTTTTTATACGTTGGTAGTTCTGCTGGGAAACATTTTATATATTGATAGTATTGTTAGCAAAGTATTTGATATCTCATTAGTGTTGCTAGAGAAGTATTTCATATATAAATAGTATTTATATTTCAGATAACAATAATTTCTCTGGTGATGTATTTTATACATCGACAGTATTATTGATACGGTATTTCAGGTAATGGTGGTGTTTATGGTGACGTAGTTTATATATTAATAATATTTCTTTTGAAGTACCTTACGTATTAATAGAGACTTTGAAATAACATGCCGTTATGATTATAATGAACGCTGTTAAGATTATCTTCTGCTGGTTATTTCTGATCTTGATAAATTAAACAGCTAAAATGGTTTGATAAACAACCTCGTAAGCGGTCAAGAAAACTAGTCCCTTTTGTTGTGTTATATATATTTACTTATTAACAATTGAATTAGATGCTATAATAATAACAAAACAGATAGTGTTACTAATTACCACCAGGAGTCAGATGTTATTGACATGCTTATTAAAGCACTGAAATGGTGGTGCATAAATTCTTGCTGGTTTTTAACAAAATCTTACATTTTGTTGTTCGCTTGAGCAAATTCTGTTAAATCTACGGTTAACACTTTATCTTTTATAACTGATGATCAATATTATTGGTACGGTATAGGTTTTTATAAAATCATATCTTGCGAAAGTATGCAGTTATAAGTATAAACACAGTGCACTGTGCGATTAGAAATCTAACAAAAGTAATTAGAGAATCTACTGAGTGTTCGAAATCTTTGCGTATGAATACATTTCTTCTTCAAATCAAGTACTTTCAAATTTGTGAATTTCAACGCTAGTTTATTCATACAAACTAAACCAACTATTCCAATATTTAATAAGTTTAATCTTAAGAGATATTCTAAAAACTTGTGAATGAAATCAAAGAAAAATGTACAACAATATATAACTTACACTGTTGGCTGGAATACCACAAACACAATACAGAAAAGATGAATTTGTTCTCATGATTCAGTCTAAATATCTGTTTCTGCTCAACTCTTAGTTGGAAACGTTTATTTGAATGAAATCAAACATTTGCGGCCCAGCATGGCCAAAACGTGTTAAGGTGTGCAACACGTAATCCGACGGTCGCGGGTTCGCGCCCGAGTCGTGCCAAACATGCTCGCCCTTCCAGCCATTGGGGCGTTATAATGTTACGGTCAATCCCACTATTCGTTGGTAAAAGAGTAGTCCAAGAGTTGGCGGTGGGTGGTGATGACTAGCTGCCTTCCCTCTAGTCTTACACTGCAAAATTAGGGACGGATAGCACAGATAGCCCTCGAGTAGCTTTTTGCGAAATTAAAAAAACAAACAAACAGTTGTTTTAGTTTATATTATTATTATTTCATAATTTTAAATTACTCTTAACTTCTGTTTATTTTGATCATCCTGTTCATTCGGAAACACAAATGTTTTGTTGTTGTTGTTGAATTAAGAACAAAGCTACACAATGGCCTATCTGTGCTCTGCCCACCACGGGTATCGAAACCCGGATTTTAGCGTGTAAGTCCGCAGACATACCGCTGAGCCACTGGGGGGCCAAATGTTTTGTATTTATTTTATAAAGATATGATTGAAAAATATAAACTTAGTATATTTTCATTGATTCTAACGATTTCGGTTTTTAAATACATCATGTATTTATTGTTTTGATGTATGTGGCCTAAAACATACTGGTTAACCTAATTCCTTACAGTCAACTATCAAATTAAATCGATCACAAAGTGGAAAGTGTCGATGTTGGTTACTTTCCTTTTTTATCAAATTATACAAAAGGTTCTATAATTATTTTGTATATTACTGCAGTATCCATTTTGATGTTGGACAGTGGCCATATATATTTTTAAATTTAGATTGCCAAATTAGTATGATTTGTTTGTTTAAAATCCTCGCAAAGCTACTCAAGGGCTATCTGCGCCAGCCGTCCCTAATTTAGCAGCGTAAGACAAGAGGAAAGGCAGCTAGTTATCACCATCCACCGCCAACTTTTGGGCTACTCTTTTACCAACAAATAGTGGGATTGGCTGTAACATTATAACGCCATCACGGCTGAAAGGGCGAGCTGGTTTGTTGTGGCTGGGATTCGAACCCGCGACCCTCGAATTACAAGTCGAGTGCCTTAATCACCTGGCCCAGCCAGGGCCTAAATTAGTAGGGATGCAAATTATAAGTTCTGGTTTTCTAAACATTTTGATTGTTCTTGTGGTGTTTCTGCCTCACCCATTAACAACCACAAACGTTGAATGGTAAGTTGATTTGGAAAGTTGCGGGACTAACAACCCCGAACCTTGTTTTTATTGTCACACTTCTTCAATGGTGTGAATTACGTTTTGTAATAGAAATTTATTGAAGAGACGCCATTATACCCAAATCCTTTTGAGTCATATTGCCACAAATAATTTATTACAAGGTTATATCTTTTGCAAATACTCTATATAAATGGTCCAGCTTTTATTGTTTTCTCCTTAAGCTGATGATAAATGCTTTCTTCAAATTTCTAGAGAAATTTGGGATGTTTAGGATCGCTATCTCACTGGAAGATGACATTTTTCCCATTCTATGATCTGCAGAAGGCTTCAACATTGCGATAGAGATCAACAACTTCAGGATGCTTTTGAAGATTGTACAGATAAATATCCTTCAACTGACTGCAAACAGCGAAAGGCAGGAAGAGCTCAGACATTGTTGGTTCAAGTGCTGAACTCCTAACTCTTTTATAATTTTCTTTAGTAGATGGCGCTAGCCTGACATTGGTACCTGTATCATGTCCGATAGATGTAATATCTCCAATACGCTTGTGTGCTGTGGCTGCAGATGTTATTAGTTTTGACGATGACAACAAGGACTGGCAATGACAAAAACTAATTTTTTTATTTTTTAGTCTCTTGGTAATGTTTTGGATTTTTATTAATTTCATCAACCTTGTATCATAGAGCTGATTAAAAAGCCGCCTATTTACGATTATTGTATTTAATAGACTTAGGACTGTTGACTTAAACTTTTATATTATGTCTTACTTTCTCAGAAAATGAGCATCTTGGAGACACGTTCCGTACTGGAAAGTAGGACAGCTACGTCAAAGTAAAAAAAAACGAAGAAAATCTTTTTATATCTTTTTTTTGTCCTACAAAAGCAATTTGTAGCTCTACGATCAAGAAAAATATAATGCTGTACAGAACTTCGCAAATACTTTTAAAAATAACTTCCAACATGCAAATCTTTACCGATTCTTAATAAATAAGCCCTTCAGAAGTTCATCACGACTTTAACAAAGATGTAAGAAACACGAACGCGTCTTCAAAGCGTCCATACAGGACAAGGTATTATATTTAACAATGTTACATTATCAAAATAAGAATTAGTAAAATGAATACCGAATCTGAAAGATTTAAAATTCTAACTCTTGTCCAGAGAAAATAAGACGTGTTGCTTTGAAGGACTAAACCGATTATGTTTTCAGTTATTTTCAATTTTGCTTTTGGAAAACCTATAATTATATTTCGGATTTCAATAACCGTTTTTAACAAATTTCGGATTATCTGGTCGTTCATCAAGAGGTGTCGCTGTGTTGGAAGTGTGAAAGTAATTCAAATTAAGCCTTGTTGATTTTGGGGAATGTTTCCTCTCACTTCAATGGTTGATCTGATGTCACTCACACTCAGAAAACGTGTTAGGTCGTCATCTTTAAATCAATTACAGAATTTCGACAACGAATCTAACTGATTGCCAATACCAGCAAAGCCTTAAATAACTTAATATTTCAGAAACACCTTCTTCGAGTGAAAGACTAGTAATCCATACAGATTGTGACTGTCTGTTGAGAAAACGGTTATAACGAAAAAAAATTGCAGACACATTTCACTTCAGATTCATTCAGATACTGACATAAGCTAGTCGAAAAACTTAAGAACGATGAATGTGTTCAGCTCCATGACCGTGCGATCTGTTTAGCTTCATTAATTCCTGAAAATACTACGTGTTCTATTGTAGTCTTGGGAAAATATTATTGGGCCAACAATGCAGTACAATAAATATTCTCAGTTCTATTACTGTGCGATCTGTTCAGCTTTATTATTCCTGAAAATACTACGTGTTCTATTGTAGTCTTGGGAAAATATTATTGGGCCAACAATGCAGTACAATAAATATTCTCAGTTCTATTACCGTGCGATCTGTTCAGCTTTATTATTCCTGAAAATACTACGTGTTCTATTGTAGTCTTGGGAAAATATTATTGGGCCAACAATGCAGTACAATAAATATTCTCAGTTCTATTACCGTGCGATCTGTTTAGATTTATTAATTCCTGAAAATACTACGTGTTCTATTGTAGTCTTGGGAAAATATTATTGGGCCAACAATGCAGTACAATAAATATTCTCAGTTATATTATCGTGCGATCTGTTCAGCTTTATTATTCCTGAAACTGTGACGTGTTCTATTGTAGTCTTCGAATAATACGACAGAGGTATGCTGATCACACTGTTCAGATAGAATGAATTATTTACTTTTGCTTTGTGTCTGATGGCCAATTTATGGAATGTTGGATGGTCTGTTGATGGGATGTAATTTATATGTTATCGAGCCTAGATTGGAAACGCGAGGTTTCATGGTTAGTGTTCTATTGACGCGAAATTGAATCCGCACTTTGAAGCTGAAAGTTTGACATCAATTCCTACTATTCGATCACACAATACCTAGTGTATATTAGCTGCCTTCCATGTATCCTGCCTCCCAGTGGCTCAGCGGTATGTCTGCGGACTTAGACGCTAAAATCCGGGTTTCGATACCCGTGGTGGGCAGAGCACAGATAGCCCATTGTGTAGCTTTGTGCTTAATTCAAAACAACAAAACAACAACCATGTATCCTATTAGTTCAAATTTAGGATATTTTCCCTTTTAAGTACAACACAACATCAAATAAACAAATTCGAGAGGTACGGAGTAGTTTTTGAATATCTGTCTTAGTTTGACACTAAAGATACTAAAACACATGTAATTTTCTGTATGATTCAAGTTATCGAGATCCAAATTACAACACTAATCTTTGAAAAGATCTCGAAATGCTGAAAAAAAGCAATGGAAAATATTTGCACTACTTAATGTACTTCCTGTCTCAAAAAACCCCACCAAAAACAGTACAAGTCGAATATAAATATATTTATATTTACTAAAGAGAGGCGGTAAACATGTTTCGACGTAGCGTAGTACCTATAAATTTATTTTACTTTATTTAGAATGATTACAAGCTAACATTATAGACGCAATAATTAGTTTAATTTAAGACTAAAATGTTTTTGGTCCGGCATGGCCGGTGGTTTAAGGCGCTCGACTCGTAAGCTGAGGGTCGCGGGTTTGAATCCCGGTCGCACCAAACATGCTTGCCCTTTCAGCCGTGGGGCTTTATAATGTAACGGTCAATCCCACTATTCGTTGGTAAAAGAGTAGCCCAAGAGTTTAGCGGTGGGTGGTGATGACTAGCTGCATTCCCTCTAGTCTTACACTGCTAAATTAGGGACGGCTCACACAGATAGCCCTCGAGTAGCTTTGTGCGAAATTCAAAAACAAACAAATGTAAAATGTTTTCCCTTGTGATTTTTTATACATGCAGAATATTAACCTAAGTAGTTTACATAGTCAGATATGGGTCACTTCACATAAGCCCCCCAGTGGCTCAGCGGTATGTCTGCGGACTTACACGCTAAAATCCGGGTTTCGATACCCGTGGTGGGCAGAGCACAGATAGCCCATTGTGTAGCTTTGTGCTTAATTTAAAACAACAACAACAACAACAACATCACTTCACATAAATATATCTGGGGAATCATGATTATGTTACGTTCTTGTAGCGACTATTAAGACGTTACAGTAGAAGTCAGCGTGGACCGCGTGAACCCTGTGTTGGCATGAAATTAAAATTATGATAAAAATGTAAATTTTAAGAGAACGATCAACAATATATGAGTTAAATGGGAATATTACTCAATACCTGTTATTATTATATCATGTAGAAAACACATTTAACAAAAACAGATAAGAGTATCCACCAATCATATTCCTGGATTGAGATGGTAACAATGTGTCACGGAAAATTCCATTACCGAAACATAATATTCCGCCAGCAAACGTAAAACAGATCTAAAGTATCTTGCAAAAGTATTCTCCCCTTGTTACCATCGGAGCTTGCAATCGTGATACTTTTAAATATTATAGTTTGAAATAAAATTTAAAATGTTACAAATTGTATAAGTATTCTACTCCTTTGCTAAGACAACCCTAAACCAAATCAAATACAAAAGATTTGTTTAGGTTCAATTTGATTTCAGCGCAAATGCATTTGTTCAAAACATAACTCACATAATACTACGACAAACTAACCACGAAGACCAAGAAGCCTTTCAAACAAGTCAAAGATAAAGTGTCAGAGAAGCACAGGTCAGAAGAAGGTTACAAGAAAAGACTTTTTGTCCCTTTGGGTACATTGAAGTCCATCATTAAGAAATGGAATGTGCTTCATACCACGCAGTCATTATCCAGATCAGGCCACCCTTCCAAATTAATCAGGAATCTGGTTAGGGATGACACCGTGAAGCCAAATGTGACTTTAAAGATTTACAAAGTTCCATGTCTAAGATGGAGTCAGTGTTCACACAACGACAATACCTTTGTTCTTATACAAAGTTGGTCTGTATATGTGAATGGCAAGAAAGAATCATTATTAAAAACAAATAATCTTAAATCTCGTATGAGCTTTGCGGCAAAGCATATAAGTGGTACTACAGAAATGTGGCAGAAGATTTTGTGGTAAGAAAAGTAAAAAAAAAGGACAAGTTTTTTTAAAACGTTACTTCTTGCACAAACACAACACAGCATATTACCCAGTCAACACCATCCCAACTGTCAATCATAGTTGTGCCAGCACAATGGGGATACTTCTTATCTGTTGGGAATTGGACGCTTGTCAGGATTGAAAGGAAGATGGATGGTGTAAAGTAGAGACAAATTATAGAGGCTCGTTTGTTTTATTTTGAATTTCGCGCAAAGCTACTCGAGGGCTATATGCACTAGCCGTCCCTAATTTAGCAGTGTAAGACTAGAGGGAAGGTATCTAGTCATTACCACCCACCGCCAACTCTTGAGCTACTCTTTTACCAACGAATAGTGTGATTGCCTGAAATATTATAACGTCTCCACAACTGAGAGGATAACCATATTTGGTGTGACGAGGATTCGAACCCGCAAACCTCATATTGCGAGTCGAACGCCCTAATCACCGAGTCGTACCGCGTCTGGAAATTCGAGAGGAAAACCTGCTCAAGTCAGGTAAGAATCTAAAACTGAGTCGAAAATTTGCATTTCGGAAGAACAATGACTTAAGCACCAGGTTAAAGGTACACTGGAGTAGTTTTAAAAGAAGAAAGTGGATGTACTGGAGTGATCCAGTCGAAGTCCTGACTGAATCCAACAGAAAATTTATTGCGAGACTTGAAGACTGCAGTCCATCAACAATCCCCACCAAACTTGTCAGAATTGGGGCAGTTTTGCCAGGAAGAATGGTAAAAAAAATTACACAAACCCATTGTAAGAAGCTGGTATAGACCTATCTCTGTAGACTCACAACAGTAACTGCTGTTAAAGATGCTTCTACCAGGTACTGAGTCACAATGATGAATACATATGGAATCGGCAAATTTGTGTTTATATATTTTCTTTACGGGTTTCGATGACATTCAACCTCTTTCACACACAACAGTGTTAAGTTTGATCATTGGATTTGTGAATAAAAACAAGTTCGTAAACCAAATTATTTACGTTATTCGTATTTCATCAAAGTGTGACATTATTGGTAGGGGTGAATACTCCTGACAGGTATTGTAACTTGAAATAACTATACAATACCATTTGTATCATTTTCTTTGTGTATTGATATGGACGCCATATTAATGTTCTTAATAAACGGTTTTTGTTTATATATGTATATATATTATAGATTATTAAGTATAAGACATCAGATTAAACAGAAAGAATCCCTTGTTAGTAGTTTTGGTTAGTTCCATATATCACTCATGATAAAGATGTACTTCTTGTGCTATATTTTCATAGTTGGGACATATAATCTAACAAATGTATATTCAATAATATAATAATGCCAGTTTATAACTTGTGTTAGTTCCGTACATCACTCACGATAAAGACGTACTTTTCATAATATTTATTCCTGTTTGAAGCAGTAAACTACCAAATGTCTACCAATTTCTTCAACAATTTTATTCTAGTTTATAACGTGGATTAGTTCCGTACATCAATGACGTTAAACACGTACTATATGTTTACAGTGGAAGCGGTGAACAGACGAATGTCTACCCATCTCTTCGACAAATGTCCAAGGAAATTACCAACAGTTTGTTTTTGAATTTTGTGCAAAGCTAAACCTAATTTAGCAGTATGAGAGTAGATGGAAGGCAGATAGTCATCACTACCCACCATCAATTTTGAGCTAATATTTTACTAACGAATAGTAGGATTAACTGTCACTTTTAACACACCAGACGGCTGAAAGTGCGAGCATGTTTGATGTTATTGGGATTCGAACTCGCGATCCTTAGATTGTGAGTCGAATGTCTCAACAACCTGGCCATGCAGGGCATAACTACCAACAACAACAACTAAAAGTGTAGAACACATTCAGTGTATCCATCGACTTAAAACTTGGACTCTCCGATCCGCAACTCAGTCACTTGTTTTACGATAAAACGATATTTTATTCGACAATCATATAAAATAAACCTATTTCATATGTTTTAAAAAAATTAAATTTATTTATTTTTCTGAATATTATTTTTCAAATTACCTAATAGATGGCACTCGATTGTTTGGTTTTTCATCCTCGTTATTGGTCAATATTATGGACTTTTCTTATGATAAGATGAACCAGTCAATAGTTGAAAAATAATCGATATGAAGAAATGAGAGATTAATTTTGATATTATTTTTACCAAGCCGCATCATTTAAAATTCGAACATCTTTTCAAATTAATTTTTAATCATTCTGTTTTATTTCAGGTTCTTCTTGTGAGTTGTTATCACCCAACTGGCCAGAAATGACTTTGGAGATATGTTCGTTCGCCCCCCAGAGGCACAGTGGTATGTCTGCGGACTTAAAACTAAAACACAAATAACCCATTATATAGCTTTATGCTTAATTCTAAAAATATGTTCGTTTATAAAACTTCGTCTGCCTTTTCTTGATATTTGAAGATATATTTTTAGATACTCGAAGCGAGCTGTATACACTAATTTCACTGATAAATAACCCTCCCTCCGAAAAAAAAATACATTCTCAGGCACTGAACTAATAGTAGAATAAAATAAATTATAAAATTACTGAAATTTCAAAACCAGTACTTCTCGAACTTCACTTACTGTTATTATTCTTACATGGGGTAAATATCATACAACTGTAACGGCTTATAGTGTTGGGCGTTTTTGTTTAATATTAAAAACTGCAAAGTGCAGTCTATTTGTTGCTAACGAAACCGTTTTGTTGCTTAATATAGAAGTTTCACACGTACTTAACAAATAGGCTTAAGTTCACAGCAGATGCTGTACAATAATTTCGCCTATCTGTCAGTTCTCTCTTTCTACAAAATATTCAGTATGTCTCTTATTCGTCGAAACACAGAGTTAAAGTCACAGCTTTGAACAGTTTAACTGACTAGAAATTCAATTGCAAAACCTCTCAGTGCATAATACTCAAAGGAACGTACGAATAAACGTAATAGTCCATTACTCTCTGAAACATCATTATAAATAAACGTTAAACTCTATAAGCTAAAACTCGTTTTATAGTGATCAAATCGCTTCCTAAATTAAAAAAAAACACACGTAAAAACCCAGACGTTAAGCTAATCGCTTATCACATGGTGTCTATCCTCCCAATGGCCAAATAACAATATGAAAGTTGAAGAAAAACACAATTTATAACAATAATAATACAATAAAGTCGTACAATAGTAGTTGAAAAATTTAATAAACTGATTTGAAGACCGAGATATGAGTTATGTTAGTTTTTGTTTCACTGCAATATTTTTATAGTTCGATATAAATCATCTCTCATATTTTTTATGTAAAATGTTTAACATCGATTGAATGTCTAAAACGCTAATAAATCACAGGAAAATCTTGCAGCTAAAAGGTCCGTATAAGAAGAAATCCACTAGTTTTTTGTGTATCTTGTCAAATATGATTTATAAAAATTAGACGTAAACAAATAAAAATAGATTAAAATTACATTACAACACGATACAGATGTGTTTTAGTTATTATTCTAAATACACTGCTGGCCAAAATCTTAAGACCAATGAACATAAAGAGAAAATATGCATTTTGCGTTGTTAGACTCAACCACTTATCTGAGTAGAGCTTCGAAAGATGATAGTAAAAAAAGGGAAAATAAAAAAAAAACATTTTTAGCATTTAATAGGGAAAATGTAGCAACTATGAAATTAGCCTAAATACCAGCTGGTTAAAAGTTTAAGACCACACTGAAACGAAGCGTTAATCGGTAAACAGGTAACGAAATTTAGTCATTTGTGTTCAAGAATTAGCTTAGTCAATATCTTCCACTGATATCTCCTGTGTTAGATTGGGTAAAAACATGGGAAGGCTAAAAAGTTGAGACAATTTGAACATGGCAGAATTGTCGAGCTGCAAAAGCAAGGTCTCTCTCAACGTGCCATCGCTGGTGAGATTGGGCGTAGTAAAACTGGTGCTGCAAATTTCTTAAAAGACCTTGAGAGATACGGAACGAGAATTTCAAGTGGTCGGCCCAAGAAAATTTCGCCGGCGTTGAGCAGGAGGATTCGACGGGTTGTCTGGCAAGACACCAGCCGATCGTTGAACCCTTACTGATGCAGAATGCAGCTCAAGAACAATAAGACGGCATTTACAAGATAATAGCTTTATAAACCGTAAACGTCTTCAAAGGCCACGCCTACTTCCATACCACGAAACAGCTCGGTTAAACTTTGCTGAAAAGCGCCAAACATGGGACGTAGAAAAGTGGACAAAGGTTTTATCCTCTGATGAGAAAAATTTAACCTGGATGGTCCAGTGGCTTCCAAGGTTACCAGCATGATAAGGACATTCCACCTGAGACACTTTCTACACGATACAGTGGAGGAGATTCCATCATGATCTGGGGTGCTTTCTCCTTCCAATGGAACAATGGAGCTTCCGGTTATACAGGGGTGTCAAACAGCAGCTGGCTACATTGGCATGTTAGAGAGAGCATCCGTATTGACTGAAGGCCCTCGGTTGATTTTAGTTTACACCTTCATTGTATTTATTATTTTTATTGAAAACAACTACATTTTAATCAACTGATTGTAAACGTTGAATGGATCATTAAGGGCTTAAACAGGTTCTTAATATAATGCATATATGCGTGTAACACATATAGGCTTGGATGGAGAAACTAGGTTTGATAAACTGTGTCTTCCTATCCTCGTGCACGTGCTACTTTCGAAGTAGTCTTGCCTTATAGAATATATTGTATCCTTTCAACACCGTATTTTATACCTTACTTTAATATGCAATGTTTTTTGTTTCAGGCTCAGTATAAAAGTTAAAAAAACATGCTATTCTCTTCTTTCTAGATCTTAACATTAATATTGTTAATACGTTTTATTTATAAATATTCAAATATGTACTAGTTTTAAATATTTTTATTTTGCTTTATATAATCAAGGAGACTGATATAACTTTGATTAATCGATTAAGCTTTGGATACACTGACATAGGCCAATACGAATATGGTACACAATAACCAAAGCCAAGTTGAATTCAGTGTATAATAACAGAGGTCAAAAATGAACCTAGCATATATTCAACAAATGATAGAAAATGAATACTTTTCGCCATAATACATTTGTTTCTGAATTATCACTCGTTGTAGTTTTATAGAATTTTACTTAATATTTTTATTACGCTTGCTAATATTAGCAATATAATTGCTAATACGACATTTAAATTTTAAAACTGAAGCTTTATTTTAAACATAATAAATGTGTTTTTAAAATGTTTCTGAAGCATTAGGAATCACGGTCTTGATGCGATTCTTTCTTTTTAATTGCGCGCAAAATTAGACGAGGTCTGTCTGCACTATCCGTTCCTAAGTCAGGAGTGTGAGACTAGAGGGAAGGCAGTTAGTCATCACTACCCATCGTCAGCTCTTGGACTACTCTTTTATAAACGAATAATGGGATTGACCGTAATATTATAACGCCCTCTCGGCCGAAAGGACGAGCATGTTTGGTGTGACTGGGATACGAACCCGCGACCTTCCGAGTACAAGTCGAGTGCCTTAACCACCTGACCATGCCGAGCCAATTTTGACATGAAAATATGTAGGTAAAATATCTATTTGTGACAAAAGCTTTTTAAGTGTTCAATCAGAGCATTTTTAGAAACATTCAGTTTAAGTGGCTGAATTTAGCTGTGCACCAATTAATTTTATAACTCAGTGTTAGCTACATACCAAGTTTTAGTGAATCTGGGTAAGTTAAACATAACCGAGTTTAGGCGATCAAGATTAGCTGCATACTACTGAGATTGATCAAATTTACCTAAATATGAAGAGTTATCTACAGTTTTAGCTAAACGCCACTGGCTTTGAACAGTCTAGATTAACTGTTTGCAAACTTTGATGATGAAAGTTAGCTAAGTAGCAAATATGATAATTTAGATTTGCTATATACGTCGTTTGAGCGATCATGTTTACCCAGACACCAAATCTGAGTAATTGTAATTAGTTATATAACAAGTTTGTATTATAAAAACTTGTCAAACATCAAGTTTGAGTCATCAAATCTATCTAAGTACCAGGATTAGTGATTTATATTTTCTAAATACCATATTTGAGTGGTCAAAGCGGATAGCTACTATATTTGATTTAGAAAGGTTAGCTACTTACCAAGTTTGAGTGATAAAGGCTGGCTAGCCACCATATTTGATTGATAAAGTTTAGCTACTTACTAAGTTTGAGCGATCAAAACTGATTAAATGTCAAGTTTCAGTGTTCAATTTGAGTTGAATACAAACTTTACTTTTAAAAAAAATTAGCTAATTTTAACTGACATCAGGTGATTTAACTTAATTAAAATATCAAGTCTGATTTTCAGGCCTAGGACCAAAGTTAGCTATATACCAAGCTTGAGTGACCAAGCTTATCTGAATACCAAGTGGTGCAGATTAGCTAAATACAGGGTTACAATTTTCAAGGTTAGCTAAACACCAAGTTCGATGACCAACTTTCGCTAAGTACTATTAAATGTAATGGTTCACGATAATTTAAATAAACCAGTTTTGGGTGGAAAGGTTAATTCAGATATAACTATAGTTACAGTTAGGTGAGTGATCAAAGCTAGCTAGATACCACTGACTTTGAGTGATCAAAACTAGCTAGATACCACTGACTTTGAGTGATCAAAACTAGCTAGATATCACTGACTTTGAGTGATCAAAACTAGCTAGATATCACTGACTTTGAGTGATCAAAACTAGCTAGATACCACTGACTTTGAGTGATCAAAACTAGCTAGATATCACTGACTTTGAGTGATCAAAACTAGCTAGATATCACTGACTTTGAATGATCAAAACTAGCTAGATATCACTGACTTTGAGTAATCAAAGCTAGCTAGATACCACTGACTTTGAGTGATCAAAACTAGCTAGATATCACTGACTTTGAGTGATCAAAGCTAGCTAGATACCACTGACTTTGAGTGATCAAAACTAGCTAGATATCACTGACTTTGAGTGATCAAAACTAGCTAGATACCACTGACTTTGAGTGATCAAAACTAGCTAAATGAAAAAAAATAATGATAAGGTTACCTAAATACCGAGTTTGAGTGACGAGGTTTCGGTAACTACTTGTCAGTATGACGGATCAAGGTTAGTGAAACACTATGTTTAAGGAATCAACCACGGTTAAATAGCAAATGTGATGATGAAGGTCAACTGAATATTGAGATTATTAATTGAGGTTAGCTAAACACCAGTTTGAATGATTGATAGGCCTGGCATGGCCAAGCGCGTAAGGCGTGTGACTCGTAATCCGAGGGTCGTGGGTTCGCGCCCGCGTCGCGCTAAACATGCTCGCCCTCCCAGCCGTGGGGGTGTATAACGTGACGGTCAATCCCACTTTTCATTGGTAAAAGAGTAGCCCAAGAGTTGGCGGTTGGTGGTGATGACTAGCTGCCTTTCCTCTAGTCTTACATTGCTAAATTAGGGACGGCTAGCACAGATATCCCTCGAGTAGCTTTGTGCGAAATTCCAAAACGAATGATTGACGTAAGGTAAACACCACGAGTGAGTAGCTAAATGTGAAGTTTCATTATTGAGGTTAGCTAAACACCACTATCATGATAACAAAGGCTATTCAGATATTATTAATTAAATTATTTTGAATATTTTATGATAGTGTAGGTTTGTTCATAACAAGAAAGTTAGAAGAACCATTTTAAGGTAAACGCTATGAAAAGTTTAGTTATGTAACATTTTAAGAGTCGCACGTTGTTTCTGTAACCCGTTGATGTCGAGATTATCAAATGTCGCATGAAATTTATTGGTGTCGAGGATATAGCAATCAGATGATTAAGTGATAAACATATACATGGTGTGAAATGAGCGAGAAAGTAAATAGACAGAGAAGGACAGAGCAGACGAAAAGTAGAGTAATGTTAAGAGAAGGAATTAGGCTAAATAAAAGTCAAATACAAAATCAATTGTCGTTTGAATGGAAGGCGTAACGATTATTATAGGCCTAACAGTTGAAATATTAGAATGAGACTGATGGCGTTGAAACAGATTACAAGAATGGTTTATTTCATTAAAGAGAGTTCTAAAGTAATTGAATTGGCCTAAGTGGTCTCTTGAGAAGAAATATAGAACTATATAGCGTTTATGATCTCTATTGTGTAAATAATTTGTTGTACATACTTTTCAGTGAGTGTTGTTCGTTGATTTTTGGACTTATCGTCAGAAAATTACAGACACCTGCAGTAGAAGATTCCTCAGCTCAACACAGCCTTATATATGCTCATAACCATTGATACTGAGTTATCAAAGTTTGTTACAGGGAAAGTTTAGTGAATCAAGATAAGTTGAATACAACCGACTTTGGATAACAAGGTTAGTTATATACTACTAGATTGAGTGATTACGGCTATCTAAGTACTTCTAACTTTGAGTGGTCAAGCTCAGTTAGATAAGAACTGAGTGTGATGACCAATTCTAGTAAAGTGCTAAGTTCTAGGGACAAAGTAAGAAACATACTATGCTTGAGTTACCAAGTTTAACTAATTACAAAGTATGAGTGATCATGACTGGTTAAACTACATCTCAGAATGATCGAGGTTTTCTAAACACCAAGTTTGGTCATAAGTCCTGGAAAAATGCGAGATTAAAATTACCCAGCCAATCAGTGTGACCGATCAACATAACTAATGTGCCAAATGACAGGGATCATGATTAGCCGAATACAAGTTTGAGTGGCTAAATGATCAAACTTACCAAGCCAAAGTTATCTAGGTTAGTGAAATACCACGATGTTAAGCTTAATTATCAAGTTCAGCTTAATACGAAGTCTGAGTGATCAAGGCTTACTAAATACCAAGTTTGTGTTATAAAGGATAACAAAATACCAAGTTTGTGTTATAAAGGATAACTAAATACAAAGTTTGTGTTATAAAGGATAACAAAATACCAAGTTTGTGTTGTAAAGGATAACTAAATACCAAGTTTGTGTTATAAAAGATAACTAAATACCAAGTTTGTGTAATAAAGGATAACTAAATACCAAGTTTGTGTTATAAAAGATAACTAAATACCAAGTTTGTGTAATAAAGAATAACTAAATACCAAGTTTGTGTTGTAAAGGATAACAAAATACCAAGTTTGTGTAATAAAGGATAACTAAATACCAAGTTTGTGTAATAAAGAATAACTAAATACCAAGTTTGTGTTGTAAAGGATAACTAAATACCAAGTTTGTGTAATAAAGGATAACTAAATACCAAGTTTGTGTTATAAAAGATAACTAAATACCAAGTTTGTGTAATAAAGAATAACTAAATACCAAGTTTGTGTTGTAAAGGATAACTAAATACCAAGTTTGTGTAATAAAGGATAACTAAATACCAAGTTTGTGTTATAAAGGATAACTAAATACCAAGTTTGTGTAATAAAGGATAACTAAATACCAAGTTTGTGTTGTAAAGGATAACAAAATACCAAGTTTGTGTTGTAAAGGATAACTAAATACCAAGTTTGTGTTATAAAGGATAACTAAATACCAAGTTTGTGTAATAAAGGATAACTAAATACCAAGTTTGTGTTATAAAAGATAACTAAATACCAAGTTTGTGTAATAAAGAATAACTAAATACCAAGTTTGTGTCATAAAGGATAACTAAATACCAAGTTTGTGTTATAAAGGATAACTAAATACCAAGTTTGTGTTATAAAGGATAACTAAATACCAAGTTTGTGTTATAAAGGATAACTAAATACCAAGTTTGTGTAATAAAGGATAACTAAATACCAAGTTTGTGTAATAAAAAATAACTAACTACAAAGTTTGTGTTATATAGGATAACTAACTACCAAGTTGGGGTTATAAAGGATAACTAAATACCAAGTTTGTGTCATAAAGAATAACTAAATACCAAGTTTGTGTTATAAAGGATAACTAACTACCAAGTTTGTGTTATAAAAAATAACTAACTACAAAGTTTGTGTTATATAAGATAACTAAATACCAAGTTTGTGTTATAAAGGATAACAAAATACCAAGTTTGTGTTGTAAAGGATAACTAAATACCAAGTTTGTGTTATAAAGGATAACTAAATACCAAGTTTGTGTTATAAAAAATAACTAACTACAAAGTTTGTGTTATATAGGATAACTAACTACCAAGTTGGGGTTATAAAGGATAACTAAATACCAAGTTTGTCTTATAAAGGATAACTAAATACCAAGTTTGTGTCATAAAGGATAACTAAATACCAAATTTGTGTTATAAAGGGTAACTAAATACCAAGTTTGTGTTATATAGGATAACTAAATACCAAGTTTGTATTATAAAGGATAACTAACTACCAAGTTGGGGTTATAAAGGATAACTAAATACCAAGTTTGTGTCATAAAGAATAACCAAATACCAAGTTTGTGTTATGAGGGATAACTATATACCAAGTTTGTGTAATAAAGGATAACTAAATACCAAGTTTGTGTCATAAAGGATAACTGAATACCAAGTTTGTGTCATAAAGGATAACTAAATACCAAGTTTGTGTTAAAAAGGATAACTTGTCTGAGTGACTAGGCTTGACTAACCCTGCTTATGTTATAATAGTAGCATAAGACAACTTGAATTACATCAGTTTTGTTTTGTTTTGAATTTTGCGCAAAGCTACATGAAGGCTATCTGCGCTAGTCGTCCCTAATGTAGCAGTGTAAGACTAGAGGAAAGGCAGCTAGTCATCATCACCCACCGCCAACTCTTGGGCTACTCTTTTACCGACGAATGGTGGGTTTGACCGTAACATTGTAAAGCCCCAACGGCTGAAAGGGCAAGCATGTTGGTGTGAGGGGACCCGAGACCCTCAGATTACAAATCAAGTACCTTAACCACCTGACCGTGCTGGGCCGAATTACATCAAAAAGATGTCCAATATAATTTAAACTAAAATAGGAGAGAAATCAATATCATGCTTTTACCACAGTTTCACTTTTAAGACACGGTTATTTATCTTTCAACGCGACGATTTCAAAAATCGAAGCAGAAAAAATAGAGATCTTTCGAAAGAAGTGGACTTTTCACTTTCTAAAGAAACGTGATTTTGGAATATCTGCCTGTATGACACTCCAGGAAAAAAATAAAACTGAAACCAGCGAGAACGTTCAACTAATGAATCAATGCACTTCAATTACTGTAGATTTTAGGTTTCGGGTTGATTAATTTATGACATTATGGACTTCTCGTCAGATTCATTAATTAATTTATAAGCCATGTTTTAATTTTGATATAGATTTCTAACCATATTCAGATAAATATTTCTTATTAATTAACTTACTGTATCCATGTAATAAATGTTAGAAATTTGAGTAAAAGCTCCTCATGCGTAAAAAGAGACAGAGAAAAAAGGCAGTGTCTTACCAACACGTGTTTTAAAGGTGTTCTGTAAAACAACAACAAAATCACGCTGTTACAACTTTGTTTCTAATTACAGCAAAATCGAACTCTCTGCTCCAACATCAACAAGTCAGGGTGTTATTTTTAACCGCTAATATTTACAGCTGGCGTAGCAACATGCGGAAGTAAGAATGTGACTCTTTACGTTCATCGGTAATATGGCAACATCCGGAAGTAAGAATGTGACTCTTTACGTTCATCGGTAATATGGCAACATCCGGAAGTAAGAATGTGACTCTATACGTTCATCGGTAATATGGCAACATCTGGAAGTAAGAATGTGACTCTATGCGTTCATGGGTAATATGGCAACATCCGGAAGTAAGAATGTGACTCTATACGTTCATCGGTAAAATGGCATCATCCGGAAGTAAACATGTGACTCAATACGTTCATGGGTGATATGGCAACATCCGGAAGTAAGAATGTGACTCTATACATTCATGGGTAATATAGCAACATCCGGAAATAAGAATGTGACTTTATACGTTCATGGGTAATATGGCAACATCCGGAAGAATGTGACTCTATACGTTCATGGGTAACATGGCAACACCAAGAAGTGAGAATGTGACTCTATACGTTCATGGGTAATATGGTAACATCCGGAAGTAAGAATGTGACTCTATACGTTCATGGGTAATATGGTAACATCCGGAAGTAAGAATGTGACTCTATACGTTCTTGGGTAATATGGCAACACCAAGAAGTGAGAATGTGATTCTAAACATTCATATTTAAACATGATATACCATTATCCAGATGTAAGACTTAATTCATGAAAATTCATGATTTTTGTGCTGTCACTGGTATTAAGGAAATAATCATAGCGGAACCTGTTACCGTTCGTGGATATTTTGAATTTTACTTTATCAGTTTAATAGGTATTTGGTTTTCAACGCCATTTCTCCATTTTATAGTTTTTTGTTTTTGTTGATGAGGTTTGCGTTTCGAGCCCCGTTTTCTCAACTTGACACTTTCAATATTAGAAAATAACGCGTTTCACTAGAGTATACATCGATTCAAATAAATCCTGAAATAACACTTCAGCTAGAAGTCTTTTCTTAAAATTGTATTGACCTACATTTAAGCCTGACGAAGATGTTTTCACTAGAAGCTATGATAATTAGATTTGGGAGTTTTTTTTTAAAAAGTTAAAGAAAAAATATTACCCGACGTTCAACGAAGATTCGATCAGTTATAACTTCCTGACAAAATAACCAGTTCGTAAAATATAATGCCTTTAGTACATCTCGAACAGAACGCAGGAGGCCAGTGTCACTGTGAAAATTAGACATAAATTTTATAGTACAAAAGTAATTTATGTGTAGAGGTCATTCAGTTAATATTAGGCCTCAGTTTGTTTATGAACGATCTCAGTAATGGACAGAGGACATCGGAAGGGCATGGACTCATTAAGACAGAGACACTTTTCAAATATCTTAAGACGAACCTCTGTGTTTGTTTGTTGTTGATTTTTGGAGGAGGGATGTTGGAGAAGACTGTGAGGACTATAGATTGTCTCTAGTGTACTTAGAGTAAACATCCATAAGAAGTAAACAAGTCTTTCATTCTTGTTCATGTGGTCTCATAAACACTTTTATGATTTGTAACTAAACAGTGAATCTTTAAATCTCAACACTTAATAGCATATTACAATGATTTATTTGTTTTTAATCCCTGAAAGTTCCTGTATTTCATCTGTTTAAAAATCAATTTCGTTTTTCTTTACTACTAACTCGTAGTTAGCAAAGAGTGGAAAAAGGTGCATCTTTGTTGACAGCAGTTATTACAGAGACAGAAATAGCACTTCGGGGACATGAGGACAAGGGGTTCAGTCCCTCAGCCTCCTGTACACGTCACCGAACAACCCTCCTTTCATAAGGACAATGTAGTTACTTTTATCAAGGGTAATTTGGTTAATTTGATGGTGACGTCATTTCATTTGAAGGATAATAGAGTACAGTCGTAAAACTGGGTCAAAAATGAAGAGAGAACTTAAGTCATATTTGAGCCGAATACTGAGATAAATCAGTACATGAACTGCTTTTAAGGTTATAACTTATATTCGACATTAGACTTCTGAAAATAATTACTATCTTCAAGACCAGAAACGCCGTATTAATTTACGTTTCGTTTGATTTCTCTGTGGATTTGAATATATGATTTACAAACGATCATTTAGATTTCTACTTATTATTCCAGACACGTGCATAATTATAAAACAACAATAACAAAAACAAGTCATTCATCAGATCGGTCTTGCCTGTCCATCTCAGTGAAGCGGTTTACAACTAGTTATAATGTTCCTTGTTATGTAGTCTTTAATACGAAGTGAAGCATTAGACTGAAAGTCCCCAGAGAGGTGAGTACACATAGCCCTCTGGTAGTATGATTTCCCATGTGTAAATGTTGAGATTTGATTAATCAAAAATTAGATGAAATATACTTCTTCCGGTATTGCATGGTCCAGGTCCAGACCGTCGTTGAATAACATAAATGTTGTTTTGGAGCTTATTGGAGTGTTATAATTCTAACAAACAAATTATGTCCACAATAATAAGCGATTAAGTTATTTAATTGGTAGATGAAGTTCTGTGAGGCAAAGAGGTAAGTGTAGAAGTTGCCAGATGAGGTTTGTAGAGAAGATTTATTTTAAATTTCGCGCAAAGATACTCGAGGGCTATCTGCGATTAAATAACCAGAACCAACAAAGACTCGAAAGGCGAAGTTTGTACGTGAAGCCTCCCCTAATGGTACAGCGGTATGTCTACGGACTTATAACAGTAGAAACAGGGGCTCGCTACCTTTGATAGGCAGAGCAAAGATAGCCCATTGTGTAGCTTTGTGCTTAGTTCCATGGAAACAAACAAATAAAAAGTGTAACAAGCACGATTCCAAAGCCAAAATTCACAGATAGAAATAAGTGACTACAACACACGGAAAGGCTTCACAGTCCGGAGTTCACACTTAAACACATTACAACGACAACATCAGTAACAGTTTGTAATTTACTTTACCCAACTTTAACACAGCTGGATAAGAAGTAACGCCTTGCAAAAAACAATAACAACAAAAACTTCAAGGGACAACAACCGTCGAAGGAGTTTATAAAATGCACACAGAAAACAACTTTGACTGCAACTACAGCTCTTACGGAACTGAAGCAATATTAGAGTGATATGAACAAAAAGAGATGTAACACGCTCAAGTTCTATCTTAACACCAAATAAAGACCAGGTACAGACTAATGACCTCCCTCTATTGAACACGAATGTGCCTGTAAAGATGAAAGAACGTTTCTTCTCATTAAGGCACATCAAAGCTCGGAGTAGAAATGGACAGTGTCAAACTGACAACAGTCTGAAAGATGCGAGTCTTAAGGTAGCATTTTGGAAAGATCAGTAATAGGCTTATGACAACAACCAAAATCTATAAATATAGAATAACTTTCATATCTTAGAGTAAGGGATGTTTAGATTTAACGGTAAGAATATCACGCTAGTGGTATCACTTTCTTCTATGTCACAGTTATCCGCAGCATTGATGTCATGAGATATTATACCCATTTTATCCTCATATAGCTTTGTGCTAAATTCAAACCAAATCCATCCAATGCTTTCAATATCAAGTTGCATAACGGTACATCTGAGCTTTATCCTCTCAAGGATCGAACCACGAATTTTAGGCTACGAGTTGAAATACAATGAAATTTGAAATGTGAACAAATTGCAACAAAGTGCAGCAAAAACGTTTCAGAAACCATTAAAATTGAGATGAGAAAAAAATACTGATCTTAGAATAATCACTTTAAATTTAACAAGTACAAGAACGTTTAAGTTACAATATTTGTGTTTTTAATTTGAATTAAGCACGCAGCTACACAAGGGCCTATCTGTCCTTTGTCCGCTACGGGATCGAAACCCGGTTTCTAGCGGTACGAGTCTGCAGATATATCGCTGTGCCACTGGGAGGCGTTAACGTACTTCACAACGTTTAAGACAGAGCTTTAAGGCTGCAGACTTTTGTTACTTAAGTCCTAAACACAGCAACAAGAAATATTTAAAATTTCTGAACAAGTTTGCAACAAAATGCTCGATTTTTTTTTCTTTCAGGCAGATAAGAGACAGGAGATAAGGGTAAAATAACAAAAAAAATATCCATTGAATCTTAAGAGAGATAATATTCACTGCGTAGAAAGGCTTGGATGTTAGAAGGCCGTTGTTTTTGTTCAAAGAAGACGAATTTCCTGTAAGAATACGAAAATCGATGATAAGCCATTTCCTTTGTTTATAAATTGAAAAGGTTGTGCAGGAAGTGTTTGGTACTCCGGAATATTAATCATGTTGTTTGTTTAGTTGACATCTTTTACAAGCGCATCCACACGTTGCTTTCAAATTAAATCTTCAATTTATATGCCATTTCCCATCTGACTGTCTTCCTCTCACGTTCGTGAATATAATAACCGGCAGTTTTCAGCCATGCAAGCTTAAAACAATAATAACAGTAGCAATATCCGTTCTTTAGTGCGAATTAGGCAAATTGATTGTTTCTTGTCGGTAAGTGACTTATTGTTATAACAAAACAATTTATTGTTTGCTTGTTTTTGGAATTTTGCGCAAAGTTACACGAGAGCTATCTGTGCCATCCGTTTGTAATTTAGCAGTGTAAGACTAGAGGAAAGGTAGCTAGTCATCACCACCCACCGCTAACTCTTGAGCTTTTACCAACGAATAGTGGGATTGACTGTAACTTTATAACGCCCCCACAGCTGAAAGGGCGAGCATGTTTGGCGCGACGGGGATGCGGACCCGCGAGCCTCAGATTACGAGTCGCACGCCTTAAAACGCTTGGCCATGCTGGGCTCGTCCCGATGGAATATATTACTCTGTGATGGATTTACTATCATATATCTCTTTTAATGCCGATGTTTGTTTAATTTGAATTTATATTTACAAATGTACATAATTTATACTGTTAAATCTGTATTGCGAAATTCCCATCTACTCACAAAACTTGCAGCATATTCTTAAATGTAAGAATTAAAAACATGTGTGTATCGTCAGTATTGTTGTGCGGGCTGAAATTTCTAGAAACCCTCTTAACGCCTATAAATGTAACCAATGCGATGAGTCAAGAGACAGCATACATATAATATTATTGGTTTGCTACAGTTGGTAAACTATGAATCTCAGAAGCTGTAACTGTGATTAACGCTTACCATTGGGGAAATTTAGGTATTTGACAAGAAATATTTATAGATATGAAACACTACAAACCGCTTAACTTCAGTGGATTCACATCGGCCATCAATATTTTTACGAATACATTACATAACTTTATCGATGGAAAAAACTCGAAGTGTCATCAGTGAAGAAAGAAGAACAGATATCTAGCTAGCTGTATGATAAGTGAAATTAACTCGTTCATTATGGACTCTGTGAGATACCAAATCAATTTCTTGACCAGAAATAAGATGACTCAATACTGTTTGTAAGTTTGTGGAACTTTTGTACATAAGCTGTTATTTTTAATATCCGTTATTGTGAATTTTATTACTGTTTGTGTACTGAAATATACATATTTGCATTAAAAGAAAAACTGTGTGTTTCAATCTTGTTGACAAACGTCTTAAATCTAACTCAGTTTCAGACTTTTTAAAATTGTAACACTAATCATTCTTATTTTGTTTTGATTATATGTAGTCACGGGACTCATTACTTTTACTATGTCTATTAGCCCTGGCATGGCCAGGTGGTTAAAGCACTCGACTCGTAATCTAAAAGTTGCGGGTTCGAATTCCCGTCACACCAAACATGCTCACCCTTTCAGCCGTGGAGGCGTTATAATGTGAAGGTCAATCCCACTATTCGATGGTAAAAGAGTAGTCCAAGAGTTGGCCGTGTGTGATGATGACTAGCTGCCTTCCCTCTAGTCTTACACTGCTAACTTAGGGACGGCTAGCGCAGGTAGCCCTCGTGTATCTTTGCGCAAAATTCAAAAACATACAAACAACGTCTATTGATTTTGCGTGCTGATGGGCTTATTATTTTTACTGTTGATTAGATGTGCTTATAATACTTAATACTATTTGAATTTTTTTATTGATTCTGTGTCCTCATGGGACTTAATACTGTAGTTTCGTTTATAGATTCGGTGTAGGTCCAATATTCGATGGTTGCACCCTGTTATCGCTAAAAGAAGAAACAAAGAAAAACATCGTGTGAAATTACAAGAGTAACTGTCATAGGTTACTCTTTAAGGCCTTCAATTTTCTTTCTCAAGTTTAATAAATACTGATTTATTTTGATGTTTATTATGCATATCAGTATCTCTTATAAATGTATTGATAAGTGTAATATGGTGTAAAGTAGTTTGTCGTTGTGTGGTTGATAGGGGACATGAAATTCATTGATAACATCGTGATGGTATCTATTTCCTCACGTTTAATATGTTGCTTTTAGAGTAGATTTTGTTTTCAGCATTGTGTAAAACAGTCATTCTTTATTATGTTGGCATGTTTTGTTTAATCAGCTATCATTTTAAGGGTCTCTTGTCAAGTTAAATACCCCCAAAACAATACCCATGTTACGTAACTGGCACGTGTTTCCAAATATACGCTAATGTTGTTTTTCATTCTATTTTAGTTTCATTTATCAAATTACATACACTCAAAATAAGCCATGATTTATCTAACGTACGTGTTTTGCTAAAGGGACACTAATATGTCGTGATTCTGAATTCGATTTTCAAGTTTAATGTACTTAAAAATAAATGAAAGCCGTAGGTTTGACGAGTTTTAACAAAAGATATGATATTTTCTCATGACATTGAGTTCGATTGTCAAGATACATGCACTGAAAACTAAAATCGAGTTATGGCAATGATGTACTTTACGAAAACACACACAAAGTGTTTTGTGATTCTGCGAATGATCAAAAAAACGTTAAACAAACACATCTTTAAGAACTTTCTATTTAATATATATTAATGATTCATGAAACATGACCTTTCTCGGTATTAAACTCTAAATTAGTTTCTTTGTTTCAAGTACTAAAATCAAGTTCTAAGTTGATAGAAACATGGATAAGATTAATTGTTGCAAGAACTGAAATGATTTATTATTGATAGAACTGAAATGAGGTTCTTTGTTACAAGAAGTTTCGAAAATACAAGTAGCTACAAAGAAATACCCAGAAAAAGAGCCAAAATATGAAATATCAGAGAAAGTTTAAAATAAAGAAAATAATAAAAATAAGAACATAAGTTTTGTTAGCCAGAAAACGTGAAACATCAGACAAAAAGCTCAAAACAAAGAACATAGGTTTTGTTTGCCAGAAAACGTGAAACATCAAACAATAAAGCTTAAAACAAAGAACACAGATTTCGTTAGCCAGAAAACGTGAAACATCAGACAAAAAGTTTAAAATAAAGAAAATAATAAAAATAAGAACATAGGTTTTGTTAGCCAGAAAACGTGAAACATCAGACAAAAAGCTTAAAACAAAGAACATAGGTTTTGTTTGCCAGAAAACGTGAAACATCAGACAAAAAGCTTAAAACAAAGAACACAGATTTCGTTAGCCAGAAAACGTGAAACATCAGACAAAAAGTTTAAAACAAAGAACACAGATTTCGTTAGCCAGAAAACGTGAAACATCAGACAAAAAGTTTGAAACAAAGAACACAGATTTCGTTAGCCAGAAAACGTGAAACATCAGACAGAAACTTTAAAACAAAGAACACAGATTTCGTTAGCCAGAAAACGTGTAACATCAGACAGAAACTTTAAAACAAAGAACATACATTTTGTTAACCAGAAAACGTGAAACATCAGACAGAAACTTTAAAACAAAGAACATACATTTTGTTAACCAGAAAACGTGAAACATCTGAAAAACTGGGTTAAGTGAGATTCTGCTCAATTTTTTTTTTCAAACTCAGTCTTATTTTTCACACACTTTTGTCGCCATGGTGATATCCGTCAATGCTCTACAACTTCAGATGATTATGTGTTGTTGTTTTTTCAGTTCCTTTTTAAGCTGTAATGGAGTTTTTTTTTTCAATTCCAAAAAGTATTTCTTTCACTTTCGTGCAAAACGTATTAGAGAATGTTCTCCAATAACTAGGTTCCTTCGAACGTCAAGGGCTTTTCTTTGTAACATATCAGAGGATATGTAATGGATGTTTGGCAAAGTTGTAGGAAGAATGAGACTTCTCTTCTTCTAGCGCTCTGATTCTTGTTTTTGTTATAATTTACAGAAGTTACTAAACATAATTCTTTTTAGCTTATGATCTAATCCTTTGCGTTTTTCACTGCAACGATTCGAGTTACGAATTCTGTAGGTCATCTGATAAAAGAGTGTTAACAAAAAACAGTTCTTGTAGTAGGAAACGAGCATTGTGAAAGTTTCTTTTGGTAAAGGCTGTAAAGCTAAAATTGACGTGAAGCCTATTTCTTCATCTTAAATATCTCCCTTTGTCCAGATATCCCGATCTCAACGATAAGTGTTGCCTGTAGAACGATAAGGAACACACATCTAGCATGTAGTAAAAGAGTGTGATCGGCCATTTTACACGCGTAAAAGAATTATAAATTTTGGTATCCAATAGGTATCTATTGGACTTTCTTGTTCATTGTGTTATGCTGAGTATTGGTTTCCATTCGACTTATATTTTCCTTCATATATCAGTTCATCACTCTTTTTATACATAAAACTGTATGTGAAGGGTGATATACACATTTATGTGAACTGTCAGGCTCTACAGGTATTTCTACATGAAGACGTTTACAGATATAATTACAGTTATTTTTAAGTAGCATTCAGTGTTAACAGTATTTGGCCAAAATTGTTGTTGATATAATGTAAACGTTGCAACATGTCATTCTACAGTTTCCTTGTCCATGCAATTCTGATAGTGCTAGAAATAACGTAATCGATGCATGTTAAAGACGTTTAGACTAAAACTGTAAAAGGTATATGAAAATAAATTATTTTTGACAAATTATAAACTCATCTGATAATATATGAATGTTCTGAAGCAGAGTATATGAAGATTTATTGTTAATACATTATGAACAATACCTTTTCAGAAATTATTGTCTCAACAGCAGTTTAAACGTGTCTTTCAAGAAATATTGTTGATACATTGTACACAACACTTGGTAAATATTTATTGATGAGAAATGAATATAATATTATAAGAGTATGAACTTATAGATATAGATAACTATCGAGTTTTTAAGAGTTGGAATTGAGCAAAATATTAATGTTAACGCAGGTGAATTTAGTGAAAGTGTTACTTAGAACATTTTGTAAGTTTAATTTGGTTTATTATGTTAAAAATAACACAATCAGATGCTTTGTGAAAACTAGCAAACATATATAGATCACGTCAACAGTACTGAATGCAAATAAAACTGAGAAAATATTAATCTAATGTAGGTTAAATAAGTTCTGTGAAGAACCAAATTGGAAAACAAAAACACCCAAAAAACACTTAACTTTTGACAAAAGCTAATTAAATGAAGTATTTGCTAATTAGAAATCACGGTTTTTATATAATGGTTTTAATCGTGTTATGTAATATATGATACGGATAATTTAAATTGAGGGTAAAAAGTGAAAACGCATTTAAAGGGTTAACTATACGTGTAAGCATGTTTATTGTATATTGTGAGTTAATTTTCTATTTCTGATTATAAAACTTAATGTTTTATGTTCCATGTGTTCGCGATTAGCAAAATGTTTATTGAATCTAATATTCAGTTAAAAGTTTGTTGTTCGTGTGACACATTTCGAGTCCAAAATTCAGTTTAATTATTAATGGCACAAGATAGGTGTTGATTACAATTTGCACTTAACACTTTACCGATTGTGCAACATATGTGTTGATTACAATTTGCACTTAACTCTTTACTGATTGTGCAACATAGGTGTTGTTTACAATTTGCGCTTAACACTTTACTGATTGTGCAACACAGGTGTTGATTACAGTTTGTATTTAACACTTTACTGATTGTGTAGCACAGGTGTTGATTACAGTTTGTATTTAACACTTTACTGATTGTTTAGCACAGGTGTTGATTCCAATACACAAACAAAGAAATACTGATTGAACAAGATAGACATTGAATCAAACATTTAATTAAAAACTTCATCGTTTCTATAACACAAGTGTTGAGTTCAGTGTTAATGTAATTAACTGTTGATGGTGCAAAGCAGATATTAGTTCCAATTAGCACATAAAGAATTAGTGAGGTTTGTTTGTTTTGAATTTCGTGCAAAACTACACGAGGGCTATCTGCGCTAAGATATAGTGAAGGAACAAGATAGATGTTAAATACGTTATTTTTAGATATGGAGTATTGGTATTTTAAGATGCGAGACGTGTCCGATAATCTTGGGTAGACTTTTTTATGTTGTAGTAGGATGAAACGCAACAAACAAAGCGGCAAAGTAAACTGCGAACAAAACGAATATGGAAGGTCTGGAGACGTTAATGTCGTTTGAGATAACTGCAGTTAAAAACCATCTTTTCATAAACGTTTTCTCGCTAGCAAGCGTTTGATAAAAATATCTCGATTTCTTTCCAATATATGAAATATTTTTTTTATTTCATTTTGAATACCGGTTCAGAACGAAAGCACTTTTCAGTAAAAATCACGAAATGTTCTATCAAAAGCCGTATCGACATCCAGCTAATCGGCTTAAGTTTACGTTTTCAGAAACCGTTCCCGCTGTCTCTGTCCATCAAGTGACATCTGTGTTGTTTGTCTGAATACACATAATGATAGATTTTGTTTCCAACAGTTCAACGTAATGGATCGAGTACGCGTTGCAACCAGCAACAGTGAATACTGCATTGCACCTTTATTATACCCTTTGAGACATCACGTCGCATGTTGTCGTCTGGACTTTTAATCATGTTTCTTGATAAATGATGGTTAAAGTAGGGATGTAATTAATTTATTTAAACCTGTGATTACGTCGTCATTGTGGTGTTCTTTACACAAAACCAGATATTCAAGTAATTAATTTTCAAAGAGAGTTTGAGCATAATACCACACCCGATAACGTAAAAAGCAGTGCGACAAAAAACGTTTATGATGTGAAGAAATCGTGCCAACCTTGTAATACAATAATAATAAAGTCGAGTCACACGTGTTTTTAAGCGAGTTCAAACTACTTCGTAGCTAAACTAATGTACAGAAAGCTGGTCAAAATAGTCAGAAAATTCATTGTTCCTCTAAGGATACCAAAAAGAAAATGAATAACAAATTTTCAAAAAAGTTTGTTTGCTTTAGGGAAAAGCGACATTGGACAGTTTACTATGTCCACTGCGGGGAACTCCGTATGTCAGTTCTTCATGACGAGAAACCCACTTGAAATAAAAATATATCTCAGAATGGCTGGTATGGATAATAGCACTTTTACTAATAAGGAAAGAACAACGTTTCGACCTTCTTAGGTCATCTTAACCTGAAGATGACCTAGGAAGGTCGAAACGTTGTTCTCTCCTTATCAGTGAAACTGTTAATACCCATATCAGTCGTTCTGAGATATATCCGTATTTTAATGTTGTAAATCCGTTCACTTATAACTTGTCCCCCGCTAATACAGCGGTAAGTCTACGGATTTACAACGCTAAAATTAGGGATTCGATTCCCCTCGGCAGGCTCACTAGATAGCCCGATGTGGCTAAGCTATAAGAAAACACAAACACCACTTATAACCACACTCTCCGCAAACTCCAGAAAAAAAATTCTTTTTAAATAACTAAGTGAAGGCGCATACTTTTTGTTCGAGGCGATAGTTCTTTATATAGTAATAAACACGAAAGAAATGTCGTTAATTGTGCGAATCTTTGTGGTCTTGCCATATGACCACGCACTAATTTCAGTGCCACACTATATGTAACTTCATAACACCATCACATAATAAGAACTGGAACGAACTGTGTAACTATCAGTGATGTCGAGAAACCCACTTGTTGAGAATTTTTATATGCAAAGAACTACATGACTTACAAAAACAAAAAATGAACTTAGACTATCAACTAGCATGCTGCATTAAACCAGAGATTTACGGACTAATACAACGAAACATAAACCAAATCAATACTAAAAACGATAGAGACAAAAAGATCCGCCACAACAAAAAACTTGAAAAACTAAGATGTAAGCAACAGAAAAGACATCAACATGACAAACCGTTGACCAACCTCATAATTAACAGATCTGACCGACAATTAAACACAGACGAGATACATCTACTTAACAAAGGACTCAACTTCGCAATAGCACCAAGGTACATTCCAACCATAGAAATCAAAACATGTTTAGAAGACCTAGCCAGGAGACTTGTGATACTTTCTACAGAAAACAAAAACAACAAACAGATAGAAGACAACTTAGATAACTTTATTGACATCCAACAGCCAAACTTCCCAGGTAAAATTACAAATTTATATTTTCCAGAACCACCAAAAAACATTATCTTAAACGATTTTTTCAAAGAATTTTCTTACAAAACTATCAACATAATTTCACAAAACAGAAAACTAAAAAACAACCTTACAAAAAGAGACATTAATTCCATTAGAAACCTAAAACAAGACAGAAACATAAAAATTCTAAAAGCTGATAAAGGTAACGCTATAGTAATAATGAACACGAATGAATACATACAAAAAATGAATAACATCCTATCAGACACGAACAAATTTAAACCAATACACACAAATCCAACAAAGACACATGAGACGCAACTAAACAAATTACTACTACAAATGAAAAAAGCCAAAACAATTTCACACACTTTATTCCTACCTACGTAAAACCGACTCACGCACACCGCAAATATACGGCATCCCCAAACCTCATAAACCAGATTGTCCATTACGACCAATAATGTCAACATATGAATCGTTTAACTACAATCTTGGTAAATACATAGCATGGGCATTCTCCAAATATGCAACATCAGCCAGCTCATTCATCAAAGACTCTTTTAATTTCAAGTCCAATCTAAATCAACTTAATCATAAAGCCTTAATGGCCAGTTTCGATGTTATATCCCTCTTCACAGAAGTTCCAACAACAGAAGCCTGCAAGATAGCCTTAGAACTCTATATTCGAGACCCTAACCCGATTATAGACATTCCCAGTAACCAGTTAGCAACCCTCATAGAATTCACCACAATAAAGACAAACTTCATGTTCAACAACCAAAACTATATACAAACAAATGGCCTAAGCATGGGCAACCCAGTATCGCCAGTTCTAGCCAATATTTTTATGACACAAATTGAAACACAAGCAATTAATACAGCATTACATCCACCACTATACTGGTACAGATATGTAGATGACACGGTTGCGGGATTCGAATCTACAGAACACATACTTAACTTTTTCACTCACATTAACTCTATACATCCCAACATTAACTTCACATGTGAACAGGAAGAAAGCAATCAAATATCATTTCTTAACCTCAAAATTATAAGAACCGACACACAATTCAAAACAGAAATCCACCGAAAAATCACCCATACTGGACTATACATTCCTTGGGACTCAGCACATGAAACAAAACAAAAACTCAACATACTAAGAAACCAGATAAACACAGCCATAAAACTATGCTCACCAGATAAAATTAACGATGAATTAGATAAAATAAAACAACACTTCATCAACATTAATAAGTTTCCTCCACAAACCGTAGAAAACATTATACGCACACACCTAGACAGAAAGAAAAATCAACCAACAAAAGTAAATATATCTCACGAATCAAAAAATCACGAAACCATATACTGCTGTATACCATATATTCCTGACATCAGCAAACAAATAACCAACATTTGGCAAAAACTAGTAACAAAATATAACATTCCAGTTAACACTAAATTTATTCAAAAACCAGGCACAAAACTAAGGTCTATACTATGTAAGAACTACACTGACAAACACCACACCAACATTATTTATAAAATACAATGTGATAACTGCCACGACTTCTATATAGGAGAAACAAGTAGAAAAATGGAAACCAGATTCAAAGAACATAAAAAGTCACCTTCACACGTTTTCGAACACTGCAAGTCAAATGGACACAACATAACCATAGAAAACACTAAAATACTAAATAAAGAAACAAACGAAAAATTAAAGAAGCCTTACTTATACAACAACTTAAACCCAAAATAAACCAATATAAAGGAACACCATTGTACCTATATTAATATTATAGATAAAATTATATATTCAAACCGCGCCCTCTACATTGCAACACTCAGTTATACAACCCCTTCCAAACATGTGGTCAGCTTCCGACCAGTAACCCTTTCTTTGTGAACCTGACGATGACCGAAGAAGGTCGAAACGTTGTTCGCTCTTCTATTTGAAGTGTTTTCTGGGCCCAGAAGAGCCGTTTTTGCATATAAAAAGAACTGTGTAACTGTCAGTTATTCTGACAAATGTTGTCTTGGTAATTATGACTATATATCTTTACAGTTTTAGGTTAAGCGATATTAAGAACAACATGTATTAAAGATTAACTAATCACCTGCGGCAGTCTTAGTCGATTATTTTTTTTTAAGATACTGTTACTTAACATGAAACGTTTTGAGGGGAGCTGTTCCCCTCATAAAGTTGTGCCATTGCTCATGATCATCTAATGATGAATCCTCCTTTTCTGTTTGCTGCAAATTGTGAACGTTGTATGGATAATAATTACTGTAATACAGATAAATGATTTACAACTCAGAAGTGAGGAGAAAAATACAATTGTACGTTTCACAAATGATTCATTTTTTTATTACAACCACGATTTTGTTGGTAAAGCGTCTTGCAAACAGTTCTAGATGACATTCAGTTCGTTATAAACACTCGTGTAAACACCTTGTTTTAAACTTTGTTTTATTTTAATACTCTTTCAAGTCCATAAGACTGGTACTAAGTTGTATCGGATGTGATGGTACTTAGCTGTTAAGTCTATAAAAAAGTCTCTGTTGCCTTGGTACTCACCTGTAAGGTCTAAAGAACAGTCTCTGTTGTGACGGTACTTTGCTGTAAAGTCTATAGAAAAGTCTGCTGCTTTGGTACTTAGCTAAAAGGTTTATATAAGTATCTTTTGTCTTGATACTTAACTGTAAGGTGTATAGAAGAGTTCCTGTTGCCTTGGTACTCAGCTATAAGGTGTATAGAAGAGTTCCTGTTGCCTTGGTACTCAGCATTAAGGTGTATAGAAGAGTTCCTGTTGTCTTGATACTTAACTGTAAGGTGTAAAGAAGGGTTCCTGTTACCTTGGTACTCAGCTGTAAGGTCTACAGAAGAGTTCCTGTTGCCTTGGTACTTAGCTGTAAGGTCTAAAGAAGAGTTCCTGTTGCCTTGGTACTCAGCTGTAAGGTGTATAGAAGAGTTCCTGTTGCCTTGGTACTTAGCTGTAAGGTGTATAGAAGAGTTCCTGTTGCCTTGGTACTCAGCTGTAAGGTCTACAGAAGAGTTCCTGTTGTCTTGATACTTAACTGTAAGGTGTAAAGAAGGGTTCCTGTTACCTTGGTACTCAGCTGTAAGGTCTACAGAAGAGTTCCTGTTGCCTTGGTACTTAGCTGTAAGGTCTAAAGAAGAGTTCCTGTTGCCTTGGTACTCAGCTGTAAGGTGTATAGAAGAGTTCCTGTTGCCTTGGTACTTAGCTGTAAGGTGTATAGAAGAGTTCCTGTTGCCTTGGTACTCAGCTGTAAGGTCTACAGAAGAGTTCCTGTTGCCTTGGTACTCAGCTGTAAGGTGTATAGAAGAGTTCCTGTTGCCTTGGTACTTAGCTGTAAGGTGTATAGAAGAGTTCCTGTTGCCTTGGTACTCAGCTGTAAGGTGTACAGAAGAGTTCCTGTTGCCTTGGTACTTAGCTGTAAGGTCTATAGAAGAGTTTCTGTTAACTTGGTACTCAGCTGTAAGGTGTATAGAAGAATTCCTGTTGCCTTGGTACTCAGCTGTAAGGTCTACAGAAGAGTTCCTGTTGCCTTGGAACTTAGCTGTAAGGTCTACAGAAGAGTTCCTGTTGCCTTGGAACTTATCTGTAAGGTGAAATGAAGAGTTCCATTTGCCTTGGTACTTAGCTGTAAGGTGTATAGAAGAGTTCCTGTTTCCTTGGTACTCAGCTGTAAGGTGTATAGAAGAGTTCCTGTTACCTTGGTATTCAGCTGTAAGGTCTACAGAAGAGTTCCTGTTGCCTTGGTACTTAGCTGTAAGGTCTACAGAAGAGTTCCTGTTGCCTTGTTACTTATCTGTAAGGTGAAATGAAGAGTTCCTGTTGCCTTGCTACTTAGCTGTAAGGTGTATAGAAGAGTTCCTGTTGCCTTGGTACTTAGCTGTAAGGTGTATAGAAGAGTTCCTGTTGCCTTGGTACTTAGCTGTAAAATCTACAGAAGAGTCCTGTTGCCTTGGTACTTAGCTGTAAGGTCTATAGAAGAGTTCCTGTTGCCTTGGTACTTAGCTGTAAAACTACAGAAGAGTTCCTGTTGCCTTGGTACTTAGCTGTAAAATCTAGAGAAGAGTTCCTGTTGCCTTGGTACTTAGCTGTAAGGTGTATAGAAGAGTTCCTGTTGCCTTGGTACTCAGCTGTAAGGTGTACAGAAGAGTTCCTGTTGCCTTGGTACTTAGCTGTAAGGTCTATAGAAGAGTTTCTGTTAACTTGGTACTCAGCTGTAAGGTGTATAGAAGAGTCCTGTTGCCTTGGTACTCAGCTGTAAAATCTAGAGAAGAGTTCCTGTTGTCTTGGTACTTAGCTGTAAGGTCTACAGAAGAGTTCCTGTTGTCTTGGTACTCAGCTGTAAGGTCGAAAGAAGAGTTACTGTTGCTTTGGTACTTACCTGTAAGGTCTATAGAAGAGTCTATTTTACCTTGGTAAGGTCTATACAGGAGTCGTATTCACCTTGATGTTCTGCTATTCTTGTTGGTTCTCCAGTATTTGTGGCTAACTGTTTGGATGGTCTGTGGCTTGAAACGGTCCTTGGCTTCCTTAGAAGGATCAGTGAATTACTTACATTGATATTATATAACGATCCCACCTGTCAATTGAAAGTTTAATGGCTTGAGTTTGGTCGGTGAACTTGACTAACGATTATAGAAATAAGCTTGTTTACAGGCTGACTTTAGCTTACGGTTCTAACTTCTTCCAAACATTTTTACTTGTATTTTTAAAACCAGAAGTGGTAGTTGTCTCGTGGAATGTCTCTATATTTGTTGTTCACATCAAATAGGTAGCCAGAATCTGTGAAGGAAACTGTGGACTAGTCTCCGGGTTAAAGATTTCCAATGCATTTTGATAAGTCAGAGAATTTTGAGGGTTAATTAGCAGTTCATCCAAATTGAATAATAATAAAACTGATATAACTTAATGGATGACGTAGTGATAGATTATTATTTAGTTCACGTCTGAGACATATATATACAGACTGTTCACTTTGTCTTCTCCGCCCAGCTTTATAACCTACACAAATGAATGATCACAATGCCTGCATATTAAATATGCTTTAATTCCGTTCTTTTTGGCATTAGGACACGTTTACTGAACCGAAAGGAGAGATTAGCTAAATAAAACTGGTTCCATTACTCTGATTAGGGATTAACAATCAGGGCTTATTACAATTTAACTAAGATAAACCTGGATTATAACGGAATTAATAAGAGTCGAGGCAATGAAACGGAAATTGAAGTTTCAGAGTTCATACGTGATTCAGACCGATAGATCCAATTTTGTTTCCAAAATTAGATATCCTAATTAGAACTGATAAACGTTGAAATCCACTTTGGAGGAGCACGTGTTCTACAGATCGGTGAGCTACTTCTCATATGTACACAATTCTATCTACCTATGGGTTTGTTTGTCCATCCACTTCCAGCTTCCTGCATTTTATCCAGAGATACTGGAACCAAAACTTTCATTTATAAAGGCCATCAGGTCTATAAAATAACTAAGTTAAAAATACAAGTGGTTCATTTATCCCCTTCCTTATAAATGAAGAAATTTATGAAGCTAGAAACATAAAACGAAACATACTGAACCCAAAAAAATGTAAAATTCCAAAAAATATAATTTTTATATGAGTTATTTATAAAAAAAAATGCAGAGGGCAGCTTGGACATTGATTGTGTACAAGGTATGTAATTACAGAGATATTTACATACTAAGCTCGTAAGGAAGAGAGACAGTTCACTTCATTAAATAAGGATTACGATCCGCCATAATAGGCTTTGGTGCTAAAGGATTAACCTTGGTTATGATGGGAACAGACTATACGAACCTGGAGTTTCTTCTCTGTTCTGGCAATCTACGTTCAAAAAAATAAGTTGATTTTTATGGAACTCTCGGGTATATTTGTGTTCTAAGCGCTAGGAATACAGAGTGGGATAATGTTTGACAGGAATTTTTAATAGTTTTTTTTCATGTATGCAAAGCTTTTATGTTCATTCGGATAATGAATTATCATTACTCCTTTATCTTAGAAACCTCCTCAGGAAACTTGCGTTACGTTTGATCTTCAAAAAGACTCGAACGCTTGATTCTGACAGTTAATAAATAACAATAATACGGATATTGACATATCCGATAGGTAGTTTGAGCCTTGTACGTCTATAGTTTACCACTGTACCAACGGTACACATATCGATAGGTGGTATGGATTTGGGTTGCAAGCACAACAAATATATACATATATATTTCTTTAATAAACCAATATTTACGTATAAGTATATTACTGTGTAAGTTTTTGTTATATCTCATTAAGTACTGATATTTGACTAACGTGTTTAATGTACAAAAACAGAAAGCTCACAATTGGTACAAAGGTTTATATCATTATCACAGATGTTGAGGCTTGAATGGAAACATCCTAGTAATATATTTATACCTACATATTACGTACCGCACAATTAAAGTCATTCTTTGGAAGTTACACACAAAAATAACCGGATATTTAAATAAAGAAATTCACGACAGATTTTTTTATTTAGTATTAAGTACAAGGATACGTAATAATGTATTAATGATGTTGTTAAGAGTGGATCGAAACTCGATCTTTAGTGTTATAATCCTTTACACCTACTGTTGAGCCAAAGAGGGCTTCAAGACGGAAGTTTAAAGACATGAACGAAAACAAATTTTCGTCAAATTATCGGTAAACTGGTGTTTTTTGTATGACGAGACAATCTGATAATGATGAGAGAAAAAGGATATTGATCAATCTCTTCGTCTGTTTGAAATTACAACGATAGTTATATCGTCGAGATATGTGTTTCTGATATTCATCACGAAAAGTGACGTGTCAGGTAAAAGTGGTCTGGTTTCAAACAGAGCTTGTTGTAGGCTTAGCTCTCTGCTTTAGGCCTTGTCGTTTCTTTCTAAGGACAGCTATGAATTTTTAATTACCCAACTAAGTAGAACTGAGCCAGTACAAATGTTTATATATAAATATATATTTTCAAACCACCTAACGTAGGTAAATTAATATGGAAAAATAGGCACGTACTGCTCTTTACGTTAAAAATATCCTCACTGAAATTAGTAGCTCCTGACCCGCGTACACAACAATCATCAAACAAAAGAAATCCAATGTTTTATGAATTTCAAAACTATCTAAATAATGAAAACATTTGTGATAATTTTACAGTTAAAAAACAAATTGCACATACTCTACCATTACAGGACACTAAAACAGATACTTTGGGAGAACTGGTTTTGAATGTAATTGTTATTTGGAGTCAACAGTTAATAATTTACAGTTTTAAATAGTTTCTTATCTTCTGACCAAAATGAATTTATTTCACATATTGAGATGTTTTAATGAGTAGTTAACTATTTTCCTGGGTTAATAAAGAAGTGGATAAAAAAATTCCATACAAAAGATTTCTTTCACTCTCAATTTTGTTGATAAATCTACATTGGGAATCGTGTAAAGGCTTAAAAATATATAATAACTAAATACACAGTTTATTGTATTTTACTGTATGCAGGAAACGTACTGCAGAATTAAAGAAAAATACCACAGATGCTTTTCTATTGTAAGACAAATCTTCTAACTCAACTTAGAATTGTTTCTAACCAATATTTCTCTTAGTTAATTACTTTAGGAATGAAGAAAGTGTTTCGAAAAATCAGTATTTATAAGTCATCTACAAATGTATATGAGTCTAAGGTCTAACTATGATGATTAAACTTAGTATTCCAAAACCAAACATGCTCGCCCTTTCACCCGTGTGGGCGTTATAATACGTAGCCAATCCCACTATTCGTTAGTAAAAGAGTAGCCCAAGAGTTGGCGGTGGGTGGTGATGACTAACTGCCTTCCCTCTAGTCTTACACTGCTAAATTAGGGAGGGCTACCGCAGATAGTCATTAAGTTGCTTTGTCCGAAATTCAAAATAAACAAAGTATTCCAAAAATTGTTTACCTTTAAAGGCTAAGTGTAAGGGAGGTCCAGTTCAAGACACACTCTGATCAACGTGTGTTTCCGGGATATATTAGTTTCTGGTTGAATTATAGCTCATTTAGTTCATGATTTACAAAGAAGACACAAAATAGTATGTATTATTAGTCAGCTTCTTTTTGGTACAAGATGGTGACTTTCCTTCTATTGTCCTTGATTTCAGCATTCTGGGAAAACGAAACTTCATCTATTAAATTTTAACCTTGCTCAGCATGGCCAGGTGGGTTAAGGCGTTCGACTCGTAATCTGAGGGTCGCGGGTTTAAATCTCCGTCGCACCAAACATGCTCGCCATTTCAGCCATGGGGCGTTATAATGTGACAGTCAATCCCACTATTCGTTAGTAAGAGAGTAGTCCAAGAGTTGGCGGTGGTCATTAAAAATCATTTTCTTCATCTCCATACTTGAAAGTAGATCTACGTTTATGTCATTAAGAACCATTTCCTTCATCTCCATACTTTGAGATGGATTACGTTTATGTCATAAAAATGATTTCCTTTATCTCCATACTTGAAGGTGGATCTACGTTTCTGTCGATAAGAACCATTTCCTTCACCTCTGTACTTTAAGTTGGATCTACGTTTCTGTCATTAAGAATCATTTCCTTCATCTCCATACTTGAAGGTAGATCTACGTTTATGTCATTAAGAACCATTTCCTTCATCTCCATACTTGAAGGTGGATCTCCATTTAAGTTATAAGAACCATTTCCTTCATCTCCATACTTGAAGGTGGATCTCCATTTATGTCATAAAGAACCATTTCCTTCATCTCCATACTTGAAGGTGGATTACGTTTATGTCATTAAGAATCATTTCCTTAATCTCCATACTTGAAGGTGGATCTACGTTTCTGTCATTAGAACCACTTCTTTCATCTCCATACTTGAAGGTGGATCTTCATTTATGTCATAAAGAACCATTTCCTTCATTTCTATACTTGAAGGTGGATCTACGTTTATGTCATTAAGAACCATTTCCTTCATCTCCATACTTGAAGGTGGATCTCCATTTAAGTTATAAGAACCATTTCCTTCATCTCCATACTTGAAGGTGGATCTCCATTTATGTCATAAAGAACCATTTCCTTCATCTCCATACTTGAAGGTGGATTACGTTTATTTCATTAAGAATCATCTCCTTCATCTCCATACTTAAAGGTAAATCTACGATTATGTCATTAAGATTCATTTCCTTCATCTCCATACTTGAAGATAGATCTACGTTTATGTCATTAAGAATCATTTCCTTAATCTCCATACTTGAAGGTGGATCTACGTTTCTGTCATTAGAACCATTTCTTTCATCTCCATACTTGAAGGTGGATCTTCATTTATGTCATAAAGAACCATTTCCTTCATTTCTATACTTGAAGGTGGATCTCCATTTATGTCATAAAGAACCATTTCTTTCATCTTTATACTTGAAGGTGGATCTACGATTATGTCATTAGAACCATTTCCTTCATCTCCATACTTGAAGGTGGATTTTCGTTTATGTCATAAAAATGATCTCCTTTATCTCCATATTTGAAGGTGGATCTACGTTTCTGTCGTTAAGAACCATTTCCTTCATCTCCATACTTGAAGGTGGGTTTACCTTTATGTCATAAAAATGATTTCCATTATCTCCATACTTGAAGGTGGGTTTACCATTATGTCATAAAAATTATTTCCATTATCTCCATACTTGAAGGTGGATCTACGTTTCTGTCGTTAAGAACCATTTCCTTCACCTCTGTACTTCAAGTTGGATCTACGTTTCTGTCATTAAGAATCATTTCCTTCATCTCCATAATTGAAGGTGGATCTCCATTTAAGTCATAAGAACCATTTCCTTCATCTCCATACTTGAAGGTGGATCTCCATTTATGTCATAAAGAACCATTTCCTTCATCTCCATACTTGAAGGTGGATTACGTTTATGTCATTAAGAACCATTTCCTTCATCTCCATACTTTGAGGTGGAATACGTTTATGTCATTAAGAATCATTTCCTTCATCTTCATACTTGAAAGTAGATCTACGTTTATGTCATTAAGAACCATTTCCTTCATCTCATTAGTTGAATGTGAATCTACGTTTCTGTCATTAGAACCATTTCCTTCATCTCTATACTTGAAGGTGGATCTATGATTACGTCATTAAGAACCATTTCCTTCATCTCCATACTTGAAGGTGGATCTACGTTTATGTTATTAAGAATAATTTTCTTCATCTTCATACTTGAAAGTAGATCTACGTTTATGTCATTAAAAACCATTTTTTTCATCTCCATACTTGAAGATAGATCTACGTTTATGTCATTAAGAACCATTTCCTTCATCTCCATACTTTGAGATGGATTACGTTTATGTCATTAAGAATCATTTCCTTTATCTCCTTAATTGAATGTGAATCTACGTTTATGTCATTAAGAACCATTTCCTTCATCTCCATACTTAAAGGTGGATCTCTATTTATGTAATAAAGAACCATTTCCTTCATCTCTATACTTGAAGGTGGATCTACGATTACGTCATTAAAAACCATTTCCTTCATCTCCATACTATGTTATTAAGAATAATTTTCTTCATCTTCATACTTGAAAGTAGATCTACGTTTATGTCATTAAAAACCATTTTTTTCATCTCCATACTTGAAGATAGATCTACGTTTATGTCATTAAGAACCATTTCCTTCATCTCCATACTTTGAGATGGATTACGTTTATGTCATTAAGAGTCATTTCCTTCATCTCAATACTTGAAGGTGGAATTACGTTTATGTCATTAAGAATCATTTCCTTCATCTCCTTAATTGAATGTGAATCTACGTTTATGTCATTAAGAACCATTTCCTTCATCTCCATACTTAAAGGTGGATCTCTATTTATGTAATAAAGAACCATTTCCTTCATCTCTATACTTGAAGGTGGATCTACGATTACGTCATTAAAAACCATTTCCTTCATCTCCATACTTGAAGGTGGATCTACGTTTATGTTATTAAGAATCATTTTCTTCATCTTCATACTTGAAAGTAGATCTACGTTTATGTCATTAAAAACCATTTTTTTCATCTCCATACTTGAAGATAGATCTACGTTTATGTCATTAAGAACCATTTTCTTCATCTCCATACTTGAAGGTGGATGTACGTTTATGTCATTAAGAACCATTTCCTTCATTTCTATACTTGAAGGTTAATCTCCATTTATGTCATTAAGAACCATTTCCTTTATCTCCATACTTGAAGATGGATCTCCATTTAAGTCATTAAGAACCATTTCCTTTATCTCCATACTTGAAGGTGGATCTCCATTTATGCCATTAAGAACCATTTCCTTCATCTCCATACTTAAAAGTGTATCTACGTTTCTGTCATTAAGAATCATTTCCTTCTCCTCCATACTTGGAGTTGGATCTTCCTTCCTATACTAAGAGAACGTTATATTCAGTTCCATAGTTAAAGTTGTATATTCGTTTCTGTTGCTAAAGACCATTACCTCAACGTTTTGTATTATTCCATTGGTATGTGATCTGTGTTAGTCGGTTAGTTTTAATTTAAATGCGCACTTAGTTAACCACCTAAACTCACTAGATATTTAGTTTCTTTAACTAAAATATTTCTTTATCAGTAATTTTTTCATTATTTTACTCGAGAAATTTGTCTTGAATATTTTTTTGTGGTTTGAAACTTATGCATGATCATCGAACTCCTTCGTTATAACTGATCAGTGATAGGTCTTTAAAATGTCACAAATATCTATGGCTGAGCCAAACTCACACAGTTTATCCAAGCACTTACCCTAACTGTTGGGGAATTATTAGCAAGTCTTTGGAATCGGTAACAAAACTTTGAAACTGTTAGAAACCCTTTGGAATTATGAACAAAACTTTGGTGGAATTATTAATTCAAACGAATGAGCCGGTGAAAGTAATTCATGGGTTTTGGGTTCTTTCTTTGTTCGCTAGTGTGAAGATACTATTAGAAAGTTTCATTACAACCATGAAGTGATCAATTATATCTAATCATGCCCAAGAAAAGAGTTTTTCAAGAGTATATTAAATTTTATATCTTTTCACACAACAAAAAATACTTCCACAATCTGATGGACCAGATTAGAATATATAAGTAACCGTAAAAAATATTCCACAAACTTTTAATTTACTGTTAGTAAAAATGTTTATAATTCAGTGTAAAATAATGGAAAATGAATCTTACAAGCGTAGACACTTTAGAACGAGGCAAAAACGCCATTTAAAAAAAAATCTGAGATAGGATTTAATCACGTGCTTAGAGATGTGTAGTAAACTTCATTTAATTAACACTTACACCTGTTTCCGTTTGATTGATAGATATCATAACAGAAGGTTAGGTGTTCTTGAATTACTTATACGTTTTGAAAGCAGAAACACGTGTTCGACTATTGAAATAAATAACTGCTTATAAGTTTTACGACATTTCAATGCGAATTTTGCTGATAGATATAGGGGGGAATAATAAACTTGGATTTAGAGCCTGCGTTTTTTTTTATATCGACTGAATTTTCATTCCTTGTTAAAAGCAAGTTTCCAGTGCATCAGACTGTGTTTATTTAAAAGGCAGACTTGAGTTCGTGATCACAAATTAAATCCTAGTCACGATTTCGCCAAACGAATTTGGACGAAGCGCAAAGATAGTCTAATTATGAACTTTCTTATTCATCGAGGCGAAAAGAGGTTGATGAAATTTCGAATCTCAAACATGAAAGCTTCGTTCCAAATAATCCTATCTGCTTGCTAGGTTGTTGTCATTAACTTGAAAACACATTTAACGTTATTTTTGTTCCTATCTCTCTAACGTCCTCAAAGGAGGAATTCTAATATATTCTAATTTATTTGTGGAGAGAAAACAAATTACAAAAGAATAACATTTTAGTTATAAAATAACACGCTGGAGGACAGGAAACTGAAAAGTTTTGGCATTTTTGACCTGGCTCAGATTTCATTAACTTCATATAGCAGAGAGTTAGTTCGTAAACTTAATTATTTTCTAATAACAATAAAGTGTGAAACTTGTATACAATTAATTAAATTAAACTTTTACATAAATTTCAATGTCTTAAACCAAAAACAAAAAATAGGCCCAGAATAACTGACGATTAGGGCGCTTGACTTGCAATTTGCGGGTTCCAATCCCCGTTACATTCTTCGCTGTCAACATTTATCGTACCATGTTAGTACTGAGGTCGTGTTGAAGTAGGACGCACATTAACGTCTTGTACGAATGTCTGTCGAATCCCTGCACACCAAACATGTTCGCTAGTAGTTAGTAACAGAATCTGGCTTCATCAGGGCTAGTTGTACATCTTTTTGTTAATTCGACTTCATCAAAGTAAGTACTACAACTAGTAGTCAGTAACAGACAATCTGGCTTCATCAGGGCTAGTTGTACATCTTTTTGTTATTTCTACTTCATCAAAGTAAGTACTACAACTAGTAGTTAGTAACAGACAATCTGGCTTCATCAGGGCTAGTTGTACATCTTTTTGTTATTTCTACTTCATCAAAGTAAGTACTACAACTAGTAGTCAGTAACAGACAATCTGGCTTCATCAGGGCTAGTTGTACATCTTTTTGTTATTTCTACTTCATCAAAGTAAGTACTACAACTAGTAGTCAGTAACAGACAATCTGGCTTCATCAGGGCTAGTTGTACATCTTTTTGTTATTTCTACTTTATCAAAGTAAGTACTACAACTAGTAGTCAGTAACAGACAATCTGGCTTCATCAGGGCTAGTTGTACATCTTTTTGTTATTTCTACTTCATCAAAGTAAGTACTACAACTAGTAGTTAGTAACAGACAATCTGGCTTCATCAGGGCTAGTTGTACATCTTTTTGTTATTTCTACTTCATCAAAGTAAATACTACAACTAGTAGTCAGTAACAGACAATCTGGCTTCATCAGGGATAGTTGTACATCTTTTTGTTATTTCTACTTTATCAAAGTAAGTACTACAACTAGTAGTTAGTAACAGACAATCTGGCTTCATCAGGGCTAGTTGTACATCTTTTTGTTAATTCGACTTCATCAAAGTAAGTACTACAACTAGTAGTCAGTAACAGACAATCTGGCTTCATCAGGGCTAGTTGTACATCTTTTTGTTATTTCTACTTTATCAAAGTAAGTACTACAACTAGTAGTCAGTAACAGACAATCTGGCTTCATCAGGGCTAGTTGTACATCTTTTTGTTAATTCGACTTCATCAAAGTAAGTACTACAACTAGTAGTCAGTAACAGACAATCTGGCTTCATCAGGGCTAGTTGTACATCTTTTTGTTATTTCTACTTTATCAAAGTAAGTACTACAACTAGTAGTCAGTAACAGACAATCTGGCTTCATCAGGGCTAGTTGTACATCTTTTTGTTATTTCTACTTCATCAAAGTAAGTACTACAACTAGTAATCAGTAACAGACAATCTGGCTTCATCAGGGATAGTTGTACATCTTTTTGTTATTTCTACTTTATCAAAGTAAGTACTACAACTAGTAGTTAGTAACAGACAATCTGGCTTCATCAGGGCTAGTTGTACATCTTTTTGTTATTTCTACTTTATCAAAGTAAGTACTACAACTAGTAGTCAGTATCAGACAATCTGCCTTCATCAGGGCTAGTTGTACATCTTTTTGTCATTTCTACTTCATCAAAGTAAGTACTATAACTAGAAGTTAGTAACAGACAATCTGACTTCATCAGACATGATGAGGCCACAATAAAGTAAACATTTTTAATTATTATTATTACCAGGAAAGGACTAGTAGTGTTTTTTTTCTAATTTAATTACCCAAACACAGTCCAATCCATCTGCAACTTCTCCCAACCGCTAATTTTAATTTTTTAAACATTTTGACATCAAAACATGTCATATTTAATTGTGGTTGATGTGATGGATGCAGTTTATCTAAGCAGGTTGTAGCGTAAATTGAGCAAAAAAAAGGCTTAAGCATTACTTATGAAAACAGTTCTGGTGCACTGAGATAAACGGCTACTATATATGATAAATTTTCTCAGCAATAACTTATTTTCTTTTCTCAAGCAAATTATTCGAGGTTTCTACAGATGTGTATTTCGTGTTTATGTAGTACCTTATTTAATATCCGATTAGCAGTGTATTTTATTTTCCCGTATCTGCTTATTTGGTTTGTTTGTTTTGGAATTTCGCACAAAGCTACTCGAGGGCTATCTGTGCTAGCCGTCCCTAATTTAGCAGTGTAAGACTAGAGGGAAGGCAGCTAGTCATCATCACCAACCGCCAGCTCTTGAGCTACTCTTTCACCAACGAAAAGTGGGATTGACCGTCACATTATACACCCCCACGGCTGGGAGGGCGAGAATGTTTGGCGCGACTTGGGCGCGAACCCGCGACCCTCAGATCACAAAGCGCACCCCTTAACGCGCTAGGCCATGCCAGGCCCCTGCTTATTTGGAAGATTTAAAAATGTTCCACAGATACACATTGCATTTATAAACAGCTGTATTGTATAACTTCTCGTAGATGTTTATTTTGTTATGTGTACTGGATAATTTGGTATTCGCGCAACAGGATGGTTGATTCTCATGTAGCGAATGCTTTAAATCTTTTAGTAAGAGACTGTTTGTTTTGAATTTCGTGCAAAGCTACAAGATGACTGACTATCTGTGCTAGCCGTCCCTAATTTAGCAGTGTAAGACTATAGGGAAAGTAGCTAGTCATCACCAACCACCGCCAACTCTTGGGCTACTCTTTTATCAACGAATAATGGGATTGACTGTCACATAATAATTCTCTCACGTCTAAGAAGACGAGTATATTTGGCGTGACGGGGAGTCGAACCCGCGACCCTCGAATTACGAATTCAGTACCTTAACCACGTGGCTGTTACAGATTATTTCATTTTATGAATTTTAAAGACGTTTAGATCGAAAGTGCTTTTGGTTATTCAAACCAGCGGGAACAACAGATCTTATACTGTCATGTGTTTCAAAGACCATGATTATGCTCTACAATAGCTTGATATGATTAGGTAGTTAGGGAGATCAATTTGCATTCTGAGAGTCACGAGCCTGAATCCCCATAACACCAAACATGCTCATCTTTCAGCAGTGGGAAGGCTGTAATGTGTCTGTCAATTCCACTATTCGTTGGTAAAAGAGTAGGCCAAGAGTTTGTGACGGGTGACGATGGCTACCTGCCTTCCATATAGTCTTTCACTAAATTATGAAGAGCTAGTCCATGTTGTACTGGTGTAGCTTTGCTGAAAATTCAAAACAAACTGCTCTAGAATGTGATGCTTATGATGAAATATATATTAACTACTAAACCCACATATTGAAACCTAGCCCTCAGAATAAAGGTGTTGTTCCAAGGTGTTGCTGGTTCAGTGTTAGTTCAGCTAAAAAAACAATAAACATACCCATTACCCCTCTAGAAATTGTGTTTTAAACTTTCAAGATAACCCTGTACAATTTATATTTAATATAAGAAAATTAATCCTAGCAAATTGCAGTTCAAACAAATCACTGTTCTTACGAAATTAATGTTCTTCCTTATGGTATGGTGGCAAATGTAATTATTTTAAAATTTTTGTACGTGACCAGGACGCGAAAAATACATGTCAGAAAATACGTAGAATGATTGTCCCTTTGTGGCTCAGCGGTGAATTTTGTGCTGATAACGATAAAAATCCGTTTTCAACATCTTGTTTCCTTGTTTGTTTTTTTCTTGTAGCAAAGCCACATCAGACTATTTGCTCAGCCCAGCGAGGGGAATCGAACCCCTGATTTTAGCGTTGTAAATCCGGAGACGTGCCGCTGTACTAGCGGGGGCATTCAACACTTGCGATGAACAGACAATAGATAGCAAATAATGGAGATATGTGCTTAACAACGGCATACAAACAAACAATCAAACATAATGTAGATATGTGCTTAACAACGGCATACAAACAAACAATCAAACATAATGTAGATATGTGCTTAACAACGGCATACAAACAAACAATAAAAAATAATGTAGATATGTGCTTAACTACAGCATACAAACAAACAATAAAAAATCTCAGAATGATGGCATCACGTGATCAAGGGGAAACATTTTACAAGTAGTAAAGAACAATAGCAAACAAAGAAACACAAAACAATCGGTAATAAAACTGACCTAAAGATGAGTTTGTGTTGTAAAAATAAGATACTATAAAGTTACATAATAATTACTAGTAAGACCATTGTTTCACGTATTTTTGTTCCGGAGTTCTGATGTACTGTTAAGAAGTGGAGTTTTGAATCAAGGTTTAACAGATGTTCTGTTTCAAACTGGATTTGTTCCTTATAGGGAATGAAAATTACTTCACCTTTAGCAGGCAGAAGCACTGAGGTGAACTGTGAACTTTAATATATCGAAAAGTATAATGTCGTATTGTAAATTTTAACACAACAGAAAGCATTGTGGCAAATTGTAAAACTTTAATATAAAGGAAAATACTACTGTGAGTTGTAAACTTTAATATAACTGAAAGTACTGTGGTTTGTTGTAAACTTTAATGTAACAGAGAGTACTGTGGTGTGTTGTAAACTTCAAGAAATCGGGGAGTGCTGTAGTGTGTTGTGAACTTTAATACAACGGAGAGTACTGTGGTGTGTTGGAAGCATACATTATATGTACGATACATATTCTCTGACTCAGAGTGTTGCCATTGTTTGAGTGACAAAACGCGAAGTCATCAGTGGTTGAAGAGCTGTATATACATGTAGAACATATAGAGTACATTTCATTCGTGTAGTATTCTCGTTCGTTTCCGAAACGTCGATAAGGGGTGGAATATATTTTTTTTTTCTCAACGAGCAGGATAGAAGAATTGGACAGAAGCGAAAGAAGTTACGAGGCTTGTCAAGATCTACTTCATGAACACTGGACATTTTTGTACACGACTGATTTCATGATTCTTCCTATCAGCGATGGTGGGATTCTCTTATTACTGTGTTTCTCAATCTTAGAAGGAGGTTTGTAATGACATCTCAGACAGATCTGGAGGCATCTCCTGTTGATTTCATCATTCATTCTCCTGTAATAAAGGAGAACGTTGATAGTAATGGTTGTCTCGCATACGACGTACTTTCCTTTATCTTACTATTCGAACTCTAAGCGAAACTAAGAAAGAGAATTTGTAACATTATTTCGGCCAAGTCTTCTCAATCCTTTGATTTTTTTTTTGAAAAGGTCAACAGGTCAAAGTTAAGTTTTAATAATTCTGGTGATGTAACGTACAGTACTTCAAGAATGAAACTTAAGATAGTTTTATATTAATAAGTTATTTTATTTTTGAATTTCGCGCAACGCTACTCGAGGGCTATCTGCGTTAGCCGTCCCTAAGTTAGCAGTGTAAAACGAGAGTATAGGCATCTATTTTGTTACATGTACTGGATAATTTGGTATTCGCGCAAAGCTACAAGATGACTATCTGTGCTAGCTCTCCCTAATTTAGCAGTGTAAGACTATAGGAAAAGTAGCTAGTCATCACCACCCTCCGCCAACTCTTGTGCTACTCTTTTACCAACCAATAGTGTGACTGACCGTAACTTTATAACGCCCCCACGGCTGAGCATGTTTGGTGCGAGCAGGATTCGAACCCGTGACCCTCAGTTTACGCGTCGAACGCCTTAACACGCTTGGCCACGCCGGGTCCTGTAAGACAAGAGGGAAGGCGGCTAGTCATCATTCACCCGCAGCTAACTCTTGGGCTACTCTTTTACCAACCAACTAATAGTGAAATTGATCGTTGCGTTATAACGCTCCCAGGGTGGAAAGGGCGAGCAAATTTGATGTGACGGGGACTGGAACCCGTTATCCTTTTAATAAATTTTAAATATCTTACGTACTGTGTGGAGGGCATTAACAAAACCATTAACAGAAAAGAGCATTGCTGAAGCGGTTCTATATACAGATTTAAAATGAAAAACAATTATTAGAGTGATAGAAAATTAGATGTTCCTGTCCCTATATCTCTAACCTTCATCGCGTTTGTTGCTGATTGGTTGAATAATTACACACGCGCACACATACAGACGTTTGTTTGTATAGATACAAACACATAAAGGCACAAATACTGAAAACACTGATTTAAAGAATTCTATCAGCGGCGATTACATAGTTCATTGTAGTGCTGAGGAACATACAGTCTGGATTGTTTGTCTGAAATCCAGTATGAAATTAAATGGGACTCCAAACCAATGGAAGGATAAACCTCAACGTGAAATGAGCAATAGCTAAACGTTACTTTAATAGCGAAACATTAACTTCGTTCCATCAGTGGTTGGGATGGTGTGTAAAACAAAATACGCGGTCTTACTACTCAATCAATGAATATTTGCTGTGAGGCTGAATTTCTACGAACAGAGAGGTACGGCTGAACATTAGGAGGAGCTGCAACACACAATTCCATACAAATAAAAACACTTAATATCTTTAAGTACAGGAATTTGGAAATTTTAGTTCGAATTGTAACTTGTCCTACCCATCTGGCCCGGCATGGCCAGGTGGTCAAGGACACTCGACTCGTAATCTGAAAGTCGCGGGTTCGAATCCCCTTTGCACCAAACATGCTCGCCCTAACAGCCGTGGAGGCATTATAATGTGACGGTCAATCCCACTATTCGTTGGTAAAAGAGTAGCCCAAGAGTTGGTGGTGAGTAGTGATGACTAGTTGCCTTCCTTATAGTCTTACACTGCAAAATTAGGGACAGCTAGCGCAGATAGCCCTGATGTAGCTTTGCGCGAAATTCAAAAGCAAACAAACAAACAATACTCCATTTTGTTTCAGTCCAGTTCTTTGCCTACTTGAGTCTGATCTTGTTGGTGAGAAAGAGGTTCTTTCTCTACTTGGATGGTATTGGATGTTGTTGTTGTTTTGAATTAAGCACAAAGCTACACAATGGGCTATCTGTGCTCTGCCTACCACGGGTATCGAAACCCGGATTTTAGCGTGTAAGTCCGCAGACATACCGCTGAGCCACTGGGGGGCAAGATGGTATTGGAAATAATACTCACCTGAAAAAAAAATTCCTGTCGTGTTCTTTTGAGACCCGTATCAATCGACATTTCTACAGGCTGGGCCGTTTTAGAACATGATAGTTATATGCTGTGGAAGCTGTCTTCGTCTTCCTTTCCTTCCATCTTGCCCCCCAGTGGCTCAGCGGTATGTCTGCGGACTTACACGCTAAAATCCGGGTTTCGATACCCGTGGTGGGCAGAGCACAGATAGCCCATTGTGTAGCTTTGCGCTTAATTCAAAACAACAAATCCTTCCATCTTTATATATTTGCATTCAGATTAACTGAACTTAATTCTTCCACTAATCTGTTTTGTCAAAAGTTCCCCGTTACTCAAATAAACAATGACTGATTTTGTTACTGGAGTGACTCGTAATCCTTGGCTATAATACTATTAGAAGCACGTTACGACAGATAAGTTTCTCTACTGACACTCAGTAAAAACATATATTTATATTCCACAAAACATGTTCAATACATTATCCAGACAGCCTATATAGTCGTTGCTTAAATACTCGGACAATATTGCAACAGCCATTGACACGTATTTGTACTTACATGCATTAAGGCTTTAAAACAGTTGATGATTCGGAAGAATAGTGTGACAAAAACTGTAAGGCACAATAAGTATTTCCAATAAAAAACAGTATTGTAATAAGTTTCACCAATTATTGCTAAGTTTTTGCTATGTAATTTACACATAAAACTTATGACTCCATGTGTTTTTATTCAGTGGATTCATTTGAACGTTTATGTTTACCAATAGCAAAGCCACATCGGGATATCTGAGTCCACCAAGGGCATTCATTTGAAAAAAAAACCCAACTAACCGAAGTGTCCGAAGTGGTGTAGATGAATGATATAGAAAGAAGTTCGTAATTAGAGGGGTAAACGTATTTGATATGAATGGAAATCAGCATCACTGTATATTGTATACAAGGACACATCATTGTATATTGTATATAAGGACACATCACTGTATATTGTATACAAGGACATTGATAACAGTTAAACTATCCAATATTGGTTAAAAAGGAAGAGTATGTCCAATGCTGTATTTCGATTCCGTAACATGCAAATTACGAATCGAGCGCCGTAACCCCCGGTTGGCCCCTCATGGTCAGGTGGTTAGGGCACGCGCCTTGTAATATGAGGGTCACGGGTTCGAATCTCCGTCACACTAAACATGCTCGCCCTTTCTGCTGTGGAAGTGTTATAGTATGACGATCAATCTCACTATTCGTTGATAAAAGAGTAGCTCAAGAGTTGGCGGTGAGTAGTGATGACCAGCTGCCTTCCCTCTAGATAAATTAGGGACGGCTAGCGCAAGATAATTTTCGTGTAGCTTTGCGCGAAATTCAAATCAAATCAAACCAATCACTTCAGAAATGTTAAATTTGGATCAGCCGTAAAAAAACGATTGAATGCCATTGGACATAAAGGTAATATAAACATAAAGCTGTAAACATATGAGGTTTTATTTTTAAACTGTAAGTAATCTGGCTTGAAGGTGATACGAAAAAAACTGAACGGTTTTCTCTGCACTTACAAGATTCAAAGATGCCGTAAATTTAGCTTTAACACATGTTGACATTAGTTCAAAAACAATAGCTCACGTTTAAACATGAACTGAGATAGTGTCATAGAATTTTGGAAACAGAAACGCTCTTGAAAAATGATACGAGGAGAACATAAAGACACGCGATTTATTGCACTTCCAATAACAATGTTGATCTCTTTCGTCGTTTTTCTCTTCTTGAAGCACATACTTGAACATAATGGAGACAGTAAACTGTCTTCGAGGCAGTCATAACATAACAGTCACAAGTCTGTTCCTATTTTATATTTTATTTAGTCACGGCATAGTGATTCGTAGATTGGCTTTGAATTTTTCAAGTCCAAAGTTTTATATTTTTTTTTGTTTTGAATTTCGCGTAAGCCTCCTCGAGGGCTATCTGCGCTAGCCGTTCCTAATTTAGCAGTGTAAGACAAGAGGGAAGGCAGCCAGTCATCACCACCCATCTCCAGCTCTTGGGCTACTCTTTTAGCAACGAATAGTGGGATTGACCGTAACATTATAACGCCCCAACGGGTGAAAGTGCGAGCATGTTTGGTGTGACGGGTATTCGAGGCCTCGACTCTCAGATTACGAGTCGAACTCCTTAACACGCTTGGCCATGTCGGGCCCACAAAGTTTTAGCCTTTGTCATCTCTTGACCGATTTAAGATCTAATATCAGTTTTGGACTTAAGTGAGCAAATCCTTTTGACTGATGGATTTGACCACACCTGAGCTCTCATAGATTAATTTATTCTCATCTTGCCTAAAAAAAGTTCAAGTTTTAAGAGGAAAACACAAACTTTGACTTGTTGTGTAATTTTGCTTCTCCAAAATTGGAAACATTACAATGTAACGTGTTATTCCTCAAATAACAATGAATTGCCTTCATCAACGTGTTAAAAAGGGGGATTTGACATCACTTAGTTTGTTGAGGCGCTTGACCCACAAGCTATGGGTCTCTTGTAGGTATCACTGTCGTCGGAAATGATTGTCGTAAGGATATTACAATATGAAGGCCAATACCACTGTTCGTTAATACAAAATATTATCCCAAAAGTTGGCAGTGAGATGTGTTGACTAACTGCTTTCCCTCTAGCCTTTCATTGTTAACTTAAAGACAGTTATCTGGAGAGGAGACAAGGGTCATTAGGTTATCTGATCGAGAATCACCAGTGATGTGTCAGCACCTAGAAAACAAGAACTTCAAAAACATCTCCAAACAAAAACAGCAAAACAAAACAACAAACCTTATAAAGGTTACTCATGAAATGTTTCAAAATTCTCGGTTTTGCGGATATTGGAGATGGAGATTGTGTAATGTAAATAACAACAAACTTTCAGTACTATCTTACACGTGCAACAACTCGCGAGTCTATATGGTTGTGCGTGCAACGATTCACTTGCCTCTGTGGTAAATGCTATAGAATACTTACAGTTTCTCAGACAACGAGTTCTTTCAACAACTCACCAGGAAAATATTTACTCCAAAAAGGATATAAAAAAACACGTAAACATGTGAGAGGCAGTTCGGAAGTGAACGTCTTAAAACATTTCTATTTCTGATTAAAGTCGTGTGACTTTATTATTTTGCATATATTCCTTACCAAACACAAAACACGATGGTGCTAAACATGTAAAGGGATAACAGGTAGTTAACCTATTGTGTAATTTTTGCTTGCTAACACGCAGACACTTCATATGATTGTTTGTTTGGAATTAAGTACAAAGCTATTACACGGTGGGCTATCTGTGCTTTGCCCATGACGGGTATCGAAACCTGGTTTCTAGCGGCATGAATCCGCAGACACACCACTGTGCCAGTAGGGGGCTTCCTCGAAGGAATTGTTTTAATTTCAACAAACAACATTTTAAGTCTGAAGTAAATCAGTTTAAACAATTCTAACTTTAGTTTTAACCAGATTTTCATAAATTATGACGCCATTTTTTTATTTGTTGTTATATGTTTATCAACCAGTTTCTTAAATTGCAATATGCACGATTTCTGAATTAAGTTTGAGGGTAAACACAGAGCTTCAAAATGGGTTATCTGTGCTGTGTCCTAAGAGAGCATCGAAAATCGCTTTGTCAGTGGGGCTGGGTCACAGTAAGAAATATAATAAATCAGAATCTGCACATGTAATAAACCCCATCCGACACTGCAAGTAGAAATTTCTTTGAACATTTCGGCACAGGGCTACACAAAGTGCTTGATATCTGAGTTAGCTATCTGTAATTTTCAGCTGACGGACTAAAGAGATTGTTGCTTGTTTTAGAATTTCACGCAAAGCTACATCAGGGCTATCTGCGCTAGCCGTCCTTAATTTAGCAGTTTAAGACTAGAGGGTAGGCAGCTAGTCATCACCATCCATCACCACTTTTGGGCTACTCTTTAACTAACATATAGTGGTATAGACTGCACATTATAACGTCCCCACGGCTAAAAGGGCGAAGATGTTTGGTTTCATGCGGATTCGAACCTGCGACCCTTAGATTACTAGTCGAGGGTCCTATCCACCTGGACATGCCGGGCCAATTAATGTGAAGACAGCTGCGTAACAGCGCCTAATACCAACTCCACTGTGCATCACGACTCCGATGTGCAGTGTGCATATTTGTGGGAAATCCATTGCGAGTACGTTAGCGCTAATAATGAAAGTTGCAAGTTATGTATTACCTTATTTTTAATTGGTAATTTTAAAGTACTTATCATCTTGACGTAAAATTTGCAATTTGTTTCCCGTCCCGTTTTATTTTTTGTGATTTGTGATTGTAATCCACTTACCTATTTTTCACAAAATTAAAAATACGCAAAACGATTCTTTTATTTTGAGATTATAAATTCACTAAATCGATTTCCAGGAGAAATATAATTCATTTGATTTTTTTTTTTTTGTAAAACATATAAGATAAAACATTAACAAGAACATGACAATCAAAGCTCTCTGTCCTGTTTCATCCCTTGTTAGGACCTGATAATCGATGTTTAGAGCACATTTGAAAAGTGAAGTAACTGATAAAATGTGTATTTTGAAAAAAACAAACAAACCTTTGTTTGCTTATAATTATGCTATCTGTGCTCTACCCAACACAGGAAACAAAAGCCGGTTTCTAGCGGCGTGAGGTCTGTAGAGATACCGGTGTTCCGACTCGGGGACGGGTTCACTTTGTTGTGTGATCTCCAAATGTAAGGTACAAAATCAAAAATTCGACTTTTGGCAGAGTGTAAGAGTAAAACTTTCACGAATTTTAAGAGCAGATTAACATTGACTTCTGAGCATATTTTGTTGTTGTCAAACACAAACCTAACTATTGAGTGTCCGTGTTTTACTTAGTGTTTTTAGGTTGATAAGCCTTCAGACTTAGAACTGATCTAATAACGGAGGCTCAGAGATTAATATAGAATATTTAACACTTTCTTCTTACGTACTCGCAATATTAAGAATATATTGATTTATCAGCACAACAATTCAGGTTATCGATTATGACGTTTACGCATTCTGCTAGTAGACCCTTTTCGAACGGAAGTTTCGTCAACTAAGAGTGGTCCACTTTACATTCAAATAGCCTTAAGTGTTGTCGTTCTCAACCAATAAAACGACTCGTTTTAAAGTCATAAAGCTCAAAGCGTCGTGATTCTCAACAAAGTAGCGCCTCATTTTACATTCATAAACCGCAAAGCATTGAGTTATCAACCAACAAGAACCATGGTCTATATTTAACATCTTGTACTGCAATGATTGCTTTATATATAAACATCTCAATCTATTGTATTCGCAACCAGGAAAATGTTTGTTTTACCTTAACACGTGAGTGTCGTGGTTCTCAATGAAGAAAAATATTGCTTTATGTAAACGTGTTGTGGTTCTTAAACAAGAAAAATATTGTATTATATAAACAAAGTTAAACGTGTTGTGGTTCTTAAACAAATAAAAATATTGTATTATATAAACATAGTTCAACGTGTTGTGGTTCTTAAACAAATAAAAATATTGTATTATATAAACAGAGTTCAACGTGTCGTGGTTCTTAAACAAATAAAAATATTGTATTACATAAACATAGTTCAACGTGTTGTGGTTCTTAAACAAATAAAAATATTGTATTATATAAACAGAGTTCAACGTGTCGTGGTTCTTAAACAAATAAAAATATTGTATTACATAAACATAGTTCAACGTGTTGTGGTTCTTAAACAAATAAAAATATTGTATTATATAAACAGAGTTCAACGTGTCGTGGTTCTTAAACAAATAAAAATATTGTATTACATAAACATAGTTCAACGTGTCGTGGTCCTTAAACAAATAAAAATATTGTATTGTATAAACAGAGTTCAACGTGTTGTGGTTCTTAAACAAATAAAAATATTGTATTACATAAACAGAGTTCAAGTGTCGTGGTCCTTAAACAAATAAAAATATTGTATTGTATAAACAAAGTTCAACGTGTCGTGGTCCTTAAACAAATAAAAATATTGTATTATATAAACAGAGTTCAACGTGTCGTGGTCCTTAAACAAATAAAAATATTGTATTATATAAACAGAGTTCAACGTGTTGTGGTTCTTAAACAAATAAAAATATTGTATTATATAAACAGAGTTCAACGTGTCGTGGTCCTTAAACAAATAAAAATATTGTATTATATAAACAGAGTTCAACGTGTCGTGGTCCTTAAACAAATAAAAATATTGTATTATATAAACAGAGTTCAACGTGTTGTGGTTCTTAAACAAATAAAAATATTGTATTGTATAAACATAGTTCAACGTGTTGTGGTTCTTAAACAAATAAAAATATTGTATTGTATAAACATAGTTCAACGTGTTGTGGTCCTTAAACAAATAAAAATATTGTATTGTATAAACATAGTTCAACGTGTTGTGGTTCTTAAACAAATAAAAATATTGTATTATATAAACAGAGTTCAACGTGTCGTGGTCCTTAAACAAATAAAAATATTGTATTATATAAACAGAGTTCAACGTGTCGTGGTCCTTAAACAAATAAAAATATTGTATTGTATAAACATAGTTCAACGTGTTGTGGTTCTTAAACAAATAAAAATATTGTATTGTATAAACATAGTTCAACGTGTTGTGGTCCTTAAACAAATAAAAATATTGTATTGTATAAACATAGTTCAACGTGTTGTGGTTCTTAAACAAATAAAAATATTGTATTATATAAACAGAGTTCAACGTGTTGTGGTTCTTAAACAAATAAAAATATTGTATTGTATAAACATAGTTCAACGTGTTGTGGTTCTTAAACAAATAAAAATATTGTATTATATAAACAGAGTTCAACGTGTTGTGGTCCTTAAACAAATAAAAATATTGTATTATATAAACATAGTTCAACGTGTTGTGGTTCTTAAACAAATAAAAATATTGTATTATATAAACAGAGTTCAACGTGTTGTGGTCCTTAAACAAATAAAAATATTGTATTATATAAACATAGTTCAACGTGTTGTGGTTCTTAAACAAATAAAAATATTGTATTATATAAACATAGTTCAACGTATTGTGGTCCTTAAACAAATAAAAATATTGTATTATATAAACAGAGTTCAACGTGTTGTGGTCCTTAAACAAATAAAAATATTGTATTATATAAACATAGTTCAACGTATTGTGGTCCTTAAACAAATAAAAATATTGTATTATATAAACAGAGTTCAACGTGTTGTGGTCCTTAAACAAATAAAAATATTGTATTATATAAACATAGTTCAACGTGTTGTGGTTCTTAAACAAATAAAAATATTGTATTATATAAACAGAGTTCAAGTGTTGTGATTAAAGCGAGAATTTCAAGTTGAAACAGTTGAACGTAGAGAACAAATAACTCTAGTTTAGAATAAACAACGCTGGAATATATATCACACTACTGTGTATATATTGGATAGTGTTTTGGTTTTCTTTTTTGGAATTTCGTTTAGAATAATAAATAACTTGACATAAAAGTAACGACAATGAAAATCATATACAAAACGTGTTTCAGCTACGAGTCGGAGAAACTCATAATGGCAAAAAAATATACGGGTTATGTTATCCGTGGTGAGCTCTCTGTTTAACAATAAACAATTTCTGTTTGTTTGTTTATGAATTTCGCACAAAGCTACACGAAGACTATCTGCGCTAGCCGTCTCGAATTTAGCAGTGTAAGACTAGATGGAGGGCAGCTAGTCATCACCATCCGCCGCCAACTCTTGGGCTACTCTTTTACCAACGAATAGTGGCGATTGATCGTTAGACCTCACGGCTGAAAGGGGGAACACGTTTGCTGTGACGGGGATTCGAACTCGCGACCCTCTGATTGCGAGTTCATGGCCCTAACCATCCGGTGATAACAATAAACAAATACGGAACAAAAAGCGTAAGAAAATAGTTCGTTTTCCATTTTACACTGGATATTTAAACTAGGAAGATGATGAATTCCATACATAAATTTTTTATTAAAATTTTCGCTCAAGCAGTATCTAATCACACCCGTCTGCGAAATACCGGAAGGAAGGCAGCTACTGAATAACATCCACAGTCATCTCCATGAGGTTCTCTTATCTGACCAAATACTGGGTTTCGATAGTTACTCTTATGGCACATCGATAATAAACAGCAGGGTATATTATTACGACGACATGTCCGATCGTTAAAGTGCCCAAATTCGCTGTGCGAACACACTAACAGCTAGCTATGCCCGACTCCTATAAATAAGATTGTAGCACCTTATGTCCGACAAACTGTTTAAGACTTTGCTTCTGTCGAGGATAACCATTAAAATGAAATCTTCTGTGTTGTAATCCATTTAAAACAGGGAATCTCAGCTGGTTAATGCCCGCTTTGTTTCACTGTTGAAAGAGTCAAATAATAATTGAATGCAGAATCAATCAAACCTTAAGGTAAGTAACCCTCCCTCGACTCTCTCCCATCTGGCACATAACTAGTGTTTGACAATATTCGTGAGAGTGTGACTGAACCTGTAAGTTAAACACTAGAACAGACTGTCACGTGCCTCAGTTAGATCGTGATCAAGCGATCACCGTTTGTTCTTCTGGTGTCTATTTTTACTTCGTGGTTGGTTTTAAGGATGAAGAACGTTCGATATCACCAATAATGCAATTGAAATAAAATTAGTTTTGGCGCGAAACAGTTTGACAAGCACTGGTGTTATGGAAACTATGCAGTGGGAAACTAATAGTACTCGACCCTTGTTTCACTGGGCCGTATGTGATCTATGTTACATATTATAATTGGTCTCGAACAAGTCTCCAATTCATTACGTTATGTACGTTACGTTTCACGATTTCGAAGAGCCGAAAATTTGAATTCGATTTTAAAAGTTAATTAAATGTCGACGTGTATTAATTTTATGATATTTACCAATAAGATTGATACACACAATTTTCTTTCGTAACACAAATACATTTTAATGTACAAACAACAATACCATCTATAATAACTGTTAACAGAGATAGTAATTTGAATACAAAGGTTTCACAAACTTACGAACTATATTAAGTCTTCGACCTGGTCTGAAATTGAATATTTTATCAACAGTCCAGGTCCATGATCAGTGAATTAATTTTACATTGATATACGCCATTTAAGAGAAATGCTACCCAGCTCTACTCTTGTTTGGACTCACGCGGTTTACAAGCCTACTTTTCACAGAGGAAGATAGATATCTAATGTCATTGTAGAAATATTAACGTCTCAAGTTAACTCTCTGAAGTCGAACGGTTCGTAATACTCGATATATTAAACTTTCTTGTTGTTTCCTGAATAATAAGCATTTATCACAATTGTAGCTTTCGAGGCTTATAGTACAGATACTGTAGCAAACTTACAGCACCAAACTGTCTCTTGACGCGTGGATTCATCAAGTTTGTAAAAGAAACTTTCTCGAAAGCTCACTTAGCAATAATGCTGTCAGTCATTAGTGACACACCCATTACATCGTTGATTCTTACGCTCGAGAATCTACAAATTTAGAGAACAGACGTGCATTAAACTGAAAAAAACGTAGCTATTAAAACAAAAGCATAATAATAAATCCGTTACAACTATACTTCCACTGTTTGCATCCCGTTTCCGCAATACTGCACTATGCGCTTTAGAAGCATGAATGTTTTATAAATGTGGCTGTCAAATGCTAGCCGTCCCTAATGTAGCAGTGTAAGACTGGAGGGAAGGAAGCTAGTCATCACCACCCACCGCCAACTCTTGGGCTACTCTTGTACCAACGAACAGTGGGATTGACCGTCACGTTATAACGTTCCCACGGCTGAAAGAGCGAGCATGTTTGGTGCGACGGTGATTCAAACCCGTGACCCTCAGATTACGAGTCGCACGCCTTAACACGCTTGGCCATGCCGGGCCTATTTTAGACTTCCATTTTTCCAATTTACTATGAGAACAAGGCCATTGTTTTATTAACGTTCTTTTTCAAACTGGATTACACATAATAATTATCAGGAAATTATCGCTGAACGAGAGAGCTGTGCAGGAGTAACTACTTAACACAATAAAAGAAGTAACCAAACAATATAAGGATGGGAGTGGACATATCACTTAATCCGGCTAATAATGACGTAACTGGCTAACTGGAGTGGCATTTTACAATTGTAAGTTCTGGTTCTGTTTGTTTGGCCAGCGGAGAAAGTCAGTTATGTAAGGATTTTATTTAACATGGATATTAGACAAGACATTGTTATGTGATAATTTGCTGGATAAAGTTAATATGTCCACTTCCCTCCCAGTTTGTTTGATTCCTTTTGTGAAGTCCAATCGTCCAGCCTGAAGAAGTTTTTTCATTTAGCGATAGCGTCTTTCTCCTGATACTTGATGGTCGACTTTTTATAAGAAGTCGTACGTGGGTTTCTAGGTTATAGAATGTACTTAAGCTGTATAAATTTTGCATAGAAATAAGTAATAAGTAGTCCAAAATCGTGAAGACTGTTCTGTCAGAAGATGTTAAAATTATGGTTACTGTTAAAACTAAACAGACACGACATGCGGAATAAAAATGACGATGAACGAAAATAAAAAAACCTTGGTTTGGCTGTTTTCTGGTTTTTGACTTTGGGACGCTCTGCAAAATGGTTTGTACAGCAACTTTCCTATATCTAGCTCTTCGTATCTAGCTTCTGTTGCCCCGTAGAGAAGAAAATACAGACAATTTTTGTACTGCTTTATTACGGGCTAACGCACTCTCCAATTAGAAAGCCCGGGCCCGGCATGGCCAAGAGTGTTAAGGCGTGCTTTTGTAATCTGAAAGTCGCGGGTTCGCATCCCTGACGAGCCAAACATGCTCGCCCTTTCAGCCGTGTGGGCGTTATAATGTTACGGTCAATCCCACTATTCGTTGGTAAAAGAGTAGCCCAAGAGTTGGCGGTGGGTGGTGATGACTAGCTGCCTTCCCTCTAGTCTTACACTGCTAAATTGGGGACGGCTAGCACAGATAGCCCTGTAGTAGCTTTGTGCGAAATTCAAAACAAACAAACAAGTGAACAGAAAGCCCGGAGAAACTCTTAGATATGTGAACTAACACCAAATGTGTTAAGTGTTAACTCTGATAACAGTGAGTGCTCGGCAAGTGCAAAAATATGTTATATAACCAAATATAGTAGAAATGTAGCAAAAAACATTGTGTATTAATTTGAATAAACAGCTATAATCCGCTGGAAAAAAAATTATTCTGTTTTTTTTTCTCATGTTTGGAAATAAAAAAGCCATGGGGTTTCTTTGCTTTAAAATATAAACTGAAAAACTCAAACCGAACGTAATTCGTTTTTCTCATAATATTAATATGGTTGGAGGTATTGCCCGCTTGAATTAAAACAAATAACATTCCAGGGAAGAGTTGTCGTGACGTGTGAAGCCACAATTATAAATTTTGATAAATTTTTGCATCAAGTAAAATGTTTAAGTAAAAGAACAATTGATTTGGCAAAGAACAACAAAACCAAACAGATATGTAAATTATAAAGAAAAGTAGGATGAGGGTAAGAAATTAGGCTTTACGAAAATATTTCTTAAAGTTGTTGAATATTTTGTAGTTGAGAGATACATATACAGGTAATTATCAAACACAACATTGCTCTAAAGGTACAATGTAGTCTTGTTATCTCTAAACGTCCAATGGTCTACTGATCACGCACAATGTTATTTTTAAAAACTCTAAACGTACAGCGATCAATTAAATCAGCGCTTTCGCTTTACCTTTTTCAGAATTTGGAAGATATATATAATATAATTTTACTATTTCCGGATTTCTGTCCATTCTCTGTTAACCCATGAAGCTTCAAGTTTGTTCTCGAATTTTGCGCAAAGCCACACGAGGGCTATCTGCACTAGACGTCCCTAAGTTAGCAGTATAAGACCAGAGAGAAGGCAGCTAGTCATCACCATCCACCGCCAATTCTTGGGCTAATCTTTTACCAACGAATAATGAGATTGAGCATCACATTATAACGTCCCTGCGGCTGAAAGGGAGAGCATGTTTGGTGTGACGGGAAGTATTAAGTTCTTTCTGTTTTCCGAAATCATCATGACTGTTAGTTTTCATGTTTCGTGAATTTTTAGTATTAGCGTTGTGAGACAAGCAGTAATCAGTCCATGAATGTTTACTGATTTGTAAGAGATACACAAGATAGAAAAAAATTTCTCCATCAAAGTATAAAATGCTTAATTTTTTACAAAATTGGTGAAGCAAAGATAAGAGTTTGCAATAAAATAATCAACATCGCTTTCCAAGTCTTTTTTTTTAAAGCGCAGCTGAGCATGCGCGTTAACTAAAGTATAATTAAGATAAAAATCTAACGGTTAAAAGGACGGAGTAAAACCTGTGAGAGGTGGTTCTTATCGTTATCTGAGTTGTAATTAAAATAATAACGTAGAGGTTCCAAAGACGTTGCGGAGGCTGTATATGATGAGATATAATTAAAACGTCAGGAAACATCTAATGAACCCGTGGAAAGCTTCTAATCAGTTTAAGATGCTACATCGAACTTTAGGTTCGATCCGGATAAGATGTCCTTCACTTGCTCACAGACTTGAAGAACGGATAATACGATTAGAACAAGTAATAAGATCGATATTCGACAATAAAACATTTGCTTGTGTCAAAAGGTTCAGTTCGCTTGCACAAGAACCATGCCAATCTAACAAAAGCCCGGCGCTGATTCTGAAATCTGTGTTGATATAATGTATGTTCGGTGAGCTGATAAAATCAACACCCGGGACGGTTATGTCCGTTATCGATCCACAGGAAAACCCCGAGAGAAGACGTCAGATGAAATGAACTCACGCTCTCTGAACTCGTTCACGGCACGATGAAAACTTCTGTTATATTTTTATCCCGTAGGACAAACGTGGATAAATAGTGAATACTGAACATTTTGGGACGGTGACCTGTCGTAACACAGTACTTAATAACAAAAAAAGAAACCCTGGATAAACCTTCTGAAATGTTGGTATAAATATATATACACAAATAGAGCGTATTGTAAGTATTGACTTTTCTCTATTTCCCGCGAAGTTATTTTAAAAATATTTTAAAGAACTGCCTCTTACCGAATTGCACGTGTATGACTCTGACCTCAATAAAAAGTCAAACAGTATTAGTTTTCCACCGAACATCAAGAATATATCTAAAACATGAGTCCAGCGATCATCCTGCAAAGCCGTAGATCAAAGAGTTTCTTTTAAAATATTTAAAATTTGTTTGTTTGTTTTTTGGGAATTTCGCACAAAGCTACTCGAGGGCTATCTGTGCTAGCCGTCCATAATTTTGCAGTGTAAGACTAGAGGGAAGGCAGGTAGTCATCACCACCCACCGACAACTCTTGGGCTACTCTTTTACCAACGAATAGTGGGATTGATCGTCACATTATACATCCCCACGGCTGGGAGGGCGAGCATGTTTAGCGCGACGTGGGCGCGAACCCGCGACCCTCGGATTACGAGTGCACGCCTTAACGCGATCGGCCATGCCAGGCCTTTTAAAATTTGAAGGAAAATCATTTCTAGAGGTCCGAAAGAGGTTGTGAAATGTTGGAATAATCGAACTTAAGTTATTGTGAAAGGCAATTTGAACTTTGTTTCTACTTTTATTCTACTTTTAACCTTCCCTAATGGCACAACGGCATGTCTGCGGAGTCACACCGATATAAGCCGAGATTTGATACCCGTGGTGATAAGAGCACAGATAGCCCATTCAGTAGTTTTGTGCTTAATTCTAAACAAAACAAAATTTTTAAAGGCTTAGCTAATTATTAAAACTTTGAAAATGACCTCGAAGGTTTACAGATGTTTTTTTTTTTATTTTACTGCACTGTAATAATTTTTTTTTGAAAATGAGACGCACAAGTTAAATGCTGAAGTAAATATTTATTGCTGTGAACATATTTGCAGCGTAATAATAGCACAAGAAATTTATTTTCCCATCAAGTATGCAGGACAGTATCTAAAAATCGCTTCTTTATCATGTTAAGTCTGGGTGTAATCTAAAGTCCAGCATAGTATAGTTGTGAATGCAATGATAAATGGTTCGGGTTCTTTTGCTCCAAAACTGCGCTCTGTCTTTTGAGGTATGGGTTCTTTATAAGTGTAACAGTCAAATCTCACTGTTCGGTCAAATAACATTATCCCATGATGGTGGGTGGTGTAGATTAGATGGCTTTCATATTGTCTATCAGTGAAAATTGGGGTTGGACTCTCGCGTTTGTGTGTTTTTCTTATAGCAAAGCCACATCGGGCTATCTGCTCAGCCCACCGAGGGGAATCAAACCTCTGATTTTAGCGTTGCAAATCCGGAGACATACCGCTGTACTCGCGGGGGGCTAGACTCTCGCAAGTGGCCCTTTTGGTTCAAATTTACAAACAAATGCAAAAACATACAAACAAGTTATGAAAAGTACTCGAACCTTGATCCTATTTTAAACATTAATTTCTGTTTTCAATATTTCATTAAAAGTCACACAGTCACAGCTGACAGACTATAAATTCAAGGAGTTATCCGTTTATTTATTTTTAATAAAATGGTGTAAAAAGAAAATTGAGTTGTGGAAATATTTTAATTCATTCGAAGCTAAAAAACCTCCATCTGATAATATATTGATTCAGTAACGATGAGGCCCTGGCATGGCCAGGTGGGTTAAGGCTTTCGACTCGTAATCTGAGGGTCGCTGGTTCGAATCCCCGTCGCACCAAACATGCTCGCTCTTTCAGCCGTGGGGGCGTTATAACGTGCGCTCAATCCCACTATTCGTTGGTAAAAGTGTAGCGCAAGAGTTGGCCGTGGATGGTGATGACTAGCTGCCTTCCCTCTAGTCTTACACTGCTAAATTAGGGATGGTTAGCGCAGATAGCCCTCGTGTAGCTTTGCGCGACATTAAAAACAACAACAACAAAACACAACACAGTATGCTCCTGTTAGTGCCTAACCAACTAAACGTAATCGAAAATCTATGGGGACAATATCCTTCCTTTTTCTCATGCATATTGGAACAGATTTCTTCAGCTTTCATTTTTTCTGTACCATCTGTCGGTTGGCAACTTTCATGTTGTAACATCGCCTCGGTTTCCACACAGACGGATTCTAATAATAAGTAATGTTACACCCTTGGCGTTCACCAATATCGAATTGCACAGACAGACTCTGAGGTCAAAATATGCTTCCACGTGTGTCTTTAGAGATTGGAAGTATTAATCCTTGATGTCCTTTGTAACTGTAGGAAAGATAAATCACGTATTCAAGAACATCCGACTTAAACGTTTTCTTAGTTCTCGGATTATTTGTTTGTTTGTTTTGAATTTCACGTGAACCTACACGAGGACTACATGCGTTAGCCGTCTCTAATTTAGCAGTGTAAGACTAGAGGGAAGGCAGCTAGTCATCACCACCCACTGCCAACTCTTTGCTTACTCTTTTACCAACGACTGGTGGGTTTGGTTAATTTTGAATTTCGCGCAAACCTACTCGAGGGCGATTTGCGCTAGCTGCTTCTAATTTAGCAGTATAAGACTAAAGGGAAGGCGGCTCGTCATCACCACCTACCGCCAACTCTTAGGCGACTCTTTTACCAACAAATAGTGAGATTTAACATCACTTATAACGCATCCACGGACTGAAAGGGCGAGCACGTTTAGTATGACGGGGATTCAATCCTGCAATCATCGGATTACGATGTCTCATCCATCTGGTCATGAGGGGCCACAATCAGTGGAAGTGATCGCTCAAATGTTACGCTCGGACAGCTGAAAGGGCAAGGATGTTTGGTATGACGGAGCTTCGAACCCACTACATTCAGATTGCGAGTTGAAAACCCTTATCACCTGGTCATGCCAAGCCTTCTCGAGTTATATTTACGAAAACCACCAATGACAAACTTTTATGCATAATGTTAATACAAGTCTTACTTTAACACGATGTTAGTGCTATCATGATGCAGAAAATGTTGCAACGAATAAATAAGCCTGTTTGTTTGGTTTATGTTGTTTTACAAATTAGACTACACAACGGTTATCTGCACATAGCCGCCCTAAAAGTTGTACCCTGAAATTCTATAGGGAGTAGGGTCTCCGTTATACCAGTGTCTGACAATTTTAAACTGAGGCTTCGATGCCCGCAGTAAACAAAACACATATAGTTCACTGTGTAGTTTTATGCTTTATAACGTCGTCGCGGCTGAAAGGCCAAGCATGTTTGAAGCGACGGGGATTCGAACCAGCGACCTTTGGATTACGAGTCGAGTGCCTCAACCACCTGGCCGAATATAAATTGATTAAGTCGTTATAAACATGCATACTGGATGCTGAACGTCGACTATAAACCCACTTTCAGACTTAGTAATCAATTATAACTCGGTGATATGTTGAAAAAATTCAGTGTTAAGACGATAACAGTTCGCTTGTTGTCAGACTCGTAACTCAGTGAATAAAACAACACAAAGCTAAGCCCGCGTTTGAAAAGTAGCCTAATTCACAATTAGTTATCGAATCTCTTTGAATTATTCTGATGGACTCTCTGAATACTGAATAACTTATTTAAAGATGTCCCTCATCATTCTTCAGTGGTACAACGATGTTTGTGTTTCCGAGAAAAAAAAAATGAACAAACTGTCTTCACACAACAAACCAGTAACATGTGCCATCAAAGCGTAAAAAGCTCGTGATTTTGTTATACACCTTCTAAAGTATATTGTTTTGGAAGACGTGTCTAAATTACTGTGTAAGAAACTAACTTGTCTCACTATATTCTGATTTTCATGTCTGGTTGATTGGATGACAGAGTTGATTTGAGGTGTTACAAAGCTAAAAATTCGAGACTCGATTATCGTGGTGTTCTGAGTGTACGCTGATCATTTTGCATCTTTGCTTTTATTAAAAATATATATAAATAAGGAACAAATTATACATCTTTCTGAGTCTTTGTGTCTCTCATTAACACAGCGGCATGTCTGCGTGCTTACTGTGCTAGAAACCATGTTTCAATATCTGTGGTGGGTTTCGAACAAATCGCCGCTTGTGTAACGTTTCGCTTAATAGCAACAAACTTAACCGTTGTTTAGGTTATCACTTGGAAACAAATCTTTTTGTTCCAAAGTAAATAAAACCTTAGCTACTTTTGAGGTCATTGATGTTACACGTTTCTAAAATTAAATACATTTAATATTTGATCCAGAGACAACTCGAATAAACTTTGTTCGTGAATTATTACCATGAAACTATTTAAGACCGCTAAAAGTTTCTGCGTCCTTGTTTCCCGTTTATTTTCACGAAGCAAATAATGGTCACTTGAGAGCGTAAACATTGACTGAGATATTGACACATTATTGATACTTTAAGAACGAATTCACTTAATCACAACGCGCACGTGCAGCAGCAGTCATGTCTCTTGAGGAGTAGAAAAACGTTGACATTTAATTTTAATTACTAGGTCGGTTATTTGTTTCTTGTGCAAACTTCGATAGAAAATTTTTGCGTTTAAATTAGGTAAAGCGTTTCTTCGTTGCTGTGTAGGTTGAAACTGGAGCAAAAAATAATTGTGAGGTTTGTTTAAAGTTCGTTATTTGTTTGGTTTTTCTAAATTCGGCGCTTCTTCCGAAAATTAAATCTCAACATCTGAAAACAGCCCTTAGCTCTAATTTGACTTTTCTCCTTAATAGTTTAAACAAACAGCACATCTTGCACTGTCTGGTCTCTTTGCTTCTAAAGTTTTATGGAAGAAACTACAGAAAAAGTGTGGTGTTGGAATAATTTTTGACTTAGAACATTTCTATTTTCTCACAAAAGCTGTTTTAATTAACTAATTAATACTCATATAATCATTATGCTGACGCACGTGTCTCTTTGTTCGATGAGTTTATAATATTTGGATGACCCTCGAGGCAATTTGAAGAAGTTAAACTAATTGTAATATCATTATAAATCTATGCTTTACAGCGACGCAAGTTCGTAGACACACAACGTTTCCCCTAGGGGTGGAGAACAGAAAGGTAGGTTGAAAAAAACCCCAAACATTTGTAACAAATGTTAAGTTTAAAGAAGCACGTTCGTAGAACAACCGGCCGCCCTCTCTCCGGTGAACTAACGATACTGCTCCCCAGTGGCTCAGCGGTATGTCTGCGGACTTACACGCTAAAATCCGGGTTTCGATACCCGTGGTGGGCAGAGCACAGATAGCCCATTGTGTAGCTTTGTACTTAATTCGACACAACAACTAACGATACGTTTAGAGATTTGCGACGTTAAACTCTGTAGGTTTGACATCTGGAGGTGAACAAGCTGAGATTGTCTGCTGTGTAGCTTTACACTTTAAGGTGTAAACTACTTAAAACAAAAATAATAAATATGTTACATTATATAGCAATAGAAGACATGAGATGTTTCATTCGGACGTCGTGATGCACGTTCCATGTGCACTATTTTTCAATTTTTGGTGTCGCTTCCCACAAATGACTTCCAGAAATCGCACAACAAAGCAAACACGCCATAGATAACACTGTGTAACAAATTTCTTACTTTTTATTGTTCCTGAGCAGAAAGTGTTATTTCCCAATTGCTTATGCTTAAAGTAAATGGAAAAGACCTATTTTTCTCTTCAAACTTTGCTTTTGTGATCTGAGAACGTATAACGAAAACATGATTGCAGGTTATAATTTGGGGCTGATACGTGAAAGTGATTTACATTACAGTCGCAAAACTTGAAAAACTGCTCACTTCTAAACATTTTTGTATAATTTTAATATAAATACATGTAAATCTTGATTCATATGTTGTTTTATTCAGACCTTATGTAAATGCAATGTGCAAATTTGCCCATTTTTACTCAGAAAAGAGGTTAATTTCATTATCCAAGTCAAAAAAGCAAAGTTTGAAGGGAATAATACCATTTTCTGTGCTTTCACAACATACGCAATTAAAAAAATAACATACTATCCAGAAACACAATTTGTGTTACATACTGTAATAGTTGCATGTTGTATACTTTGCTCTTGACAACAGAAGGGATGAATGATAATTGGTAAGTTTTTGTAAGTCGTTACATGCTTTCAAACATTATAAACACTAGGAAACAACATTTGGTTATTTGGTGTTAATGTTGTAATAGTCTCGTAACTGATGTAATGTTTCACTTATCACAAAATCCAGAATCGCGAGTTTTATTGTGATTTATAAATTTCATTCTCTATTTAAACATTCAAACTCTAATAATTGATATTTCATTTGATCTAGAAGCTCGAATAGAGAGATTGAGTATGGTATGTTAAAACTATTTTAGAACCTCACAAGATCGTTACAGCCCATGTCCCTACGTCCATGCAGTCATTAATTATTTGACGACTTGCAGAAGGGTTTCAATTGCAAAACTCTCCGCTGTATTGTTCTCATGTTTAAAGCACACCCTCATCTATGTAGTCTGTTCGTGAGTCATCTAGTATTTGCGGTGTTTGCTAACACCCTTTTAAGCATTATGATAGCACAGAAATTCGACACTGATCTGCTTATCTTTGAATACGTAATACGCTGAACACTCACTTAATTTTCCAGCTGTTTGACGAACATGATGCTTACGTAGGAAGTATGACTGGATAATTTATCTTATGAATTTATACGTTTTGCTGGATGGAGACCTTTTTTGATTATTTTGTTCAATGTTGCCTAAAATTTGGTTTGAGGAACCCTCGCCATGTTACAAGACATCGCACTTTTCTTAACACGGTTTGGGTACGATTTGTTGCAGGTCTTCTTCTGGGCGGTTCTGGTGTCTCAAGTTGATCCATATACCTTTGTTTTTCAAATGTTATTAAGTATAAGATCAGAAAATCCTATTTTTCCATATCGCACTATTTATGATGAAAGATGCAAACATTTTGGAAAGGGCTGTTATATGTACTTTTCCAAAACAACTAATATTCAGTGGAATCACACTGATGAAATGCCAACGATCCCAAAACGCAGTTCTGATACATTCCGTTTCACCGCAAAAATGGTTGTTATGCGACTTATTGATTTCTATATTCAAAATTCTTTTTATACAATGTACTCAACCTTTTGTATTCTTAACAATACAATTATCACTTATTTTATAGACTGGAACCGGAAAATCATAGATTGAAGAAAATTTTGTTTTGTCTCTTATTAAGGACAAAAATACAGTAAAGAATGGGTTATTTTGTGCTATTATTAATACTGGTATAGTAACCTCGTTTCTAGCGGCATTAGTTTGCAAATGAACTATTGCGTCTCTGAGGAGAATAAACAAAAATACAGCAAAGTTAGTTGTTAGGTAGTTAAACATAAAGCTACACAAAGGGTTACCTGTGCGTCAAAACCAGGTTCCTAGCGTTGTAAGTTCGTAAAAGGTTGAATGAGATGCGGCCTGAAATGTCTGGTTGATTAGATGAAACAGCTGCATGAGATGCACCTAAAATTCTAGTTGATTGGGTGACATACTTCAATGAGATGCAACTAAGATGTCTGGTTAATTTGATGACATAGTTGTATAAGATGAACCAAAAATGCCAAGTTGATTAAATGACACAGTTGTAAGACATGCACCTAAAATGTCTTGTTTATTGGATGACACAATTGTATGAGGTGAACCTAAAATATCTGGTTGATTAAATGATACAGTTGTATGAGATCCACCTAAAATGTCTGGTTAATTGGATGACATACTTGAATGAGATGCACCTATAATGTCTGGTTGATTAGATGACATAGTTGTTTGAGATGCACCTAAAATGTCTTGTTGATTTAATGACATACTTGAATGAGATGCACCTAAAATGTCTGGTTGATTGGATGCATCCGACATTTTACCTCACCTCGTGCATTTCATCTTCATACAATAAAGGGGGAGTTTTACATTTATACCCATTTTAATATTTATATTTATAATGATATATGATTGTATATGCCAAAAAATATCATTTGCGAGGTAAATATTACTTCATATACTTACTCGTACAATTTGCTGCCATCAAATTCATTTCTCTAATAGTCTGAAGCTATCTTTACTATTAAGTTCTTAGGTTATACTGCGTAAACATTTTACCAATTAACAGCTATCGGTTTATATTTTATTCTGTTGCTCAGTTAATTTGTTTAAGTGTTAAAGAAACTAATAGCTACCTGCTAGCTTTTTTATTTATATTATTGGATTGAGTTGTTTGAGCGACACATGAATTAATAGTTATGTGCTCGTTTTGTTAGTCATGTTGTTGGGCTACTAACAGCTATCTGTTTATTTATTTTATCAGTTATACTGTTGTGTTCAGTTGTTTTAACTGTTTTATGATTTTAGCTGTAGTTAATTACCTTTACACTGTGGAAGATGAAAGACTTCAGAGAAAGAAAACATAGGAACGCATCACTTAGCAACAGGGTACATTCTCAGATAATTGCAGATAATGGACCATGTATTCGATTGTAAGGCTCGTATTCACAAATATTATCATTTTATGGATTACCAAACTTTAAATCGTAGTCCACTATTCGTTTTTGTTCGATTCTGAAACAAAGAAATTTATATAATTTTAATTCCATCTCGATGTAGAATATTGTTTTTTAAGTGTCGAGGATTCAGGTCTATAATTTTGGTTGGAGTTTCGACTGTGAATTGGTTAAAATTACTTCGTATTTCGAAACTCCAAGTTTTCTCTCACTGTATGCTTTTATTATATAATCTATAGTAGTTCAAAGTGGTAACTACAACAATAAATCATCCTTCCCATGGAATGCTTTACATCTTCCCCCCTCTTCCTGCTTAATACGTTAAATAAACTAAATTTGGAATCTGTTTGAGACCTGTTTAATCCACAGCATTTTAAACCTGTTTTATGTTACAAGTTTACATCACTTTGAAAATGCGTGTCTTGGGTTTAAAAAGATATTACAATTCATGTAATAAGGAATTCTGGAATTTCGAGATTTTCGATTCAAACTGAAACGCAACATATGAAGAATCTCGCCTATTTGTTTTTTGAAATTTTAAGATATGAATGTTTTTTACAGGTGATTTACAACCAACACGGAACTTTATTAGCACCAGGAAATGTCTCTTGTTTTGCAGATAAATATACACGGAAGTTCACTATTTTCAGAAATGTAGGAAAAAGAATATTTCGTAAACAACGAGTTCACAAACCTTGACTTGATGAAGGTGGAGATGACTTATCGAAGGGGCCCAGCATGGCATGTGATTAAGGCACTCGTCTCGTAATCTGAGGATCGAGGGCTCGAATTCCCGTCACACCAAACATGCTTGCCCTTTCAGCCGTGAGGGCGTTATAACGTGCAGTCAATACCACTATTCGTTGGTAAAGGTGTAGCCCAAGAGTTCGTGGTGGGTGGTAATGACTAGCTGCCTCCTCTCTAGTCTTACACTGCAAAATTAGGGACGGCTAGCGAAGATAGCACTTGTGTAGCTTTGCGCGAAATTCAAAAACAAGCAATCGTAAATGTTACATGCGATTAGGCACGACAAATATTAGTTACGAATTTTTACGCATTGCATAAAATTTAGTGTGGTGTATACAATTTAGCCCCTCAATAGCTCAGCGGTATGTCTGCGGACTTACAACGCAAAAAAATCTGGGTTTCGACACCCGCGTGGGCTAGAGCAGAGATAGCCCATTGTGCAGCTTTGTGCTTAATTCGAAACAACAACAACAGCATTCAAATTAGTTCGATAACTGAGTTATAATCGTACTTGAACATTATAATTACCAACTACAATTGAAGACTTATATTGTACTAATATATGGTTTCGATATCAGCTAAGAGAGGAGCCCATTATGTGGCATCGTGTTTCACAACAAATAGCAATTTAACTAATGTTTTTTTTGTCTCCGTTTCACTCCGTATTTTTGTGCATTTATTTGTTTCGGCCACGAACCTATATTCACATTATTTGTTTTGTTTCTTATATACACGTGTGACACACACACATACACTATTTGTCTTCCATTTCCTGGATATCATTTCTGATAAAATCAAGACTATTTTTCTGAGAATACATTTACACAGATCAAGTCCATTTCAGTTACAATAATATGAAACTGACTACGTTACGTCACACTTCGTGCTAAACTTGCTCCATGGTCTTTTGCCCCCAAGTGACACAGCGGTATGTCTGCGGACTCACATAGCTAAAAACCGGGTTTCGATACCTGTTGTTGACTGAGTTCACGTAGTCTATTGTGTAGCTTTGTGATTAATTCTAAACAAACAAACATCGTCTTATACGCTGTATTTTTATTTTGATAATCTCAGGTAACGATAGGAAACTGTATGTTTGCTACACGATGGCTATCTTCGCTAGCCATCCCTAATTTACTAGCGTAAGATTAAACTCTTGGGCTACTCTTTTACCAACGAATAGTTGTATTGACCGTCACGTTATAACGCTTTCACGGCTCAAAGGGCGAACACGTGTGGTGCAACGGCCAGTTGGGTTAAGGGTTCGACTCGTACTCAGAAAATGAATCATTTGTTTGAATATAAGCATAAGGCTGCACAATATCTATACTCTGTTTACACGTGTGTCGAAACCTGTTGTTTATCGTTGTAAGTCCGCAGACAAACGGCTGTGATACTGGATGGAATGAAATTAAAAATTAAATGACATTTAATATGTTGTGTTCTGTTATTATAAAGTATATTATTCCACCAACAGAGGTCGTCATGTGCTTTGACCAGAGAAGCCTCATTTTCATTATACACTTGTTACTTAATCGTGTTCGATGTGTAAACTGTACTTCAATTACATAAATATATATATATATATAAACCCAGTGTAATGTGTAAACGTATAAAACAAAACGGATTTGTGTTGTGCCAAACTATTTTTCATTTGCCCTTCAAAGTTCGAGAATACTCAATTCATTTTTAATAATATCTAAAAGCACGTAAACAAAACTTGTTAGATCCTTTTAGAGTTATCTCTGTTACTTATAATATACGTAGATGAAGACGTGTCAGTTCGCTGTATTAAGACTCATCAAACAGTCCGAGAAGAACACTGGAAGAGAATCTTTAGACACAACTCATATTTACCGCTCTGAATATTCAAAATATTCAGATTTACTCTGTGTTATAGTGTGTTAATAGCAGATATCCAGAAACGTTCCAACCGAAGTTTTCAGTTTCGCTTGTATGAATATCAGTTACCACGTCATAGCGAAGGGTTAAAATGATTCTACAATTGAGTTTACGTAACGAACGGACACTTAACTTTTATATGAAAGCGAAATTGATCGATCTTGTAAACTTCTCGTTTATTACAGGTGTATGTGATTATTTTTTCGAAGAGAATTATCCACGAATAGAGTAATATTCAAACAACAATTTAGAACTAAAGAGTAAACCATTTTGGTAAAAGAAATGTTCAAGGTTCTCCAGAATCAAACAAACTTACACAGCAAAACAGGTAGAGCTCCGAACCCACTCCAGATACTTTAGTTTGCTTTGAATTTCGCGCAAAGCTCCTTGAGGGAGCCATCCATAATTTAGGAGTGTAAGACTAGAGGGAAGGCAGCTAGTCACCACCACCCACCGCCAACTCTTGGGCTATTCTTTTTACCAACGAATAGTGGGATTGATCATCACGTTATAACGCCCCCACGGCTGAAAGGGCGAGCATGTTTGGTGCGACGGTGATTCGAACCTGGGACCCTCAGATTACGAGTCCAGTGCCTTAACCACCTGGCTATGCCGGACTCTTACGATAAAGAACCTTCCAATCTAAACATCCATTGCGATGAAACTTAACAGTTTTTGCAACTGTTGGTTAAATAATACGCTAACATCTGAATTCGACCAAGTCTCGTAAGTTAAAAATTGCTGAAAAGAATCAGGCCATAGCTCGAAATTAACGGTTGAGAAATATGTCTAAAAATGGTGGGATCAGTGTATTTATTTTAACTACAGAACACTTACTCCTTGATTGGCATTTCAGTCCTTGTAAAAACAAAACAAAACATATAGATGGCTCTCTCTCAACTTGAGGAAACTCTGATAGATAGAATATGAACTTTAGTTTCAAGAACCAAATCGCTGTTTCCAAAAAGTATCTTTTCCATATATGCAATCCTACGGTAGATCCAAATATAACACTTCAAGTTGAATATAACACATCCATGTAAGTTAGGTATATCTGGATCAGATGAAGATATTAGTAATTATTCCACTTTCTTTATAGCAGTTTAGGATCTTGTGCTTAAATATAAATCTCTTAAAATGACGAAAACTATAATCAACTCCAGTGCCGAGTGTAGCGCAGGTGGCCCATTGTGTATTTTCAGGCTTGACAACAAGCAAACCAAACCACAATCGGTAAAACAATTTGAGCATAGTTCTGCGGATGTTAATTGTGCTATCAACAATAAACAATGGGCTATCTTTGTCCTTCCCACCACGGATATAGAAACCCGGTTTCTAGTGTTGTTGTTGTAATTCTGCAGACATACCACTGTGTCGATAGCGATTTCATGTTGGAATTGAAAAACGAAACACATCAAGAACTACGAACACTTTCAGGATTTTTCTTCCAACTTCTTTATTTTAAAAAAACCACAGCAGCATCGGATACTGTCAATGAACATTCGTTGGAATTCTTATACGAATAACTCGCGTATACTTTACATCAGTTATTGCAATAACATTTTACACAAATTTCAGTGTGCTTGTCTTACCCACGTGATGGGCCTGGCATGGCCGAGAGGGTTAAGGCGTGCGCTCGTAATCCGAGGGTCGCGGGTTCGCGCCCGCGTCGCGCTAAACATGCTCGCCCTCCCAGCCGTGGGGGTGTATAATGTGACGGTCAATCCCACTATTCGTTGGTAAAAGAGTAGCCCACGAGTTGGCGGTGGGTGGTGATGACTAGCTGCCTTCCCTCTAGTCTTACACTGCTAAATTAGGGACGGCTAGCACAGATAGCCCTCGAGTATCTTTGTGCGTAATTTCAAAACAAACAAACAAACCCACGTGAAATTTTAGAAATTTTTTGTTTCCGATTGTAGCGCTCTCTATAACAATATACGTTATCTTAGTACCGTACCAAAGTTTGGGCAAAGCTAAGCCTGAAAAGAACGTATCAGACAGTAAAGAAAATACGTCTGTTAATGATACAGAAAAGGTAGGTCTGTTCCAGTGTTTCAACACAGTAAAAATTGTCAGTTTTCATTTCTTTTAGTTTGCTTCCCGTCATGAAAATTGTACTACAAGAAAATCTATATATATTTTATTGTATTGTGAAAAAGTTTAGACTCGATTTCCTTCTTTGCCCTTCTTTTCCCAAAACAATAATAAAACGTTTTTCATTGTTTGGAGTTTATATAACCCTCATTGACAAACCTGTCACACATATATTTCACATAAATACTTTTATTCCAAGCTTTGGAATCATCATTTCCCATCGGATTTTCCCAGTGCACTTCCATGATCTTCTGGAATAAAAATCTCATCTGCAAGGGCTTTGAAGTATTGCAGTTACTTCTTTCAATTGTAAATCCAACAAAGGTAGAGTGAATAGTTCTGTCAAACCTTCTCAGTGGATTTACTTGAGCTCAAGATAAAAGCTTATTTCTCGAGTATTTGAAAAACGATGTCAGACTAATTTAATGTATTCTACAACTTTAAATACACAGAAGTAGTAACAAGAGTGGTCCAACTCTTGTGAACGATAATACTTGATGTGTAGTTATGTCTATATAGAGCCCTTCTTCAAATTTATCAATAGCTTTATTTGCAGTAGTCTCATAGTATCACGCTTCCGATGTCACCAACAAGAGAATTCATCAAGTTTCCTTGCATAGATATGATTGCCAAAAAAAACCCAACTAATTGGTTAATTGTTGATAGTATAAAGCTGCACAATGGGTTACTTGCGCTGTGCTCACCATGGGTGTCCAAACTCAGTCTTTACCATTATAAGCTTGAAGATGGGGATGTCAATGGGCTATCTGTGCTCTGACCACAACGGGTATCGAAACCCAGTTTCTAATGGTGTAAGTCAGGAGAAATACCGCTGTGATACTGGAGAGGGGAGAAATCAAAACAAAGGTCTCACAGTTTCATTTAAAGTAATCCTGGCTAAAGGAACTTGAAGCGCCGCGGCTATTGATAATTCCCTCTTGTTAGAACGATGTTTAGAGTACGAAAGGAGAACAATCTATTTCAGAGAACAAGAACGACAAGAAAAAACAATCAACACAGATTGAATTTCTAACAAAAGCACAAATGTTCTGTTTACTGTGGATCGAAACATTAGAAGATTGTTACAGATTGGCTGCTTGAATTCTTTGAGCGACTGACCAAATAAATCACATCTCAATAATACAATTAAAAACATTGTATGTAATAACATGATAATATAATATAATATATCTGAAATGTGACAATGAAGAGTTGTTTTAAGCAGATTGTGAACTCTTTGAAGAACTTTATCAGAAGCTATTAATGGAATATATAAAGCAATAAATCACTGCTACCATGGAAACATGTGCCTCCTCGAAGTTGATTTAAAATGTTAATAGAATAACCTAAACTAAAATATTGTTCCGACAACTAGAGTCCCTAACGAAAACAATCTCTTTTGTATCTTTCGGAGAGTCACTCGGGGGTGTATTAGGGATATCTCCGCTAGCCGTGTCTATTTCTTAGCTGCTAGACAAGAAGGAAGGCAGAAAGCTAGTCAGCAACACTCCACGCCAACTCTTGCATGAATTTAATCGAATAATGAGATCTCAGTGTTACTCTAATAATACACCTACAGATTCAAAGTGCTGGGATTATTTGTTGGCAAAGGGACACGTCTGAGGATTGCAGGTTTGATTGCTTGCCACACCAATCGCGCTCGCTCTTACAACCGTTGGACGTTATAATGTTTCGATCGATCCTACTATTTGTTGAAAAAAAACAGTATCCTAAAAGTTGACGGTGGGTGGTGATGACTAGCTGCTTTCCCTCTAGTCTTACACTGCTAAATAGGAACGGCTTGTGCAGATAGCCCTCGAGTACCTTTGCACGAAATTCAAAAAAACAAAAAAACTAAACAGCTACGTTGTTTTGTTCGTGTGCTGCCTTTCATCTTTTGTGATGCATCTAATCACCGCTTTATATGCGCATGGGCTAAATGGCCATTTGGAGTTCAGATTCACTAGTCTCTAATGTCGAGCAGCAACATCCGCCAACATAAAGGCTTTCTCCGTTTCATTTTGTGGTTGTTCAAAATGCGAAATGTGTCAGCGACTTACGGCTCGATCCTTTGCTCTTTCGTTAAGGCATTCCGTATACAAAGGTACAATGTGACAACTCTTGTAGTTCATGTAAATTTGGTAACTATACAATTTAAATTGTAACTCTGAAGACTCTGGTGTAAATAAACACTTGATGAAAAACTTATTTATTTCTCGAAAATTTCAGGAGATCTGACAGACTATCGAAAAGATTGTTATACGATACAATCAGTTGTGAGAGCATAATAACAACAACAAAAAGAAACGGACAAAGCCTTTATGTTGGCGGATGTTGATGTTAGTTGAGAATAACCTGATCGGGCATTTATGATAGAAAGTCTATGATCACAAATGGTTTGTATACGTTGCTTAAATTGTATTTTTTTTGTTTTACTTTGGCAAGAAAAATCTTTCTAAGTAATATAGATTATTCATCGATATGCAAGGACAGCCAGTGTTCATGTCTATTCTTGGCGGGGTCGGCATGGCCAAACGCGTAAGGCGCGCGACTCGCAATCCGAGGGTCGTGCCAAATATGCTCGCACTCCCAGCCGTGGAGGCGTTATAACGTTGTGGTCAATCCCACCATTCGTTGGTAAAAGAGTAGCCCAAGAGTTGGCGGTGGGTGATAATTACTAGCTGCCTTCCCTCTAGTCTTACACTTCTAAATTAGGGACGGCTAGCACAGATAGCCCTCGAGTAGTTTTGTCCGAAATTCCAAAAAACAAACAAACTATTCTTGGCGAACTTCACAAGATATTCCATAGCTTCTTATGAGAGAAAATTCCGAAGAGAATTAATAAAATTCTAAAAAGGACAATAGACACGAGTGTAGAGTTTATAGCCGCGCCAATGTCGTGGAGTCTAACAAAAGTATTTGCTCTGACAGACTCACAAAAACGAAAAGATTAAGTTTCAATTAGAATGGATATACGCAATGGGAGATTTTTATGAAGCGTTTTCGTGAGATCGGTGCGAAGAAGAGAACAAAAACGATTAATGACTAAGTCATTGTTCGACTTATCACTGGAAACGGTTATCTTTAAAATACGCTTCCGTAGTTATCTAACAACTATGAAATCAATAAAATATAACTTAAACTCTACCATGAAACACTCAATCAGAGCGTAATTAGAAAATGAAACGAAACTTACAACGTTGTAACAAGCAGTCATATGATCCCTGTAATTAACGAGACGCCTTTGTTAAGTGGCTGCTACATTAATGTATCTTTTGTTTCGAAGAAAGGAGGGAAGACATAATAGTTTTATTTAGTTCCATGGTTTGTTTAGAGTCCGTCATACATCGTGTTCTTTTCTTATTCCGAACAAATGAAAAACTACAGTAACCATTTCTTCTGTTCCTTCTTAGATGATAAAGAACATATAATGCATTTATACCACTAGGTTTGTTATCTCATAGAGTTCTTGTCACGCCCCTTACTGGTTAGGGATTATTAGATACGGCTTCGGACACAGTACATAATCACTTTATCCTTTTATTTCGCTTTTCTTGGGAGCTGGAAAGATATATATATTGTAAAGTAGAGAACATACTTTACTTAAAACATCTTGTTTTCTGAAGAATCTTCGTGACCTTTGAACCTCTTGCTTTATTGGACAGAGTACCGGAGATTAAGTTATGTTTCTTTTTCATAATAATGTTTCATGTCCAGTTGCAGTGGATAACGTTGTTTAACATCCATTTGATCAGTAGTTGAGATAGATTTCGTGAATAGACATCTATGTAAATACTTTAGTGCTATCGACCTGGTGTTTGTCTCCACCTTCTTAAGTCATTAGCCTGAAGATGACCTAAGAAGGTCGAAACGTTGTTTTCTGCTTAAGTAGTAAGTGTTAATATCTGTACCAGACGTCCTGAGATACATTTTAACTTCAACTGGGTTTCTCGTCATCGCGAACCATCTGTTGTCTGTTGTATATCCAAGTAATTTCTTCGCGGGGTGTGAATAAACCTTCATCTTCCTCTTAGTGTTCATGAAGTCTATGGGTATACAGATATTTAATTTTGGGGTTTTGTGTGTGTGTTTTTCTTATAACAAAGCCACATCGGATTACCTGCTGTATTTAGCAAGGGGAATCGAACCTCTGATTTTAGCGAGTAAATCCTCATAAAAGCTGTAAAACATGAAATGTGACGCCACAGTTTGGCTTGTATCTCCTCACAGATCCACCAAATTTGGCAGGAAACTTCGCACAAAGCTACACGAGGGCTACCTGCGCTATCCGTCCCTAATTTAGCAGTGTAAGGCCAGAAGGAAGGCCACTAGTCATCACCATTCACCGCCAACTCTTGGACTACTCTTTTACCAACGAATACTGGAATTGATTGTCACATTATAATGTCCCCACGACTGAGAAGGAGAGCTTATTTGGTGTGACGGAGGATATGAACCCGTGATCCTCAGACTACGAGTCGAGTGCCTTAACCACCTGGCCATACCGGTTCTACAAAAGATATATCTTGTAGGGCCTCCTTACTAAAATACAGAGGTTACACAAAAGAAACACTGAAAAATTTAAGAAATTCGAAATTTGATATGGGTACATTTTCCCTCATCAGTCAAGTTATTTCATTTTCTACTTTCTTGACTTTCTCATGTTATCATAGTCACACTATGTTTGTCCTGCCGACGAGTTTTGCGTTTGGATAACATCACTTATGTCCTGATAACACTTTACTGTACTCATAATATCGTTTTAGTCAGTATGAATTTTTTAAAAGTAATAATTATAATGAGATTTGTGTCTTATTATATCTTTCTCTAGTGTATGAAAATTACTTCTTTCACTTTCAGAAGCATTTCCAATAAAAGATAACAGTAAGTTCCACGATGCCACATTTAAAAAGTTATAGTTACGTTTTCATTTTAAAGAGTTCGAGTTTTGTGTTTTATACAACACACAAATATATATCTGTATTTAACGAACTATACATTTAGCCCAATTTCTGTTATATAACTGAAATTTTAGGGCTTGAACATTTCGTGACTTGTATTCTTTAGTTGATGAAAAAAAATCCACGATGAAAGTTACATATAAATAAACAACCTTTAGCACCATCAGATACAGCAATAATTCGGGGATCCATCCCAGTATAACACAGTGATATCAAATACTATCCATGGTATAACACGTGCATTCCAGAGATATCAACCACAAACCACGATACAACAAGGTGGATTCCAGTGATATCAACTTCTATCTACGATATCAAATTGGTAATTCCAGTGATATCAAATACTATCTACGATATAACATGGTTGATTCCAATGATATTAACAACTATCCACGGTGTAACACGGCTGTTTCAATGATATTATCTACTATCCACGGTGAAACACGGTTGTTTCAATGATATCATCTAACTATCCGATGAAAGCGTCATGGGTATTTTTAGCCCTCACTTTTTTTTCTTGAAAGACAATTAACTTTTTGTTTTTTTATGATACTTCTACTGATACTATTTGTTATTAGGTCTAATTTTCAGTTATTACCGAAATGTAAAGCATTAATTTAGCCTCATCCCACCACTAACCGTTCACTTGAAGAGATTTAATGACATTCTTATAACGCATTCACATGCGGCATTAATTTATGGTATTGTACAGACTCGAACCAAGCTCGATGGCTACAAAGTCGAGAATTCTACAGGGCACCCACGCCCCCAAAAGACGTTTTTACTTGCATTATTTGTTCAGTCATCATAAAAGTAACAAACTTAATAGATAGGTGATAGTGTTGTAAAAACGTATATTATAAGAGTGTGTTTTACGTGATGGCTCCAGTTGGACTGATTACTGGGACTTGCTACATGGCAGTGTGAACAAGATACTTATTGTTTTTCTCACGCGAAAGTTCGATTATGTTCCAATTTATGTTGAGAGCCCGTTGTTTGAATCCTCAAAGCAAGTATTGTTTTCTCAGCTTAACGATCAACGAAAATTTTAGACTGTTCCACTCGCTTCTCCTGGCTTATGGTTTATATTTGACGTGTAATTCGCGCAAAGGCACCAGAAGGCTGTCTTCGCTAGCCGTCCCTAATTTAGCAGTGTGAAACTAGAGGGAAAACAGCTGGTCATTACTACACACCACTCACGTTTGGGCTACTCTTTTTAACAACGAATAGTGGGATTGACCATCACATGGTAACGTCACCACGGATGATTGTTTGTTTTGGAATTTCGCACAAAGCTACTCGAGGGCTATCTGAGCTAGCCGTCCCTAATTTAGCAGTGTAAGACTAGAGGGAAGGCAGTTAGTCATCACCACCCACCGCCAACTCTTTTACCAACGAAAAGTGGGATTGACCGTCACATTATAACGCTCCCACGGCTGGGAGGGCGAGCATGTTTGGCGCGACTCTCAGATTACGAAGCGCACGCCTTAACGCGCTTGGCCATCCCAGGCTCCACCACGGATGAAAGGGCGAGCACGTTCGGTGTGACGGGGATTCGAACCCACGACCCTCAGATTACGAGTTGAGCGCCCTAACCATTCAGCCATGCCGGGCCCTATCTAAAGCAGAAGAGTCAATTGGAGTACGGAGGAGGATGGATCTCACCTCGAGTTTATTTAATAAGATCCTGTGAGATAATACGAACCTTTTTGAAATAAACACGTACCTCCGGCAACACTGTTGAAAGAATGAGACACCAACAACGTGAAACTCGTTGGAGAGAAGAGAAAACCTCGAACCGAGAAAACAGGAACCTTATTGTTATAACCTGCTGAAGAATCCGTTTCATAGTTAATAAAATGTTATATTAGGACTCGAAATATTGCTGCAATTGTACAAACAGTTAAAATTCTAATAAAAAATGCAAAAGACAAGGCGTGAAATCCTAAGTTCGCATCCGTCTGGACGGAACTGACAAACCTTCATGCCAATTTTGGTCCATCAACAGGTGACGACGTAGTTATAGAAACGCGAAAATGCAAAAAACTCCCATTGAAAAATTGAAACCTGAAAATTGCGAAGTAGTTATATGGACATACAACACACAATACTGTTATACTCACATAGACGGTACGAAGTTTGTTGGCATCATGAAGAAAAACGAATATTGTTGAAAGAATGAAAATATATATACAAAATTTGTTGTAAGAATCCATTTTGAATTTTTTTGGTTTCAGATAGTGCTATTAACATTATCAGTTTTTACCAGGGGTATCGAAACACGGATGTAAATTCGCTGATTGTTCCACTGGTCGGTCCCTAGAAGGTAAAGAAATTTCTGTGGCGTGGCGGCGTCGTAAACAAAACTGACTTTATTTTCCAGTGACACTTAGACTGAAAAGGGTGTGTTTTCTTTCGGAAAGCCACGTCGGGCTATCTGCTGAGCTTCCCCAAAGGGATTCGAACATCTGATTTTAGCGTTTTAAATCCGTAAACTTACCATTCTACTCGCGGGGTATAGACTGAGAAGGAAACAACAAACAGTACGAAATTCTGTTTAATTTCTTCAACTGCTAAAAAATAAAAAAATTTATTACAAGTATCAAATGGAAAAACAAAAGTAAGGAAACTGCAATGAACTTGAATTTCTTTATGAGATTAAAAGTAAAAACATGCGCAATTTAGAATAATTGAACGGTCTGTCTTTTTTTAAAAAAGTATTCATTTTTATCCTCTGTATGGTGTAATTTATTAACTATTCTATCTCAAACACTTTAGGCTTAGTAGGTTTTGCTCGACTTTCAGTTTAAATAAAGTAAAATATTTGTACAGACATTTCCCTACTGTATTTGCATTTAAACAAGATAATATTTTAAATATTTATACAATGGAGAAAGTAAATGTGACTTGTTCCAAACGAATATTTTTGTTATTTTTCTAACATTTATTATAATACAAAACGAGTATATCTTCCATATATATATATATATATATATGACCCGCATCAACCAGTTTTTTTTAAATAAAAACCTGAAGCGTTGGTAAGATATATTAAGGTTCGCTCATTCAATTGGATGGTGAAACTCTAGAAAGAGATTGTTGGGAACTAAGACCATACGCTTTATTGTAAGAGACTGAAGGGCTCTGGGGATCCAGACTACGATAGTTTGGGGCAATTGCTTCTTGTCCATCTTAATAAAGTGGGTTGGATTGTGATACCGCGTACTGTTTCTCAGGTACACAACTAGGTTTAAAATAATCATCAGTACCCTCCAAACACTAAAGTTGTTTTAAAAAAAAAATAGAAAAAAAAACACGATCAAAATGAGAAATAACAAAAATGACAAATAAGCTAAGAGGACATGATAGGCAACAGTCTACATCTGTGTACACATAGAGAAACCGATGTAAAAAACAACAACAGTTCTACAATATAAAATAGTTCAGACTTTATACGAAATACATTTTACGACACGAGAGTCTCAGCTTTCGAGAGAATATTGCAAATAATAAATTAATTAAGTGACATCACAAAATTTTCATTTTATCTTGAGGTTTCACAACTCAAAGTGAAAGCTTTGCGTTTAACTCTCATCAGTAAGGAACCCCTAAGGTTTGTAAACAGCAAAATCTACTCTCTTCTTTTAATACTGCAAAATTGTTTGTTTGTTTTGAATTGCACGCAAAGCTATCTGCTGTAGCCGCACATAATATTGCAGTGTAAGACCAGAGGGAAGGCATCACCACTCACTGCCAACTCTTGGGCTACTCTTTTACCAACGAATAGCTGAATTGACCGTCACATTATAACGCCCCCACGGCTGAAAGAGCAGGCATGTTTGGTGTGACGGGGATTCGAATCATAACCCTCAGACTACGAGTCGACTGCCTTAACCACCTGGCTACACCGGGCCTGCAGAAGTGTTTTCTCATAGCAAAGCTACATCGGAATAACGTTCTACATGGCAAACGCTGAGGGGAATCAAAACCCTGAAGTTAGCGTTGTAAATCAGTAGACTTACCGCCGTACCAACGGTGGACTAATGTTGAAAAAATTGTTAATTATTGTTATTCGTAACAACTGCAACAAGGCTGTGATGTACGTGGACAACTTGTAGCTGGTGACGTTGACCTCAGATTTGTGCTGCCGTCCAAAGGTAGAATTAATACCGACAAAAATGTTGTTGTTGTACGTCGTGCCTTTAGAAATCTGGAATGTTAAGGTAAAGTAAAATGAACTATTTAACGAAAACAAGAATTTTCAGCGGTACAGTTGAGATAATTCACATTATAGGCACTAAAAACTGCAACAACAAACGAGAGAGGTTTGATTTCATCGCTAAAAAACTCGCTGTTTAATAGTGCGTTAAAACTTTCCGTACAATAGTCATTCGACATTATCAGTGAAGGTTTTCCTGTTACAAGTAGCTTTGGCTTGCATGCTAATTATTCCAAAAGATGCTTATCTGATGATAAGTGACAATGTACCTTATAATAAAATCAGATGGTTACTGTGATGTTTAGTTTTACAGCCAGCCCTCTGAAGAAACGTAAAAAAAGTTAAGTTCGTTTCTAACTGAACTGTTTGAATTACTTACATACAAATTGACATTTGAAGCATATACCTACTAAACGTATCACGGTCTAAACAGACGAAACGACTCTACGAAAGTCATTAAAGATTCATGTAAAAGCATGTTTTCGTGATAACGCTGCGATACGTGAAACTAATGTGAAACACGGAAAGCTATTAATATGAAAATAACGTCCCCTTCTTAAGCGAAGAATTAGAAATCGAGTTTCGTGTTAATCGTCGAACGTGTTGTCTATTTCATCGTCATGTTTGACTGAAGATCATATATCACATGACCAAGCTTGTACTACACATGGGGAAAAGCCATGTTTTCCGATAATCTGTTGTTGTTGTATGCTGAAGATCACTCTAAAGGAATGAAGTAAACCTTCCTCAGGTTATCATGTATGGACACCTATTGCTACACTATGTTGTATAGTTAGGATCTCTTTCAGGAGATGAAGTAACCTAAACATTCCTCAGGTTATTATGTGTAGACACCTATTACTACACTATGTTGTATGGTTAGGATCACTCTCAGGAGATGAAGTAACCTGAACCTTCCTCAGGTTATTATGGATAGACACCTATTACTACACAATGTTGTATGGTAAGGGTCACTCTAAAGGAATGAAGTAAACCTTCCTCAGGTTATTATGTACGGACACCAAACTGTTTACGTCATTTGTAATTTCAAGACTGAACATGTTATATAATTTCAAGACTGAACATGTGATATAATTTCAAGACTGAACATGTGATATAATTTCAAGACTGAACATGTGATATAATTTCAAGACTGAACATGTGATATAATTTCAAGACTGAACATGTGATATAATTTCAAGACTGAACATGTTATATAATTTCAAGACTGAACATGTGATATAATTTCAAGACTGAACATGTTATATAATTTCAAGACTGAACGTGTGATATAATTTCAAGACTGAACATGTGATATAATTTCAAGACTGAACATGTTATATAATTTCAAGACTGAACATGTGATATAATTTCAAGACTGAACATGTTATATAATTTCAAGACTGAACGTGTGATATAATTTCAAGACTGAACGTGTGATATAATCTCAAGACTGAACGTGTTTTCTTTGTTTTTAGGTATTTCTACCGATTTTGTTGTACTGTAAGCATAGAATCATTATGGAGTAATTATTTTGAACGATGTACATCAGTTTTTAAAATGCTCTGTGACCCTATAATGCTAAAGCCGGTTTTGAATTCCCTCTCCACGTTTGTCGTGATGACATGTGATAGGCAATGGTCAGTTGCAAATTCTTCTTTTTTAAACAGAAGGTGACCTAAACAAGTCGAAACGTTGTGCTATGCTTTATTGGTAAAAGTATTAACACCCATACCAGCCAGTCTGAGATGCACTCTATATGATTTGTTTTTATTTTCTAATTACTGTTCACACCTTACTACCCTAAGTAGGGGGTCGTTTTGAAATTGGGCGTGGAAGTCACTGTGATAATAGGTATATACCCGTAGTTCTTAATTCGTTAATATTTTGGTCATTATAGTGTTATACATATATTTGTGTATGTGGTTGTATGTTGTGGGATCAGAACATATTTAATGTTTATGTGTCATTAAAATATAACCTGTGGGATATTTATGGACCCTTTGACAATTTTTGCATCTCGGTGGTCGCACGAATATATGTTTTTTAGAAACCCAGCGAATTACTTCTATGGGTAGTCCAAATCTGGACATTTTGTATCAAAGCTACAAAATGTGTTTTGTTTATTGTGACTTCCGCGCAAATCTATACAAGAGCTATCTGCTTGCTGTCCAAATTTAGCAGTGTAAGACTGAGGAAAGGCATCCAACCACCGCCAATTCTGGGGCTACGTGTTTACCAATGAATAGTGGGACTGACCGAAACATGATAACGCCCCCATGCGTGAAAAAGCAAACATGTTTGGTGTGATGGGGATTCGAACCCACGAACTTTAGAATACGAGTCCAGCGCCCTGATCACCTGGCAATGCCGGGCGGTTGGTCTTACCTGAAACAGCAACTTCAGTATTTAAATCAGAGGACAAGCCAACTGCACGTGCTGTCTACACGTGAATAAATGACACATAAAATATAATGGGTCTATGTCTGATAGACCACGAGATCTCTCGATGATCGGTAAATAGTCGTTGGGTATATAAGTGTGTGACATAGCTTAGTGTGGCTGTGTCACTAACTGAAAGCTGTAGATATTATTTTACAGTTTATCCATGCTAAATTTTAGTGAGAAAACTGTGTTAAGTAATGAACTTCGAGCACTGCTGAAAGTGAATAAGAAAGTATTCTATTTTCTTTAAAAAGGTATCCTTTCGTCATTGATGGAATATGGAATTAGCACGAACTAAATGAAAACTAAACAGACGGAAAAGATTTGTTTGTTTGTGTTTTCAATTTCGCGCAAAACTACATGAGGGCTATCTGCGCTAGCCGTGCCTAATTTAGCAGTGTAAAACTAGAGAAAAGGCAGCTAGTCATCACCACCCATCACCAACTCTTGAGGTAATATTTAACCAACGAATAGTGGCATTCACTGTCACATTATAGCGTCCCCATGGCTGCAAAGGTGAGCATATTTGGAATTCGAACCCGCAACCCTCGGATTACGAGTTGAAAGCCTTGACCCACCAGGCTATTACCGGCCGACGTAAGGAAACAATGAGGTTCCGAGATCCAAGTATATTATGATTGTATCAATTACTGTGAAGAAAGACTCTTTATTTTGGGCTGATAGACAATAGATAAAAGGAGATAGTCAGCTTTCAACTTTCGGGCTTTATTTTTCCTATCAAATAAAATGATTTGATGGCCTTAAAAAGGCCATTTAAAAAGGAAAAAAACACATTTTGGGAACAATTGTTAATGAAACAATAAATCCTCAGATTCACAGCTAGAACTCCTTACAAACAGTTTACGTTTTGAACATGATTTCTGGTTGTACACAATTGGTTTGTTACAAGTGATGTGACTTTTAAAAACACTTCGACGTTCAAAGGGTAAGTGGATATCGTGAAAACGCACACATAATCAAAATACCAAAACGTATCATTGTCCAAATTCGTAAATAATTCTGATATTTGTTAAAGCATCTGACTAAAAATTAATAAGTATAATACTGATTTTAGGGAATGCAAGTTTAGCTTCTTTAAGTGTATTTAAAAGTAAAAATGATAATTTTTAACACAATCTTATGTTGTAACGAGTGTGTGTGTTTTCTTACAGGAAAGCTACATCGGGCTATCTGTTGAGTCCACCGAGGGCAATCGAACCCCTGATTTTAATACTGTAAACCTCTAGACATACTGCTGTATTAGCGGGAGACGTTGTAACGAGAAACGTCACACAGCCAGAACACAACACTTGTCGTAACGAGAATTGTCAGATAGCTACGTCAAAACTCTTCTGTTGTAACGAGAACCGTCAGATAGCTACGACAAAACTCTTGTGTTGTAACGAGAACCGTCAGATAGCTACGTCAAAACTCTTCTGTTGTAACGAGAACCGTCAGATAGCTACGTCAAAACTCTTCTGTTGTAACGAGAACCGTCAGATAGCTACGTCAAAACTCTTCTGTTGTAACGAGAACCGTCAGATAGCTACGTCAAAACTCTTCTGTTGTAACGAGAACCGTCAGATAACTACGTCAAAACTCTTCTGTTGTAACGAGAACCGTCAGATAGCTACGACAAAATTCTTCTGTTGTAACGAGAACCGTCAGATAGCTACGTCAAAACTCTTCTGTTGTAACGAGAACCGTCAGATAGCTACGACAAAACTCTTCTGTTGTAACGAGAACCGTCAGATAGCTACGTCAAAACTCTTCTGTTGTAACGAGAACCGTCAGATAGCTACGACAAAACTCTTCTGTTGTAACGAGAACCGTCAGATAGCTACGTCAAAACTCTTCTGTTGTAACGAGAACCGTCAGATAGCTACGTCAAAACTCTTCTGTTGTAACGAGAAAGTATAAAATGAAGTGCATTTGAAAAAACGGATTTTTTATTTAATTCCAAATTTTTCAATATATGAGCAGCTGTCCATCTATCTACAGACATTGAGAATGACGAAAAGGTTGATTCACTGAATAAAATGCTGATAATCATCTAGAATATGGTAACCTAGTAACCCGAGCGAAGTCGGGTACTTTCGGTAATAACAACATACAAATAACACGTTGAATGATGGTCCACTTTAATCGAAAAATCTCAGTACGAGGTTATCAATTTCTTTTACATTTCTTTCTGCAATCACAAGCTAATAAATATTATTAATATTTCGATAAAAGAGGATTTTCATACAAAACTTGATATGTATTTTTAGGCCACCTGACATGTTACCTCGTTATATTTAAGCCAGAATATTTATTAACGTTTTTTTTTTTTCACTGTTTTTGTTCTTCAAGTTACAGTTCTGAAAACACCACCACCAAACAAACAAACAGCAACACCAACCTTCGGACTACTCTTTTGCCAATATCAATGAAACTGACCATCACACTAATGCCAACCTAATGTTATACTTATTACACTAGTTATGCTAATCCAGTATTACAGTTATTATACTGGTACTGTTAACCCTATGTTATACTTATTACACTAGTTATGCTAATCCAATGTTATAGTTATCATACCAGTAGTGCTATTCCAATGTTACAATTACCATACCGGTAGTATTAATCAAGTATCACAGTTATTATACCGGTAGTGCTATTCCAATGTTATAGTTATCATACCAGTAGTGCTATTCCAATGTTGTACTTAGCATACCGGTAGTATTAATCCAGTATTATAATTATACCGGTAGTGCTATTCCAATGTTATAATTACCATACTGGTAGTATTAATCAAGTATTATAGTTATTATACTGGTACTGTTAACCCTATGCTATACTTATTACACTAGTTATGCTATTCCAATGTTATAGTTATCATACCAGTAGTGCTATTCCAATGTTACAATTACCATACCGGTAGTATTAATCAAGTATCACAGTTATTATACCGGTAGTGCTATTCCAATGTTATAGTTATCATACCAGTAGTGCTATTCCAATGTTGTACTTAGCACACCGGTAGTATTAATCCAGTATTATAATTATACCGGTAGTGCTATTCCAATGTTATAATTACCATACCGGTAGTATTAATCAAGTATTATAGTTGTTATACCGGTAGTTCCAACCCATTTGTTTTAAGAAATTCCACGTGGAAGTGGCGTCTATTTCCTAAATAAACGATCCACATCTGTGATGATACAAATGTTAAGCATGTCCTGTGATTTATGTGCAGAATTTAATACTGCAGTTTCCTTCAGTGCTTACCTCAGGTTTAAAAGCTTTTTAAGTGTGATGGAAGATAACTCTAAAGTTGTACTAACTCTTCTTTCAGGTTAGACAAACAAACAAAGATTTTCTGAAGGATGTTAGGATAAAAGAAAAGTCCTTAGTTAAAGCGCCATCTTTCCATATACTTAAGATCTTATTGGGTTTATATTTATTTATATTCTACTTAGGAAAAGTAGAACAATCTGCGTAGCTGTTCAGATTGTATTCGAGAAAGAAAGAAATCTGTTCACATCTGAAATATGACATTTTGAGTACGGTCACTGAAGTATCGGTTCACATCTGAAATATGACATTTTGAGTACAGTCACTGAAGTATCGGTTCACATCTGAAATATGACATTTTGAGTACGGTTACTGAAGTATCGGTTCACATCTGAAATATGACATTTTGAGTACGGTCACTGAAGTATCGGTTCACATCTGAAATATGACATTTTGAGTACGGTCACTGAAGTATCGGTTCACATCTGAAATATGACATTTTGAGTACGGTCACTGAAGTATCGGTTCACATCTGAAATATGACATTTTGAGTACGGTCACTGAAGTATCGGTTTACTTCTGAAATATGACATTTTGAGTACGGTCACTGAAGTATCGGTTCACATCTGAAATATGGGAATGACATTTTGAGTACGGTCACTGAAGTATCGGTTACTTTACGTATTTCATAACTCAAACACTCGATACGGGTGCGATTTCATACTTTCATGTATATTGGTGTTGTTTTGAATTAAGCCCAAAGCTACACAATGGACTGTCTATGTTGAGCCCACCACGAGTTTCGAAACCCGGATTTTAGCGTTGTACGTCCACAGACATACTGCTGAGCCACCGATGGGGCTTTCTTGGATTTAAGGCACTGTTAATAGAATCTTCATCCAAAAACTACGTAATTCACGTTTCGTCAGAAACGGTGATTTCAGATCCAGAACAGAGTTATGATACGTTTATGAGTAATATTTTTAAGAAACCGCAGCAGACGTCTAGTTAGTTAAATAACACATTCATCCATTTTGAAGAGACACTGCCTTCTAAAATCCAATAAATATTTTATCCTAATTATTACGTTATCTTAATGTAAGTTGCACGTACTACTTACATTAATTTTCACTCTGTTTACACGTTTACATTTTACTTAAAAAGAAGGAGTGTGAACTTGTGCGTGCTCTACTAACTTGACGCCTTTAAAGGTGTGAATGTTGAACTTCTCAGCAAAAAGGGGTGTGTCTGTTTATATAAATTACACCGAAATCACGCATTTTACTCAGAGATTTTGTTTGTAGAATATAAGTCTATGCAGGGAGTTATCAGTTCTCTGCTTAATGCGAGTATCGAAACTCAATTGTTTTAGCATTATAAACACGCAAAATTACCTATGGGCCATTGGTGGGATTCTCAGAGGGAAAAAATAATTTTTAACAGTGAGATAATTTCGATCAAACTAGCTCAATATTGAAAACGCAATTTTCACTCATTTATGGCATTTTAAACTCGTACAGATGGAGTGACATGAAAATTCCAGCTTCTAGAATTCCAAAAACCGGTTTGGTTTGTTCTGAATTTCGTGTAAAGCTATACAAGGGCTACCTGTGCTAGCCGTCTCTAATTTTGCAATGTAGGACTAGAGGGAAGGCAGCTAGTCATCACCACCCACCGCCAACTCTTGGGCTACTCTTTTACCATAGTGGGATTAACGGTCAAATAATAACGCCACAATGCCTGAAAGGGCAAGCATGTTGGTGTGACAGGGATTCGAACCTTCGACCGTCATATTATGTGTTAAATGCCTAAACCACCTAGCCATACCAGGCCTCCCAGCTAATTTCTAATTTTATATATATTTTTCATTTCAAATACGGTTAAGACTGATAGATGGTGTATCCCCACCACTACGTGGGTCCTACTTTCGTAGTCACCTCCGAAACCTAGGGTACATTTTATGACCCTATATTGTAGTTTGTACCCTGGAATATTAACTGTTGATGCAGCGTTTCTGTTTCGGCTTGTTTTTTTAGTTAAAATAACAACTTAAGATTTATCACACAAGAAAATACTGAAGAGAGGATGGTTAACAGCGTCACTTAACAAATAATACTAGCACATTTCGGTACCTGCTTGGTGAGTGACAACAGAGAGTACAATAGTACACTCAGATGACCCACTATGGAGTCACAGCATATTTAAACATCAGTTGCGAATCGATTAATCAGGAGCTGATTTCAGCGTTGGATTTTTTTGTTTCCAGTCCAAATGAGATTGTGTGTATTTTCTCAATAGCTCCCTTAATTAAGGATAGCTGCATTAAACTAATTGCAAATTGTCAGATCGTGTGGTGTTGTTAATAATCAGACTTTGTTGTGTGATCAATTTATTTCTCAACAAGTGGGGGCTTCCATTCGCTACTGGAAAGTTTCGGACCTTGCTGTATTAGCATTCCATGATTAAAAGTTCCTTTGGAGTCAACAATGAGCTTACGGACTTGCAATACTAAAATACGGAGATTAATTTCTCGTGGTGTGAGTTTCCGTGAAAGCAAACAAAAGAATCATAATTTAAAACGACAAAAACCGGAGGGTTGCAATCTGGATGAAAAAACAAATTTGGATTTAGTTCTGATGATGAGATTTATGGGCCGGATGTGCTCTAATTGTAAATGTGAGTGACTGTTAAAGTAAAATGAACAAAGTAAAACTGCGGTATGCACTTTGTGGCAGTGAAAAAATTCACTATGTAACAAAGGTTTTACCTTTTCTTGTTCCTGGGCAGAAAGCGTTATTTCCCAATTTCTTATCCCTAAAGAAAATGGAAAAACATGTTTTTCTCTTCAAACTTTGTTTTTATGATCTGGAAGCGTATAACGAAAACATGATATGAGACTATATTTGGGGACTGATACGTGAAAGTGGTTTACATTACAGTCGTAAATCTCGAAAAACTACTCACTTCTAAACATTTTTGTATAACTTTAGTATAAATACATGTAAATATTGATTCATATGTTGTTTTATTCAGACATTATGTAAATGAAAATGTGCAAATTTTCCCGTTTTTACATAGAAAATAAAATAGGTTAATTTCTAAATTTCATTATCCAGGTCACAAAAGCAAAGTTTGAAGGAAATAATGGTTATTTTCTGTACTTTTACAACATAAGCAATTAAGAAATAACATACTATCCAAATTTTGTGTTGCATAGTGTTATAAGAGTGACAGGAAGTCACAACTATGCGATTAGAGTAATACAGAGTTGACCATCTGCTTCCTCGCTAGGAGTTCAATGTTAGGAACTACAAGAGAAGAGAGTTGTAATCGTTAGCACATATCCAATAGAAGTAAATTAAGTTTTAGTTACTACGTGCTAGCTTGTAAATTATTGAGAAACTTGCCAAAGTTAAAAGTTTTCAAAGAGCAAAACTCTGGAAATTTGTCGTCAGCATTGGAATCAGAAAGTCATAGAGAGAAAAAAAAGTGCATTTCGTCTCTTAATGAAATTCATCTGATGGCTTTTTGTTACTCAAATAACACTTACGATACAATTTTGGTAAAGTGCTTTATCATTCTACGTTGATAGATGCACTTTATTATCTATATTTTAAAGTCCAAAGTTTTCCGAAAATCAAAATAAATAAGTAAAAATTAAGCCAATGCGTCGATTTAAGATTTACCGTTACAAGCGACAAACATTCATGTTTGAAAACGTATCACAGAATGACTTTAACTACGGACACACAAACACAGACCAAAAGATACATTTTATTATTTTTTTTACATTTCGCGCAGAGTTACATGAGGGCTATCAGCGCTAGCCATTCCTAATTTATCAGTATAAGACTGGAAGGAAGGCACGTAGTCATCACCACCCACCGCCAACTCTTGGGCTATTCTTTTACCAAGGAATAGTGGGATTGACCGTAACCCTATAACGTCCCCACGGTTGAAAGGGGAGCATGTTTGGTGTAACGGGGATTCGAACCCGCAACTCGCGGATTACGAGTCGAGCGCATTAACCACCTGGCCCATAGAGAAAGTACACAGAGAATAGAAATTCGATCATATAATGAACATACAAAAAAAAACACGCCATAAAAGTTTTAATAATGTTTCGAACCAATAGTTAGTGTTACAGAATAATACATTTGTTACGGTGTTACATATTATGCATGGTACTTGTTACGTTGTTAAACAAAAATATACTTGGCGTCGGTAACGGCTTTAGAAAATAATACACTTCGCGTTGGTTGTGGTGTAATACCATACAGTTTTGACATGAGTGATTATAACATGGACATTTTGTCACTAATTAAATGTTAATTGAATCTGAAAAAAAACCGTTTAATTAAGGGACACAAAATTTGTGAACATTTTATACAAGAAGAACTAATAAGTTTTCTCTACTGTTAACGGACGTATTTAAATATCGTTCAGAGATAGCAATCTTGCATTTTGGTTATAAGTACGTGACTGATTGAATTAAAATACGTGTTTATGATAGCTATCGTGTATCTGGTTCTTTTAATTCTAATGGCTGTTAGAATAATTATTTCGGATAAATACAGTATTCGAGTATCAAATTTAATTAGTTGGATTACAAATGCGTTTAAAATAATTAATCCACGTTTGCAGTTTAAATTCACTCATTGGTTATTCCAGGTTATTTGTTTTGTTGGCGAGTGGATTTTGTACTAAAAACATTAGTTGTAGGTAGATACACTTAACATTTACGATCCTAATTTATACATTTTGAACTGTCGTTTTGGGAAATTATTAGAGATTATGAAAGTAGCCGTTCGATTTCATCTGTGTTAATGAACAGCAGGAAATAAAATAGAATTTTGAGTCAGAAATTTGTGTAATTGTTGCTCACGTTTCAATTAGTGCTAATTACTCGTGCGAAAGTTAGCTTAATGTCCTCATTCAATTAACTCGAAACTAAAACTGATATTCGTGTGACGATGTACACCAAGTTAGCACCGTTATTCCGAGAGAAAAATCACACACGAAAATGCCACCTGAAAAAATAGAAATAAATAACCAATAGACGCAGAAACAATATTTGATGAAGTGCACCATTGTGCGGCTCTCTTATTTTGTTTTGCAAAATGTCCCTTTATTCTTTTGAAAGAAGAATGTTCTTTTTTTTTTTAAGAGCACTTCTCAACACTTGTTTTCTCAGATCCTAGACCTCTTTGTGAATTTAAGCAGCATTTTCATAATGTACACTTTCATAGACTCCGTTAATTTTTAAAAAAAAGTTTATGTAAAGAATGGACCGCCCTCTGTGTTTATGACATTACCCAGAATTCCCCACTGTTATGAGGTATTGAAGAAAGTCTTAACGAAATGGAAGCAAAGCAGTAGACGCTATTCCGCTTGAGCGCCAGTTAAAGTTAATAGGTTATAGCGGGGCTCCTTCCAGTCGTTGTTGTGATAATTTCAGAACGTAGGCTGCTGGTAGCGATGATGATATCATATCGGGATGAATAACCGACTTATCTGGAACCAGGAGGCAATTTTCAACAGACTACTATCTTAAAGAATCCAGTTAGACATAGCGAGATGATTTATAGTGAGGAAAGTTTTTGGTGAAATCTAACTGATGTTCTAAATCAGAAATTGGATTAGCCCGTGATTGAAATAAGTCTGGTGGCTGAAAACAAAAACTTTTTTTTTCTCTCTGTAATAATAACAAAGAAAGTGTGTTGTGAAAACTGCAGCCATTATGAATAACAGTTAAAGTTGGATTGTCAGAGGGTTGAGACACAAAATGACTTAAGACTGAGAAACTGAAAATAAAGCAGAATGATAAAATTATATTGTGTGTTTGATGATTATTTTTAGGCTTAAAATACGAGTTTTTCAAATCTCAATTGAATTTTTGTGTGATTTATAGAATCTTCCTTTTAAAAGTATCCATCTTGAAATCTTTATGTTAACAAAATGTTTATGTATATACTAGTGAAAGTACTCGGCTTCGCTCGGGTTATTAGGTTGATGTATTTTAGTTCACTATGTCAGTGTGTGTGTGCATTCTGAACCAGTTTTAGCATAAAAGTATAATATATATTTTTGCTGCTAAGCCACAAGACATACAATCAATTGTTGGAATACATTGTTACCAAAACGCACTAGCTTTTCTATATATTAGAAGTTGTTGCACGAGGAACCTTTTCTTTTCTGTGTGGTTCTTCGCCATTCTGCCTCAGTAAAAATATTCGCAGACGCATGAGTGCACGTGCCCATGTGCTTGTCTGTCTGTGATTTTTATTTGTAATGTAAAGAATTGTTTCTTTTCTATGTGGCTTTTCGCTACCTTTCCTCATTAAAAAGACGTGAACGCGCATGCCCTCATAGACGTGGATAAGTAATACCCAGATGCATGCCCTCAGGATCCACTTAGTATGAGTGCAAAATTTTAGGTTTCTTGGTTCTTCTTTTTGGAGTTATACTGGAAACACATACGCAGACACGCGTATGCACGTGCATCTCTGTTTGTGAATTCTATTCGTAATATAAGAAAACACTTTTTTTTAATGTGGTTTTTCACTAGCTTACCTCACAGAGAGATTTGCTGGAGCTCACGTGTATGCACGTAGATAACTATTAATGCTTAGGTGTATACCTTCAGGGTCCACTTAGATTTGTGCAAAATTTGAAGTCCAGAAGGTCACACACAGACACGTCCTTTCATCATTACAGAAGTGTACAGACAAAATATTGAATATCTTCCATGACCAAAAGAAGTGCTCTTTTTAAAATTAAAAAGTGTTTACTTTCCAAGGAACTAGTAAACAAGTTTGTTTAATGTGATCAAACTTTTTACACCCGTCTTTAAATATTACCTTGAGACTCCTATCTAATGATATCCACATATGAAATAATACGGCACGTTTGTTTCGATACATTAAAAACACACACTTTACAATCCTATGTAACAGGCTCCTTTAAATTTCATAAAGTTTCTGGTTGGTTGGTTAAATGCGAAGCTTTATCCATCGCGGGTGTTAAAATCCTGATTTTTTTTTTGTATTTTAAGCCTGCTAATTTGCAGCTAAGCCACTGGGCGGAGCTACGAGCGGTTGGTTGTATATATGGCGTCATATTTATAGTTTTTAATTTTGTACTCTATCCTTTCGTTTCGGTTAAATAAAAATTTCTGTATTTGTAAAAAGTGCGTATCAAGAAAAATAATGCATATTTTTATATTGTCTTTTAAAATGACAACATATGTTTAACATGATTGAGATGAAACTGGAGATTCGTTATTTAAGAACCCAATAACAAAAAAGGGATTTGATTTTACTTTCTCAAACGTTTATAAATATTCAGTTAGTTTCATCTTGTGAATATCAGTTTTAAATTGAAACTTAAGCTTACTCTATTTTTTATTAATCTTTTAAAATTTGATATAAAATTACATCAACTGTAGCATTAAACAGGAGAAGATATGTTCCCTTTGTATGACATTCACCGCAGTATTACACAGGAGACGAAATCATACTTCAGTATGACATTCACTGTAGTAATAGACAGGAGACGAAATCATACTTCAGTACGACATTCACTGTAGTATTACACAGGAGACGAAATGATACTTCAGTACAATATTCACTGTAGTATTACATGGGAATCGAAATGATACTTTAGTACGACATTCACTGCAGTATTACATAGGAAACGAAATGATACTTCAGTACGACATTCACTGTAGTATTACGTGGGAGACGAAATGTCTTCTTAGTATGACATTCATTGTTGTATCACGCAGGAAACGAAATGTTACTTTGGTGTGACATTCATTGCAGTATCTTACAGGAAACGACATGTTACCTTACTTCGAGATTCATTGTAGTATTATTCAGGATATGATATGTTACTTTAATATGACATTCATTGCACTATCACACAGGATACGATATTTTACCTAAGTATGACATTCATTGTAGTATTATTCAGGATACGATATGTTACCTTTTTAAAATATTCATCTGGCCCCCAGATGGGCCAGCAATTAATTTACGGACTTACTACGTAAATGTCCGAAGTTCGATTCCACGTGATGCACAGTGTATAAATAGCTCACTGCGCTGTCTTGCACTAAGAGAACAATTAATTGTCATAATGTGATCGAATAACAGGAAATAGTACCATCTAATAGTATTTGATTTTAACTCTAAGATTTCGATTTAAATCTTCAGCTTATATTTTATTAAAACTATGAACTAATTTCTCGAAATTTACCAAGATTTTTTGTTGCAATCAACTCTACTTTTACCCTTTAGTTTTGGTTGTCCATGTATTGACTCGGGTGACTTAAATTGTAGATTTACTGCAGTAATTGCCAGTTTGTTTACGTTAGTCAGGAGTTCTGTGTAGATTTTTCATGTTGTCTCTGTGTACATATTATTATTTTAAAATTATAGGCTAACGTTTAAGAACAAATATAAGAGACAATATCTAACCACTAACATTGTTTGATCCATTCAGAGAACAGAATAATAGCTTACTGGTTCGCTAGTTTTTATTTTTCGATTAATAGTAAATTTAGTTAACGATAATTCCATTTCATCTACGTAATCTAGTTCACACCATTATACATCTAATTGAAGATATAAAGTAACCACTATACCATAATGAAGTCTGACGCATTCCAGCCGGCCAGACGAGCCCTGGTATTGTACGAAAGGCTTCGTCGGCTTTGGATATGGAAGATTCATTATAGTTTACATATTAATTTTTATTCTGACTCATAAGGTCTTAGATTTATGTACTATTCGTCTCCTAATTTGTGAGTAAATTGAGAAGTACATCGGATTAGAGGACAGCAATAACAATGATAATTGGAATGTTGATATACTGTTATGTGTGGGAAAATTCGATGTAATAAGACCTTCCAACAGCATAAGTAGTTTTATGGGATAGATAAGTGAAATAGTTTCGTACTTCGAGAACAGTTGTATACAGAGTGACGAACGTGAAACTACTAGAAAGCAACATAGAATTCTCCTGAGAAAAGAATTCCGATGATGGAATAAACCTTCAGTGGGAATGGGGGGAGGAAAGAAGGGCGTATATCGCTTATGAATTTATGTTCTACTTAAAATTAACTGGTTCCTCAGAGGATTTTTGAAGGCCTGATAGGTGATTGCTATTCTATTTATACAACGCGAAGGAGCAGCTGTGTGATTCGTCTAGCTACTAAAAGAAAACAATGAAGGACTCACAGGTGCAGGTTGTGACGTCACGATAGAGATGTTTAGCACCTATCTATTTTGACTCTTCTTCCTCTTGGGACGATGGTAAGTTTACAGACCTACAACGGTAGATTCCAAGCTTTGATTCCCCGCAGATAGCTCAAGACTATTTGGTTCTGGAACAAACAAACTATTTAACTCAAGTACTGGTGAATGTGTCACACCGTCTTCAGAACTAGTATATTCGTTTATTGAGATGATTTAGACATGTAACTATATTTTAGTGTTGTTCTCGAAATGGGAGAACTCGCAGTAATTAGATTTCAGTACAGTATCAGACTTCACATTTTAAACCAGTCAAATACAACACCTTCATCCAAACCAAGGCACATGCCTCCCCCTCGCCACAAAGAAACCCCGACAAAAGCAACTTATTTTGAAAAAGTTTGGACTACCTTCTGAAAAGAAGTAATTTATGGTTTCACAATTCTCAAGCTTCCAGCCATACTTGAGAATGGACAGCTGATTTTATGGGAAATATGGCCGAAGAAGTGAAGGCAAACAATCTCATTCGATCAACATCTGACAGATTCCTTATGGTCGAAGAACCGAGTACAAATCATCCCATTTGATCAATAACCGTCAGATTCTTCATGGTCAAAGAACTGGGTGCAAGCGATCCCATTTGATCAATAACCGTCAGATTCTTCATGGTCAAAGAACTGAGTGCAAGCGATCCCATTTGATCAATAACCGTCAGATTCTTTATGGTCGAAGAACTGGGTGCAAGCGATCCCATTTGATTGATAACTGTCAGATTCTTTATGGTCAAAGAACTGGGTGCAAGCAATCCCATTTGATCGATAACTGTCAGATTCTTTATGGTCGAAGAACTGGGTGCAAGCGATCCAATTTGATCAATAACCGTCAGATTCTTCATGGTCAAAGAACTGGGTGCAAGCGATCCCATTTGATCAAAAACCGTCAGATTCTTTATGGACAAAGAACTGGGTGCAAGCGATCCCATTTGATCAATAACCGTCAGATTCTTCATGGTCAAAGGACTGGGTGCAAGCGATACCATTTGATCAATAACTGTCAGATTCTCTGTGGTCGAATAACTGGGTGCAAGCGATCCCATTCAATCAACGTCTGTAAGATGCTCTGTTCATTCGCGTGCTGATGGTGAACTTCAAAATAACGTTGGAAGTAGACATTTCAGCGGAATGGACAATTCATGTAAAATGTGTTAAGATGTTTGATCTATGAGTAACCTCACCTTCATACAATAGAAACTTAAGTGTCAAATAGAAGTACGATATCAAGGCAACGAAACTGAGTATGAGCTACAGCGGAAAAGTCAGGTGGAATCAGTGTAGGAAGTAGAACATTCTTTTTATCAACACCCTCCCCATGGTCAGGAGGTTAAGGCACTCGACTCGTAGTATAAGGGTCGTGGGTTCCAATCCCCGTCACACCAAATATGCTCGTCCTTTCAGCCGTAGAGGCGTTTTAATTGACGGTCAATCCCAATATTCATGGGTAAAAGAGTAGCCCAAGAGTTGGCGGTGGGTGGTAATGACTAGCTATCTTTCCCCTAGTCTTTACACTGCTAGGTTATGGATGGCTAGCGCAGACAGCCGTCGTGCAACTTTGCGCGAATTAAAAAACAAAACAAATATTATGAAGTCGATTAATCTCATTTATTGAAACAAACAGTGCCCTGCAACGAAATGTTGGAGATATGGTATTTGTGCTTCCAGTAGGTTTACATACAAAATTTAAGTAAAAGTTTATTAAAAATAATTAACTATAAATTCCGTTATTTCCTACCTTTAAGATCAGTGAGAAGTGTATCAGACATTAGTCATACTTTGTATGTGTTGCTCTGGAGCTTAACTTTAAGACGCTCTTGTTAGGTTTAAAAACTTTAAATTAACACTTATGCTATATGTTTCACGTGAGTGTTGAGTTTAATTGTAAACCAGAATAGTCTGTTTTTTTTATTACAAGAGAATAAATACGCGTCCTAAAGCACCACAGATGAAAATCTCTAGAGTCCCAAAGATGGCATTCTATATGATGGTCCTAAAGTCCAAAAGATGGCATTCTATATTATGGTCCTAAAGTACCAAAGATAATCTATATTAAAGTCCTAAAGCACCACATATGACAATTTTTATCACAGTTCTAAAGAACCAGAGATGACCTATATGAAAGGCTTAAACCACTATAGATGACAATTTCTATCAGTCTTAACTGAGCTGATGAGAACGGACATTGCTCGAAACTGGAGCTCTGTGATCATGTTTAGGATTTTATTCTGAACATTTATAACTGACAGCGACAAATTTCTGCTGATTTATGAAAACAAATGACATTAGTCGTCATGTTAGGGTACGTAATTTAGTACAAAAAGAAAAAAATAGATTATAGGACTTTAGAGAACAAAAATTAAAAGTTGCTGTTTCCATTTATGATGGAAATTATCAGAATATTTTTAAAGTTAACTTGTGCCCATAAGTCGAAAACAAATTATTTGAATGGAGAGTCAACCATTACAAAAAGTGGCCCCAATTGCGTCTGATAATATAAAAAGTTGTGTTCTCTTTAGAAGTTCCAGGGTGGGTCAGCTGTGAGCATCTGGATTTACAAATATAAAATCCAGCATTCGTTTTTGTGCGTTGGACTGATTACACATAGCTCAATGTATAGCTTTGTCTTTAAACATAACAAAGCTATCTGTTAAACTAATCTATAATTTTTATATCTTCACCCGATAAGTCAACAGATTTACAATGCTGAAATCCAGTGTTTGATTCCATTACTGAATGGATCGAAAATACCTTATTTTAAATTTTGAGTAACAAGAATAAGTTTCTCTCGTAAATTATTTTCAAAAGAGTCTCGATGTGACAGGCCAATAAAAAGTTAAAGCTTTTTTTGTTGTTGTTTAGAATTAAACACAAAGCTACACAATGGGCTATCTGTGCTCTGCCCACCACGGGTATCGAAACCCGGATTTTAGCGTGTAAGTCCGCAGACATACCGCTGAGCCACTGGGGGGGGGTGTTTTGAATCAAGCACAAAGCTACACAATGGGCTATCTGTTCTCTGCCCACCAAGGGTATCGGAACCCGGTTTTTAGCGTTGTAAGTCCGCAGACATACCGCTGAGCCACTGAGGGGCAAAGTTAAAGCAACCATAGCTGTGTTAATATTTACAACAATTTCTGACGTCTTTTTGTTTTTTTTTCAGCAAGCACGTGACAAGCGAAATGATAAGGCGAAATTCAAGAATAGAAAACCCTCTCTCGTCGAATCTTTGAGACTGTTGTTGGTAAAATACATTAACCTATGTTTTTTTAACGTCAGTATTGTGTGCGTGTTTTCAAAACAAAATTATTTTGGTGCTCCTTTTCATTAAAGGGGGAAAAAGTTTGATTAATATTTTATTTAACCGCTGTGTATTTTCTTCTTGCTTAACTGCTGTTGATCAGAAATTGGCATGTAAATGACTCGCACGATAGATTAGCCACCGGCTAATTTAGATACAAATTTTTTAACGAGTGTTTTTGTCATGAAATCTCAGTTCCGTAAGCCTGGAGAATAAGGAATTTCTATGCCTCTTGGTTATGAAATAAAGACCAGTGAGAGAACATCTGTTTCACTTTACTTCAGCTAACTGATAGCTGGTTCATGTTTGGAACGATAATGAAGAACAAAAAAGCAAAACCGCCCAAATTTCAACAAACGGGTATGTGCACTTAGCCGTTCTTAGTTTCGAACTGACAGGGTAAACGGTTTATTTTCAGGGTAAAACTAAAGAATGGAGCTGCGCTGGAAGTGGGTATTTTTACCATAAGCCCACCCTGAAACGAATAGGGTAGAGCACTTAGTGAAAAGCATTCGCTACTATTCACAAACCGCTTTCATTCGAACAGATAGTGTGATTTTGGCCGACATTCTTTAAGTGCATCAACAAATCAACGTCCAAAGTGTCACGGACTATGAACCCTCAGGTTACAGTTCAACATAGCAGAAAAAAAATGGAAGTCTCATATTTGTTCCAATATCGTCAGTCCATGCCATGAAGCTTCTAGAAAGTAGTTTCGACGCATTATCTTCAATAATCAGACCAAAAGTAGTTTCGACGCATTATCTTCAATAATCAGACCAAAAGTAGTTTCGACGTATTATCTTCAATAATCAGACCAAAAGTTATAATTACTTCACGCGGACAAGTTTTTCGATCTGACAAAGACAATAATTTTTTTTTATTGACGTGAATACAACACGATACGTGAATTTATTCTGAAGAAATAAAGGCTAAACGATCGTTTCTATATAGTTTTAGTGATCTAATAATGAAGTACAGGAACGCAAAAACTAGTTTCCCGTTTAATAGTTGGCGAATAATAAGTTTTTCAACTGTTCATTTTTCAATTTTGATTGAAAACTGTTTGTTATTTAACTTATAGTAATTGATAAAGTTAAGAAGCTTTTGGTACAGTGATATGTCTGCGAACTAACACAGCTAAAAGCCCCTTACGGAGAAGAGAACAGATAGCCCTTTGTGTTTATTTCCAAACAAACAAACAAAGCTTTCAGCAGGAAGATATCAAATACAGTTTATACCTTATATAGGATAAGGTGCTGGAAATTACAATGTCCAACACACATTAAAACCAGATATCAGACACTACAATGTCCAACAAACATTAAATAAGGGGCCCGGTATGGCCTAGCGCGTTAAGGCGTGCGCTTCGTAATCTGAGGGTCGCGAGTTCGCGCCCGAGTCGTGCCAAACATGGTCGCCCTCCCAGCCGTGGGAGCGTTATAACGTCACGGTCAATACCACTATTTGTTGGTAAAAGACTAGCATAAGAGTTGGCGGTGGGTGGTGATGACTAGCTGCCTTCCCTCTAGTCTTACACTGTTAAATTAGGGACGGCTAGCACTGATAGCCCTCGAGTAGCTTTGTCAAAATTCCGAAAACAAACAAACAAGACACAAGAAACTACAACGTCTAACATACATTACACAGGGCAAGGAATTGTAAACAACGACGTCCAATACATTTTATTGTGCAGTAAAATGTATCAAACAACCTTCAGTGAATATGCTGTACAAATAAGACTGAGGAGATAAGAATAAGCTTATCGTAGAGACGACATTAAACACACTGTGTAGCTAGGACTAAAGAGACCATAGAGATAGGATTGAACATGCTGTGTAGCTAGGACTGAAGAGACCATAGAAATAGGATTGAACATGCTGTGTAGCTAGGACTAAAGAGACCATAGAGATAGGATTGAACATGCTGTGTAGCTTGGACTAAAGAGACCATAGAGATAGGATTGAACATGCTGTGTAGCTAGGACTAAAGAGACCATAGAGATAGGATTGAACATGCTGTGTAGCTAGGACTGAAGAGTCCATAGAGATAGGATTGAACATACTGTGTAGCTAGGACTAAAGAGACCATAGAGGATGGACTGAACATGCTGTGTAGCTAGGACTGAAGAGACCATAGAGATAGGATTGAACATGCTGTGTAGCTAGGACTGAAGAGACCATAGAGATAGGACTGAGCATACTGTATGTATAAGACTGAACACGCCTTGGTGATAAGATACGGCATCGAAAGTTGAGTCGAATCAAACGAGTACCGCAGGTGTTATTTTTACTCTGGCTTTTGTTATTATTACATTTATGGCTGATATTTTTCAGAATACGTTGTTAAACAGTAATGTTTGATTACATATTTGTTTTTAGAATTTTCTCTTTTTTAAATGCTCGAGAAGTAACAAAGATATACCGGAACAAACATGCACGAGTCGTTGTTCTGGTCTGTATAAGTTTTGAGAATTTGTTCGTTAAAACAGAGCCGTTGCTTTGTAGAAAGGTGTGTACTTGTGGTGTAATCGTTTTCGAAACAGATAACTGCTTTGTTCAGATAATTTATCTGAGCTTAGTATTGATTCGTGTTCCGCAACGGCTCTGCATGGCCAAGTATGTTATGGCGTTCGACTCGTATCCAAGGGTCGCGGGTTTGAATCCCGGTCGCATCAAACATGCTCGCCCTTTTAGCTGTGGGGGCATTATAATGTGAAGGTTAACCCCATTTTTCGCTGGTAAAAGAGTAGCCCAAGAGTTGGCGGTGGGTGGTGATGAGTAGCTGCCTTCCCTCTAGAAGTACATTGCTAAATTAGGGACGGCTAGCGCAGATAGCCCTCGAGTAGCTTTGCGCGAAACTCAAAACAAACAAACAAACATTCACCGTTATAAGCCAAAAGTAACAGGGCGTATAATTGTTACAGAAAGTCAAGTTCTTCGACTGTTAAGAAATGGTATGAAACAAATGGGTGTTACCCATACAGTACGGTATTCCAGTGTCTTGTACAGAGAATCCTCACACTTCATCAAAACGCAAGGGAAGAATTAGGAAATAACTCTGTTCTAAATGACAACGTCACTGCGCAATGTAAGCGTACTGTACGGGATTACCATGACCAAAAGGTCATTATATGATTGCCATGGCCAACAAAGTTTCTGGATTGCAATCCCATCGAGAACTGTTGGGCAGAACTGAGCCAAAAAATTGATCACCACGACCCTAACTCAGCTGCTGTATGCAAGTTGTATCGCCATCTAGTGACAAGCTGGAATGAAAGCACGGTCGATTACATCAATAACCTTATTGACAGAATGTCACGTCAAAAGTTATTAGTGTACGAAAAGGAAGAACTAAGTAATTCCTGAAAGTTTACTATGAACTGATAATATTACAGACGCTATTTATAATATTTTGATGCTCCATTTTGTCGTTATATATGTTTAGATAAGATTTTGTCCTGATGGATGAAATTCTGCACTTCAAATTTTTGTACAGGTGTTTAATAAAATGTTTGCTGTCCTAATAAATCGTCCATGATCTCTATAGAACCTGTCTCGTTATACAAATTACATATGTAGATGTTTAACAAAACATGTGTTTCTCATTTTGACTGCAGTTTGTGTTCCAATTAATATTAATGATCTTGTTTGTTACAAAATTTACAAACATTTTGAGCAAAATGAGTTTCATTTAGCGATAAATTATCAAGTTATAGAAGAAAAGAGCCAACAAAAATGAATAACATTTCTGGATGTAAAGACTAAATGGTTTATATGTGTTACCAATTCATTATTAAAGACCGATGTGAACTTCGTAAATACTGTATTTCTTTATGCCAATGCGTGCTGTCAGTTAACCCTGAATGTCTTTTCTGTATCGTGTTAGTAGAGTATTTTGTAGATGAAGATGTGTTATATCATTTGGCTCTAAATATGCTGTGTGAATTTTGGAATAGATTAAATCTCTTATGTGTGCGTGTTTTCTTATAGCAAATCTACGTCGGGGTACCTGCGGTGTCCGTCAAGGGGAATCGAACCCATGACTTTAGCGTTGTAAATCCGAAGACTTACTTCTGTTCCAGAGGGGCACATCTCCAGTGAAATCGTCTTAATTTTTCTTTTAAAATATCGTGTGAATTTTTTAAATGGTTATTATTTTAAATGAATATTTGTTATCATTTCATTCTTAAAAGGCTGTGTGAATTTTTAAAAATAATTTTCTCTGTGTTAAAATCTTTATTACAGAATATTTCCCGACGTTTTATAGATAACTTGTTTCTTCAAGCGAAGGCACGTTAACTTACCAGTTCGATGTGAGTTTGTAATTTGTTCATCACATACGAAGTTGTATTGATCGGTATCATTCAAACTGATAATAATTCTTTGCATCGTTATTATCAGAACCATTTGTTCTCAATCTACATATTTAATTCTAGGTTCTATTAGTTTTTACTCTGATGGGGAATTCGCCAACAATACATAGAAATAGCAATTTAATCATTTATAATTGAATATAAAGTCTCATCATGAAGTCAAATAGTAAATTAGTAAAAATAAATAATTGCCAAATGGCTCAAACGTAGGAGTTTTGATATTTTATGACACAGCTTAACTTCTTTGCTAATTATTTCTCTTGAAGATAATGAGCTAATTTGAATGTTTAACAGCTGTCAACCGGATTCGCGGGTGTGGTTAACTCCGTTAAAATTACGAAATGAAATCTGTTCTTTATACAGTACAGTGAAGTCACTTATTAAAATACTGGGTCAGCGGTAAGTCTTCGGATTTACAACGTTGAAATCAAGGGTTAGATTCCCCTCGGCAGACACAGCAGATAGTCTCATGTGGCTCTGCTACATGAAAACACACATACACATTTGTGTAGGGGTGATAGGAGATCCGACAAGGAGAAACGGCGTTTTAATACCGAAAACTGACGAGTGAGGGAAGTTTACTTCTAGAATTGGAGTCGAATAGAGAACAGCACAGTGCCTTCATGTTGACTTTTATAACAGCTGCACTGGAGGTCATAGAATGACTCGAAGTTTCTCAAGTACAAACACTTAGCTGGTAACTCCGTCAGCTCCTCATCAATTTGAGATCTAATTACAATCTTGGATCCATGAGGCCCAATAAATAAACTTTCTCTAATCCTTCAAAATAATTTCAGTTTTGGTGGGCTGGAAGAGACCCCAATCAGTAATGAAATCGAAACAAATATACGAGCGCCCCCATACACAAAAATATGGCTAACAAAGATGGCGAAGGAGATGAAGGTTTCATAAATTAATTTACTTTAATGTCGCGTACTCGAATTTCAGTGTCGCCACTACTGGGGGATTCCTTCTTACTCAAATACAGAATAGACACAGAAAAGAAAGGTAATAATATTGAACGTTTTTATCAAACCATCTAGTTCACCAGGAAAGTAAGTTGAAACAGTAACAACTAATATCTGTTTACAATGCACGCCTCGAAAAATTTAAAATTCTGAGATCGCACGGTCACATCGCATTACTACAATCTAATCACAAGTAAAGTCTTCGTGCGGTTGTTGTTCTGGGTGATTATTTATTCGGCACAACAAGTATTGTTAACTGTAATGTAAGTAAAATAGTACTTAGTAATAACGTATCAGTTTGATTGGTTATCATTTTCTTTTGTCGATCATCAAATAATTAATTTTTATTGTTGTTAAGCCTCAAATGTGTGCAACTGTGTATCTATCTCGTACGAGGCCCGGCATGGCCAAGCGTGTTAAGGCGTGCGACTCGTAATATGAGGGTCGCGGGTTCGCATCCCCTTCGCGCCAAACATGCTCACCATTTCAGCCGTGCGAGCGTTATATGTTACGATCAATCCCACTATTCGTTGCTAAAAAAGTAGCCCAAGAGTTGGCGGTGGGTGGTGATTACTAGTTGCCTTCCCTCTAGTTTTACGCTGCTAAATTAGGAACGACTAGCGCATATAGACCTCGAGTAGCTTTGCGCAAAGTTAAAACACAAACAAACAAACAATCTCGTACTAAAAAAAAAATTAAAACGTTTCACCGAAGCAAATTTTTTGGCTCAAGTGTATCGTTAAAGGTAAAAAGAAATGATGCAAAATAAATTGAACACGTGAAATAAAAATGTCCGTGCACATTTGCGAAGCCCAAATACTTTTTTGCCCTACATCCTAAATTTTCTTTTCCGAAGATTTCTCAGAATTTTCGGACGAATCGTGGATCGGTTGACCCGAGTTCATAGTCCTTATAGTGTGATACGTAAAAACACACACATATTCCAGCAGCTTTATACGCTGGATAACTCGAGGGTGCTATTTATGGCGGCGACTTTGTTCAAAACTAGGCATAATCGTCGTTTCGCGTGATGCCACAGAAGAGGCGTTTCCCCTATCCCATAATCGGGTTTTGGTGATTTTAGTTGTGTAGACCGAGAGAACGTGTACGTTGCTACTTCTGAGGACGCATCAGAAACTACGAGTTTTATGAACAATAGAAACTTTTCATGACATTATCCTATTTATAGCTGTCCTCTCTCAGTCACTGAAATACTTGTTTTTTGATTGCTATGGAAATGGCACCGTGACACCAACTGAAAGGGAACCGATGGGTCGTCATTGCGTTCTCAAAATTTTTATTTTCAACTTTCTTTGTCTCGTGAAATGAACGCGTATCAAAGCTCAAAGTATATTTATATCGAATGTGTGTGTGTGTGTGGGGGGGGTCAATATTAGATATATACGATTTTGGGGGTGGAGTAAAGCAAATATCGAGTTATACTTTATCACACCCTTAACAACCCGCATCGAACATGATATATGTTCCGTCAAAATCGATACCAAAGTTTCAGTAAATAAATCTAGGTTTGGTCGTCATCCTTATTAATTCTGGCGTTGTTTATAAATAAAACTACCCTTCAGTTACGCGGTCCTCTCAGATTCTTCCTCTTTCTCGATTGAGTGCGCGCGCTGTGAAAAATCCTTCGCCTTTTGTCACTGGTCAGCGTCTTTTGTAGAGATGCCAGCTACAGGCGTTCAAAATCCATCGCCGAATAAACATGCATAACGAGAGACTAAAAGATATAATTTCATGAAGTTTCGACAACAAAAGGGAGGAGTGAGTTTCATAAAGAGTTTCGTGATGACGAGAAATCTACTTGGAGTCAAAATGTATTTTCAAAACGACCGGTATTGGTATTAGCACGTTTTGAACTTCTTAGGTCATCTTCAGGTTAACCCGAAGATGACTTACGAAAGCCGAAACATTGTTTTGTACTTTAGTTTACACAAAGAATTTGATAACTATATTTAGGCTGAATGTTTTCATCCACCCGTTTTGTATTATACGCTTGTCATCGTTTGGTTGTCAACAGTTGAGAAGTTTCTTTTCCTTGTATACATGTATACAAGAATTATGAACTTTTCATATTTAAGGATGTGTGTTATATATTTAACAGCACATGTTGACCGGAAAATTCATGCTAAATCACTTAATGCTGTTGTCGTGTTTACATTGGAATGCGTTATAAAAATATTAGTCAGATGTCATTAGCCATTGAAAGATGCCTAAACGATAATGGTCGAACACAGCCACGATAACCGTTGTGGTATTTTCACAAGCGTAGTTTTTCAATGGTCATTGAGCTCTCTGTTGCGACCACCAATCAGTGTGTGTTTGTTGCGCACTTGGTTTCTGACATTCGTGCATGCGAGCTTTCTTCTGAAAACAAAAACTTCAACTCTCGTACAACAGTAACGTTAACTTGGTGATGGAAAACTCGAAGATTAGCCAACATCAACGCAACACACACGATCTAAACAGAGCCGTTTCAATCGTGCATTTTCACCACGGAAAATCGCGTGATTAATACACTTTAGTTCAGCTAAATAAAAACATGCTATACGGACTACTTGCGACTCGTAATCTGAGGGTCGCGCCAAACATTATCACCCTGTCAGCCGTGAGGGCGTTATAACGTTTCGGTCAATCCCACTATTCTTTGGTAAAAGAGTGGCCCAGGAGATGGCGGTGGACGGTGATGACTAGCTGCCTTCCCTCTAGTCTTACACTGCCAAATTAGGGACAGCTAGCACAGATAGCCCTGGTGTAGCTTTGCGCGAAATTCAAAAACAACAACAAAAAAAAACCCCAAAAAGGATAAAGAAGACAACACTTGTCGTATCTCAATAAACGCCCTATAACTGGTGTCATCTAGCAACTGGTATCTGTACATCCAATGCCATGACTGAGATTAGAAAATCCAACATCGCCGGAGAATTTCCTTTCCCTAGAACTGAAATTAAAACAATATTAATGGCTTACAAAAAACTTTGATGAGTACTTACGTTTCTTTCGTAACTAAGTATTCGTCGTAGGAATGTTTTGTATTATACGCTTCTCATCGTTTGGTTGTCAACAGTTGAGAAGTTTCTTTTCCTTGTCTTACTATAGTATTTAAATGCTTTGAATGATAAACATTTATTGGTTGTTAGTATGTTGCGTGTTTCGTTTAAGTAACTTGTAGAGATAAATTTTGTCGAAGCAGGCCAAGGTTTTGTATATTTACTGCCCATTTCATGACGCATGCTCTTTCTTAAAATTAGATTTAAGGACTTTCCTCGTTTTGTTTGGTCTCAACGCTTTGATCGGCTTCACACAATATTTCTCGGAAGTATGCTTAATTTTTACTAGCGATAATACTTAATGGTAGTTGTAGACCTTTTAACAACACTTACAAAATAATTGTGCATGTTTAACAATACCTAATAAGTGTTTGTCCATGTTATTAAAACAACACTTAGTAAGTAATAGCGCGTGATCAATAATACTAGATGACCCAGGAAGGTCGAAACATTGTTCTCTCCTTATCAGTTAAAGTGTTAAAACCCATACCAGCCGTTCTGAGATACAATTGTACATGTTAATACCCATACCAGCCGTTCTGAGATACAATTGTACATGTTAATACCCATACCAGCCGTTCTGAGATACAATTGTGCATGTTGTCCAGTAATGCTTGATAAGTAAAATACGTTAGCCTGTATTAAATCAATAAGAAAGTCGTTTGGACTTTCTTTTCTACATGTTATAATCAAAAGCTATATATGAAAAGCTACCCAGCATTTCTTGTCTTCGTTCATCGTCAACTTTGTTCAACAGGCCTAGCGTCTATCTAGTTCCAGCAGTAACCATAATTTCATCATGAGAAAACAGTGTTCGCGATCTCTGACAGCCTATTTTATTCCATGCAAATAAAGAAAATAATTACGGTGAAGATGAAGTTTTCTTACATATATTTGTGGTTCCTTTTAAAAACTTAAAGCATTTTCAAATAGGAATTACAAACCAAAAATAGATTAGCATTAAAGTACTGTAATACATAGAATACTTAATGCTTTGTACACTATACAATCGATGTCTTTATGTAACAAATCCCGATATTAAGTATGAAGTAAATGAAAAAAATCAGTACACGCACAGATCATCAGAAGCTAGATACGGGTGTGTATGACGCTTTTCAACTATACAGAGTGTCCTAAAATAAAAAAATGGCAAATAGCCAAACATAAATTTATTTTCTGTTTATCATCTTTCTTGAATAGGTCTAACTCCTACACAGTTCTAGCAATAACTGCAATTTTATCATCACTTGATAGCGTAAAAAAGGCTTTATGATTTTTGACTATTATTATTCAGGGAAAACTTATGAAGATTTATAACACACTCTAAAACCAAGTAACCATCTATTAACTGTAAATAAAAAAGAATAAAAAAATTATCGCTAAAACAGCAAAAAATAAACTCAGGGCTGGATATTGAGCTTTAATGAAAGAACTAAACAAGATAAGAATGTAAATGAACAAATCACTTTCTCTACCTACTTATCAAAGAGCAGGCTAAGTTGTATCTAGTTTAAATAGAAAATGAAATCCTTACATAACTGACTTCCTCGCTTGAAAAACAAATAGAACCAGAATTTACAATCGTAAAATGTTAACAGACGCTACTTGAAAGAAAAAGTGCGACTCTACCATACCAAACAATAAACACTACTCGATAGAACAAAGTGTAATTCTACCAAGCCAAATAACAGACATTACCTATTTGAACTAAGTGTGATTCTACCATGCCAAACAACAGACAAAACCTATTAAAACTAAGTGTTTTTCTACAATGCCAAACAACAGACACTAACTATTAGAACAAAGTGTGATTCTACCAAGCCAAACAACAGACATTACCTATCAGAACTAAGTGTGATTCTACCATGCCAAACAACAGACAAAACCTATTAAAACTAAGTGTTTTTCTACAATGCCAAACAACAGACACTAACTATTAGAACAAAGTGTGATTCTACCATGCCAAACAACAGATAAAACCTATTAAAACTAAGTGTTTTTCTACAATGCCAAACAACAGACACTAACTATTAGAACTAAGTGTGATTCTACCATGCCAAACAACAGACACTACCTTGTAGAACTAAGTGTTTTTCTACAATGCCAAACAACAGACACTAACTATTAGAACTCAGTGTGATTCTACCATGCCAAACAACAGACACTACCTATTAGAATTGTGTGATTCTACCATGCCAAACAACAGACACTACCTATTAGAATTGTGTGATTCTACCATGCCAAACAACAGATAAAACCTATTAAAACTAAGTGTTTTTCTACAATGCCAAACAACAGACACTAACTATTAAAACAAAGTGTGATTCTACCATGCCAAACAACAGATAAAACCTATTAAAACTAAGTGTTTTTCTACAATGCCAAACAACAGACACAAACTATTAGAACTAAGTGTGATTCTACCATGCCAAACAACAGACACTACCTTGTAGAACTAAGTGTGATTCTACAATGCCAAACAACAGACACTAACTATTAGAACTAAGTGTGATTCTACCATGCCAAACAACAGACACTACCTATTAGAATTAAGTGTGATTCTACCATGCCAAACAACAGACACTACCTATTAGAATTGTGTGATTCTACCATGCTAAACAACAGACACTACCTATTAGAACTCAGTGTGATTCTACCATGCCAAACAACAGACACTACCTATTAGAATTGTGTGATTCTACCATGCCAAACAACAGACACTACGTGATAGAACTAAGTGTGATTCTGCTACACAAAACACTTTACAAAACCTGATAGTCCTAAGTGTAGTTCTACAAACCTTTAAGACGATTGAGAAATTTCACCAAGTTGAAAAGAATGACTTCTGAGTGTTTGTGTCGCCTGTTTCGGTGATTTTTTTAAAAATTGAACATTAATTGCATCAACTGTAGGATGAACAGTCTCACGAGATATGGGTGTGTCAGCAGTTGGTCACACACCTAAGGGCACACTTAACTGTTTCTGGTAACACACTGTGGTATCATCGACTGGTTTTGATAATGTAAATAATCCAAAGCTCAGTACGATGAGTTACAACGAGTTAAAAACAGAAAACTAAGTGGCTGGACTGACTGTTTATTGGGCATATCCATTTGGAAGTAAAATAGCTGATTGGTGGGTGTGACACTAAGCGGTCCAGTACGTTAGTTTGTTCCCAGTGAAACGTGTATTGCATAGTTTAACAAAGCTTACGAATACAAGAGAGAAGAGTAAATATTAAATAAATCGATCTTTTAAAATACGCAAAAGAAAAAAATTTACTGTTACTCTTCAGGAGAACAAACTGGAACAGGACAGTAGTAAGAGTAAACTGGATTTTTATCTTTTCCCAGTGGATTTACAGAATGAAGAAGCATTAAAGTTGTATTGCAGCAGGTGAAATACTTGGCAATCAACAGGTTAAACCTCATTTTGTGTTGGTAATATCATGGAAACTACATAAATTATACATTATATTCCTTTACTGTTAACGTGCCAATTTTTCAGCTTTTACTCTTAAATAGCATAATTAAAAATTAAGTAAACATTCTTAGGCTTTTGTTGTTTATAAATAACTGATCTAATCTTAAACAACAGTTGATTTCAAAACTAGCGAGTAAGTGAAATATTTGTTACTTTGACAATCGCTCAACCAGATGTCCTTTTTCCCCTTTTATGACAGAATCTGTTTTCTCCATTCAGTTCTTTGTACAAGTGCTCTACTAGTAGATAGGGCGCTACTTGGGGCTTATTTCTGCACAACTTAACAAATAAAAATAATGTTAGAATACAATACTCCAACAAATAATATTTTAAGACTAAAAAAATCTCAGTTTTGTGAGCCAAATTGTTTGTAAATTTTAATAATGAAATTCTTTCTAAAGTTTGGTTCGAGTGAGTATTTGCATCAGTTGTTGCAATTATTTCTTTGTGGCTGGAATTCTATTATTAAATTTATTATTAGAGGAATGGTTTGCAGCGTTATTGTTTACGTATTTTTCACAATATTACGAATACAAGCTTGGAAAGATTTCTAATTTTGCAGATTCGAAAGACAAGTATTTACACTTGTTGTTTACAATAGCAGGACGTTTATAAATGACTATGCAAACAACACGAGCTCAGACATAGTGCAATAGGTAAAAAAACTTCCAATATTAGCAACAGTCCAAGAAATAACAGGAACGTCACAATTGCTTCAGTTAATTGGCTATTGATATCTCTCACTTCCCTGACCGGTCAGTAACATACGACATAATGTTAAACTGATAGTTAGAGCCTTACTTACTATTTCAGTTATGCTGTGCATCCGGGTCAGCTCCTGGATGAGCGATGATACTTCCCACTGTAGAATCACGTAGCAGTTTCTTCAACTAACCAGTGTTAATGAAAATTTCCCATTCTGAAACTCCATTTCCTTTTAACAAGACATTTTTAATCGAAACTCAAAATACGTCAAAATTTATGCAAGTAAATTACAAAGGTGTATATCGAGTTGTTTTTTTCTTTCCGTACGCGACGTAGAAAAGCGAGAACCAACACAACAGTTCTGCATCTCACTTCAGATAAATACTTTTTATCCTCGAAGATTCAAGTCGATGTCTTCCAGATTTCTACTTGTAAGTAGATCTCAATATTGCACGTAGCAGCATCTAGAATGACATAATATCACTGAAGTGTCTTATCAAAGCTTCATCGAATTCTCACAGAATTCAAATTGCAACAACATCCTTAATCATCGAGAGACCATCAGAATATCCAGTTTAGTGGTATTTTAATGGTAAACAAACGGAAACACCCGGTTTATTAACTTTCTTCTATAATTTCACACTCAAAGCACCGCCTTTCCTCAGGAGTGTTACACTAAAAAGACAAAAGCAAATGACAGTAATATTGAAGAAAAATAAATTTGGTGTAATTAGGAATCTTGTCCTTCCGATCAAATGGTTCGTGTTATACATGTAATCTCAATAAACAAATGGCAAATACACTTTATATAGTCCTACGAGATAAAAGGTACGTAAATCTTAAGCAGTCCAGAATAAATGGCAGGTAAAAGCTAAGTAAAATTACGTAGTCTTAGCGAACAAATGACAAATAAACGTGATGTAGTGGCAGAGAACAAACCAAACCCCTTCAGCCGTGGAAGTGTTATAATTTACGACAATTCCACTATTTGTTTGTAAAAAAGTAACCCAAGAGAGTGCGTTGGGTGGTGATAACTAGCTACCTTATCCCTAATCTTACACTGTTAAATTAGGGACGACTAGCGCAAATGGACCTCGTGTAGCTTTGCGCGAAATTAAAAAAAAATGAACAACAAAACTTTTGTAATCCTTCAATCAGATAGAAATAAACCAATCGGTTAAAAACCCGAACAGGAATTACTGATATCAATATTTATCATCGTAGTAGTTAAAAACCCGAACAGGAATTACTGATATCAATATTTATCATCGTAGTAGTTAAAAACCCGAACAGGAATTACTGATATCAATATTTATCATCGTAGTAGTTAAAAACCCGAACAGGAATTACTGATATCAATATTTATCATCGTAGTAGTTAAAAACCCGAACAGGAATTACTGATATCAATATTTATCATCGTAGTAGTTAAAAACCCGAACAGGAATTACTAATATCAATATTTATCATCGTAGTAGTTAAAAACCCAAACAGGATATATATTTGCTTTCCATATCTTCAACACAACGTTTCAGTGATCGATACGACTCATGCAGGTTCTATTCCCACAGGTTTATTCTGTCTGCCAAAGGCGGAATACCAAACCAAATCTTCCCCGCCACAGTCGACATTCTAATCAATGTTTTTGGTCGTCATAGCTCGTACCCAGTTGTAGTCAACAAGATTATATGAATTTTAAAAGGAGCTTACTCATTGCTTTATTTATCTTGGAGGCCTCATTAAGAGGGTAGACTCGAGCTAACCAAGAAAGTCAAAATAACAAAATATTCGGATTACGCTATTTACCGAAACTGGATAATGGCGTTCAGATTTCTTTTAGGGCTCAACGTACATGATAAACCTTAGCTTGAATGTTTTTGTTTATAATTTTTCAGTCGCCAGGAAGATAACGTTTTTGGTAATCAAGACACTGACTTTCGTCATTCAGGTAAACGTTATTATCGGGTTATGGAAATTGTGCCTTATGGGCGGAAAATCATTTAAATTAAATGAAATTGAAAATAATAATAATAAAAAGGTTTCGTCTCTTTTTCATTCAGCGAACATTCAGCCCAAATTAATTTAAGTGTTCATGGAGATAAAAATCTCGTGTTATTGACTTTCGAAATGCTTCACGTTATGGAATCGATTCTCAATTTTAAAAACAAAATTTTGAAGAATATTTAGGAATCAGCTGATGAATGAGTTATATTGCTAGAAAAAGAGTTGCATCAAGTTAATGTTTTAGGAAAATTATTTTCTTTATTAAAGAAGTCATTAATAAAGTGATGAATTTTTACTGCTATTTAGTATCTGATCCTCAAGAATATTCTTCCATTGATTACGATTTCTTTTTATTACAAATGCCTTTCGCTTTAAAGTTTCCACATCTTTTTAAAGAAGAAAGTTTGTTTATTTGTTTTGTTGTTGTTTTGAATTAAGCAAAAAGCTACACAAGGGGCTATCTGTGCTCTGCCCACCACGGGTATCGAAACCCGGTTTTTAGCGCTGTAAGTCCGCAGACATACCGCTGAGCCACTGGGGGGCTATTTGTTTTGAATTTCGCGCAAAGCTACACGAGGGCTATCTGCGCTAGTCGTCCCTAATTTAGCAGTGTAAGACTAGAGGGAAGACAGCTAGTCATCACCACACACCGCCAACTCTTGGACAACTTTTTTATCAACGAATAGTAAGATTGTTCGTAACATTATAACGTTCCCACGGCTGAAAGGGCGAGCATGTTTGGTGCTACGGGGTTTGGAACCCGTGATCCTCGGATTACGAGTCGTTAACCAGGAAATAATTCATGTAAAAGACACGAATATAGAGAAAAAAATATATAATACCAGACATACGTCCCGAAGGATAAAGAAACATTATGCTCCTTTCAACTGCTAGCCACAGAATTCTCTATCCGAACATGTTATGTTGGCAACGACCAGCCAAGGGTTAAAACAGAAATTTAACAGACAGGAAATGAATGTGTTTTTGAGAGGTAAGGATAGGTGATATAACGGTTATGGAAGGAACAAAAAAAACGAGGGAAAACAGTGAAAATCTAAGATATATTAACGTGGATAGTTATGTTTAAAAATGTTTTCGTAAATATTGTTTGGTTAGTTACAAACTCTAGTAACATATTCGTAGTTTCTCCTCAGATGTTTTGAACACATATAGTTCTTACTTATTATTATTTAAATATAGATGTAAAGGTGTTCCTTTGTATTGGTTTATTTTGGGAGCACCTTTATACCTATATTAATATATATATATTCAAATATCTGAGCCCGCCCTCTACATTTCTACACTCAGTTACCCAATTCTCTTTCTAACACGTGGTCAGCTATCGGTCAGTTACCTCTTTCTTTCTGTGTGAACCTGAGGCCTGGCATGGCCGAGCGCGTTAAGGCGTGCACTCGTAATTCGAGGGTCGCGGGTTCGCGCCCGTGTCGCGCTAAACATGCTCGCCCTCCCAGCCGTTGGGGGTGTATAATGTGACGGTCAATCCCACTATTCGTTGGTTAAAGAGTAGCCCAAGAGTTGGCGGTGGGTGGTGATGACGAGCTGCCTTCCCTCTAGTCTTACACTGCTAAATTAGGGACGGCTAGCACAGATAGCCCTCGAGTAGCTTTGTGCGAAATTCCAAAAAACAAACAAACAAACAAACTGTGTGAACCTGACGATGACCAAAGAAGGTCGAAACGTTGTTCGCTCCTCTACATAAAAATTTTTTCTATCCATACCAGTCGTTTTTACAAATATAATTTTCTCTACAAGTGGGTTTTCTCGTCATCACTGAAGTCACTAATAACACACACACACACATCCTCAATGCCACAGATGAAAAGTTTAATCGTTGACGGGATTGAGACTATTTTAAAATAATAAGCATATATTATGTCTCAAAGTACATTTGATTTGTTTTAAATAGTTAGTGATTTCATATTTTCAGGAAGGAGCGGGTGGACATTCTTTGATGTCACTGTTCCTTTTAGAGCCGTTTAATATTTTTTTGTTTCACTGAGGTGAATAAGAAACCCTTTAAAGAAAAACACAGCATCATGCTTGAAATCATAAGGTTTTGACACTAGTGTAATATTTAGAGAATAGGTTTTGTTTGTTTGTTTGTTTGTTTTGGAATTTCACACAAAGCTACTCGAGGGCTATCTGTGCTAGCCGTCCCTAATTTAGCAGTGTAAGACAAGAGGGAAGGCAGCTAGTCATCACCACCCACCGCCGACTCTTGGGCTACTCTTTTACCAACAAATAGTAGGATTGACCGTCACATTATAACGACCCCACGGCTGGGAGGGCGAGCATGTTTTTTGGCGCGACGCGGGCGCAAACCTGCAACCCTCAGATTACGAAGTGCACGCCTTAACGCACTCGGCCATGCCGGGCCCATAGAGAATAGGATACCATTCGTTTCTTAACATCAAAACTTCTCTGGACATTATAAAGTCTTGATGTTAAACGATCGAGGTAATTTGTAAAGTGAACCTTCGATCGATCGATTATCCTTGTAGTTGATATCCTTACAGGCTCTCCAAAATCCCATTAGTTTTCGCTTTTGTCTACAAGCTAACACGCGTCATTAGCGAGCGAACTTCTAAATAAATGAACATCGAGGCTCACCTTGAAACCGTATGATAAGTAAAATAATGCTTTAGAAGAGGCTTCGGGCATATAATTTGGATAGAACTTCTGTTTAATCAAATTATTTTAGTTTTCAAAAGCGCTTGGAAATGTCAGATATAATTACTTGAAACTAAAACCTAATGTGCTTATTCATTTGTAAGTATTTTTCCAGTTATTGCAGTAAGCATGTGTTTGCATTGCTTGTATTTTTATTAATGACAAAGAATATTTTATTATATAGTAAAAATGATTCTTTGCCAAGAATGTTAATAAAGGAAACAAAATATCTTACTTTATTTCATTAAAAATACTTTTAAAATTACATTGGTTGACAATGTTTCTGAAAAAGATATTCAAATGGAAACAAAGGAGCACAAACTTAATAGGTTTTATTGCTTCAGTTTCGTAAGTTAGATGATTCCCGTGTTTTAATACTCAGCCATGACAGCACACATCCGCATCATTAAATTATATTGGACTGAATGACCTGTACACTATAATCGCATCATTAGAAACCATTGAAAAGAATGGTTTGCATTCTAACAATCATGCCAATATAAACCCTTGGAGTGAAATAATTGGTCACTACTGGAACTGTTAGACTGAATGAATTAGGTACCACAACCAAATAATTAGAAACTGCTGTAGTGAGTGACTTGGACACTACAACCATGTCATTAGAAACTGTTGGACTGAAAATCAGTTGACCACTTCAACTATATCATTAGAAAAAACTGGATTCAATTATCTGGACATTACAAACTATGGCATTCCCTTCTTCCCTTGGTATTTACTTTTAAATATCGTAAATTATATTTGGAGAAATTGGTAAGTTGCGTTGTAAAAGTAAAATGTGAAAGTATTTGAAACATATATGGAGAGAGTCAGTCCACTAAAAATGAAACTAAATTTCGTACAATGTTGAAAAACCAATGAAAATAATGTCGTTCATTGTACGGATAATTCTGGCAGCTCTAACAGCCCACCTTAGCAATCCATAAATAATGTAAAAAGCGAGGCACGAACTTCTAACGAATTTTATCCGTTGTTGACGAGAACAGATTTTGAAACGCCGATAAATAATACGATGGTGCTAGCCTTAATTTCAAGAAAGTTTAAGCGACGAGCATAGCCTAGTTGTTAATCTACATGGGATATCAGTCCAGGGGTTAATGGCTCGTGCACTGTTGTTGCAGAAACTTGTTCTGATATCTAGAGGGCGTGGGTGCATCACTACCAAGTCCCGTTATTTTATTGGAGTAGCCCAATGGCTGGCGGTGGGTAATTTTTGTCTCTCCTCTACAGAGAACTAGCCAAGGTATCCGGAACAAACCTTTCGTATCGTAAATATTTCTACTGAATTACATCTGTGTAAAAATATTATGCCATATCTGTGCCAAGTTCACGGAACTTTTTTTTTACACATAAACACATTTACAGGTGTGTTGATAATGAAGCATTTGTGCCGGGTTCACGAAAGTTTCTATTTTTCGAGGACACACACACACAGTATACATCGAGAGCAAAGCTCAAGCATTATCCCATAATGTTGTATTTATGTTGTTCAAGACGATATAGAAAAGGCGTGGACTGAGCTTGTGAAATCCTTCAAACTATAAAAAAAAACAGTATTTAACCCCATTAGCAAGTGTGTTCGTCCATTTCTCGTAAATATGATGCTTACTTCTCTGTTTTGTTTAACTAAGCAATATTAATACATGATAATAAAATCATCACAAAAAAACAAAACAAACGATTTTGTTGGTTGTCTCGCAAGACCTAGTTTACGTTCTTGGAGGTCGGTTGACTTGGCGTCAAACACGAATAGCTTATGTTCTTGGAACAAAGATTTACACACAGTATTGCTGAATCTAGGTAGCTGAAACTCGTCTCCATTTCCTCGATTGACTGTCTAGTCTTTCAAAACCATTGCTCCACCACAGTAGTGTCTGTCTACTCAAAGGCGAAATCCTATTAAAGTAAAACATTCTTGTTTTATTCATCGTTCTGAAGTCCAGTATTGTGGAAAGGAAACCTACAATTGAATTTTCTCATACGCTCTTACAAACTTTTCCCTTTAGTGTTCACCTGCTGGCTCTATTCGATTCGAGTTTGTCAGTATCTTAGCATGCAATGTGATTATTTTGTCGCGCAGATTTTGAGGTCATATTAACAGCTCGAGCAATGAAAACTGATCACGAGAATGTCACAGATAGTCCTTAAAAGTGTTCGAGTGTAGAACATAAAAAAAACCTTTGTATTCAGGATCATTTGTATAAACATACTTGCACAATAATAGGTAAGGCTTACTGACAAGAATTTTTTTATTAGCTATTTGCCCAGGACAAGAACATTCAAAACAAAGTGAAACAAATATAATTCTTATTCTAAAATAAAAAACTGAAATAATTTTTACATTAAATTCGGCTTAAAGCAGAAAAATAAAATATAGCCCAGAAACAATCATATTAAGATACAAATAAATGTTACTAATTCTGTTATACAGTTTAACTATTCTTCAATTGTTTAATTAGTTTGTTTTGTTTTTTAATTCCGCGCAAAGCCACACAGAGCTATCTGCGCTAGTCGTTCCCAATTTACCAGTGTAAGCACCACCTACTGCCAACTCTTGAGCTACTGTTTTATCAAAGAATAATGGGATTGGTCGTACTATTATAATGCCCTCACGACTGAAAGGGCGAAAATGTTTGATGTGACGGGAATTCGAACCTGCGGCTCCCAAATGATTAATTAATAATGAACTCATGACGTCGCTGTCACACTGTTGAGAAACTTTTTATAACACAATTTACATCGTCAGTTTTTCCTCTAAATAAGGTTATTTAATGTACTTGTTAAAAATGAGCTTGTGTGATCCGAAATATAATAATCCGTGAACATCGTAGTTGTGGGATTAAGGTTCAACCATTGAGAAGCCTTCATAACACAACGAAATGTTATTGGAATATGTGAGAACTTCGACCTAAAATACTATTTTTTTCACTAATCATGATAACTAATGGTCAATTCTAATTAATCATTATTCATTAACTAAAATCTTTATCCATTTAAATATGTACAATTATTCGATGATTATGCAATAAACCTATAAACGAATCAAACTTCCAGCGGTTCGAAAGTTGAGATAATCAAAAGAAACAAAGTTGTCTAAACAGCTTTAAATTTTGGAAAAATCAGAGTAAAGAAAAACAAACACGTTAGGATATCTATATATGTAAAACGTTTCGAAGCAACTCAGAAGTATAACCACAACGAACAAGAAGACATCAGAACCAATAAAGATTGGGATAATTTGAGGCAACAAGAACAAAAAGAAACGTTTTACTTGTACAGAAGTATGACAAGGAAACGGAAGACTTTGGGCTATATAAATTCAGGATGATTAGAACAAAGAAAAAACGTTTCGGTTATTGCAAAGTTGAGATAGTAAAAGAGAGAAAGAAAAAAAATAGTTTAGTTTAAGAGCAAAGCTGCATTCGGCTATCAACTGTGCCGTGCACGAAGAATCACATTTCAGACCTCAACGTTGTAAACTGGTTAAGATACCGCTTTCTTGAATATATTTATGCAAGTTGTGATTAAATAATTGTGAAGTGAAAAATATTTGGTCAGTTACCAACTAGAATATCAAAACATTTTTAGTATTTTCGGAACATGAAAGACGATTTAATTAAAACAAAGGAAAATCGCTCTGGTAACAATATAGTAACAATTGAACAAATAAACTGGACAACTAAAGATAGAAACTAACAACAATGTAGCTTTAATGCTATCATACACAGCGTAGCTATCTACAAACAGGTTTGTTTTTAAACAATAAAACGTTTCACTAGACAATGCTACTGACTTTATATTGTAGTTTTGGTTTCTGGTTACGTTACAACTGTACATTGAAGTTTTCTGTGAGGAAGTAAACAGTGCTTTGGGCAATAAAATTTAGAAGTTAAGTTTGTTTGAATTAAGCACAAAGCTACACAATGGACTATCTGTGCTCTGCCCACCACGGGTATCAAAACCCGGTTTTTAGCGTTGTATATCCGCAAATATACCGCTGAGCGACTGGGGGCTTTTAAAAGTCATGGGAGTTTTCGAGTTGTAAATTAAACTTGTTGTATTAAATTGTACTTTTGACGTGGAATTGAAAACAAACCCAAAACAATGATTTATAAGAAGCCGATTCAAGTGTGGACTAGTGGCTAGCATGTCCAGAATGTCAAATCAACATTTTTTTGTATACAAACACTTGCGCCACAATAGGGTCAGAAGTACACCGTAATTATGAATAGATGGCACTGTTCTGTGAAACAATATAGTAGACCAAAAGTTGATGTTGGATTCTCTAAGTGAGCTGTTTGCCTTATGATACATTACATGAAAGTCACGTTCAGATAACCATTTGTGTAGCTTTAGGTGAATATTTTAAAATAAAAAATACACAATAATTATGTTTGTTTTGTTTTGAATTTCGCACAAAGCTACTCGAGGGCTATCTGCGCTAGCCGTCCTTAATTCAGCAGTGTAAGACTAAAGGGAAGACAGCTAGTCATTACCACCCACCGCCAACTCTTGGGCTATTCTCTTACCAACGAATAGTGGGATTGACTGAAAGTTATAATGCCCCCACGGCTGAAAGGGCGAGCATATTTGGTGCGACCGGAATTCGAACCTGCGACCTTCGAATTACGAATCGAACATCTTAACCCACCTGGCAGATAGTTGTGTCATTAACTTTTATATTATCATACTTCTTTTTATTGCAATTCAATAAAAAAGAATTTTCTAGAAGATCCATCATACAGTTTATTGAAATAATATTTTAAGACCTTAAGAAAGTTTTAGACAGCTCAATACAGTGTGCGTAACAATGTCACACGCATCAAATCATATCAAACGATTTTCCTGTTATAATGTACATGTACATACATATAACACACACACACATACAAGTGTTCACTGTACATTTAGATAAAATATCTCAATCAAACCATCACTGGAAAATAATTTTTAATTTCAGAAAGTATATTTTCGCTGATAACAACAATTTTGTTGCTGAAAAGCATAAGAATAGCATATTATCTCTGGTAATAAAGGAAAGAAAAGTGATTCTATGGTAACTTTTGTTGTAACAAAAGAGAAAATGTGGTACTATAGACCTCGTGTTGTACAAAGAGAAATGATGTGGTACTACTGCACATATTATTAGCAAAGGAGAAATATGATAATATAGTACCTTTTGATATCGGAGATACAATGCGATTTTATAATATGTTTTATATCAAACAGGAGCTAATGTGATTCTATACTAACTTTTGTCATGAAAAGAGAAATTAGGTGATACTATTGAACGTTGAGATAAGGGATTTTATAATGTTTTGTTATCAAAAAGGATTGTTTGTTTTTGAATTTCGTACAAAGCTACTCGAGGGCTATCTGTGCTAGCCCTCCCTAATTTAGTAGCTTAAGACTAGAGGGAAGGTAGCTAGTCATCACCACCCACCGCCGACTCTTGGGCTACTCTTTTACCAACGAATAGTAGGATTGACCGTCACATTATAACACTCCGACGGGTGAAAGGGCGAGCATGTTTGAAGCAACGCTGATGCGAACCCGCGATCTTCAGATAACGAGTCGCACGCCTTAACGCGCTTGGCCATGCCAGGTCCTATCAAAGAGAAGCTAATGTGATTCTGTACTAACTTATATCATGAACGGCGAAATAATGTGTTTATAGTATCATTTTTATTTAAAGAGAAAGTATGTTGTACTATAATACCCCTCCTGTAATCAAATGCGAAATAATTTGATGTACCCCTTGTAATCAAGAGAAAAACAATGTTATCCTATGATACACCCACAATAGGAAGTGGATATCCAATACAGAAAGCTAACGTCTACTGTAACCTAGCTTCGCCTATCGAAAACTAATGTCCACCTCAACTTCATGTAACCAGTAACGTCGAGATTTATTGCGAGTTTTTTGTTTCTTTCCTCATTTACTTCAACTTGCAGAGAAGAATTTTTTTATTTTTTTTACGGTGACGGGACGCAAACGTTGAACGCTCAGGTTTATAGTGTAACACACTAAACACGGAGTCATATTCTGAACATTTTCTTTACTCCTGTGGGAACATTTTCAAATTAGTCCGATGCTAAGTCTACCAAAATAGCACGTGAAATATAATCCTGATTGCAATGACGGAACACATTTGTCTTTTAAAACACTGAGATTAAAGATGGTAATATAAATGAAACAAAGAGAAAACAAACTCGCTTTTAATTTGTAAATATGCATTTCACGTTTTATTTTAGGATGGCTTGGGCATGCCCTAGTTTTAGGATTTCTGACCAAGGAGCCAAAAACTTGAGGTTTGAAGAGCAGTGTATCATCTATTACAATTCCAAATAGCCTGCCACTTTGTTAAATGATAATTTAAATACAGAAGTTAAATTAATTTCTATATGTATCCAATTTATGATACTTGCCAATAAGATCGATAAATGCAATTTCTTTCTTAATACAAGTACATTTTAGTATATGTACATTAATTTACAATAACGGTTATAACTGGTAATGATTTATGTACAGTAGTTTCAGAAAGTTACATAGAATATCGGGTCTTCTTTCTAGTATGGGACTTTCTTGTTGTTTTATCGAGTATTCACAAAGAGAGTTCATTTTGAGTTGTTGTAACTTAACTGGCTCACTTTGTATTCTTCTTTTCTCGATAATCACAAGTTGAGTCTTTCGCCAATGAAGTTATATAATGTTTTCGCAAAAATACTTAATGTCCGATGTAAATTCCTCGAAATTAAATGATTTATAATGTTAGATATTTATTAACGTTCCTTGTCAAATTTGTGAAGTTTCAGATTGGTTAGCGTTAATCACAATTATAGTTTCAGAGTATTTTAGTATTCTGACTACAGTGAGCCCTTAATGTAAACTGTGTTTTGGCGCGTTGAGTTGGTTAAGTTATAGGTGTTAGAACAGATACCAAAAATTTCAACCTGCAAAACAATAGTAACGACGCGTAGTGTCTACGTACACACACACACACATATATATATATATGAACTAGAATTTGATTTTTTTAAATAAATATTCATAGAAGAACAGATACAAACTAGCCATATTTAAAACTGAATAAAAGCACCCATTGTGGGCCTGGCATGGCCAGGTGTTTGAGGCACTCGACTCGTAACCTGAGGGTCGCGAGTTCCAATCTCCATCACACCAAATATGCTCGCTCTTTCAGCCATGGGGCCGTTATAATATGATGGTCAATTTCACTATTTATTGGTAAAAGAGTAGACCAAGAGTTAGAGGTGGGTGATGGTGACTTCCCTCTTGCCTTTACACCGCTAAGTTAGGGACGGCTAGTGCAGAGACCCAAACTCAGCAGCCACTGAATGCCCGCTGTTTGTTTACAGACCTGTTGATTAAAAGTTATATAACTATTATAAACGCAAAAGTACAGTGTATTTTTTTCATACCCACTTCTGTATCCTCTACGTTATCAAACAGTTTATTGAATACTCTGAAACGGTCTTTTAAATCTATTGTAGTGTGGTGAATCATATGTGCGAATAAAACAACGCTAAAAATCGGGTTTCGATACCCGTGGTAGGCACAGCACAAATAGCCCATTGTGTAGCTTTATGCTTAATTCAAAACAACAAGTTATGTAATATAGACATATTTCATGGTTCTACTTCTGTTTTTAAATTTTAAGCTTTTAAATGTATAAATAATATACATACACACACATATATATATATATAAGCACCAAAACGATATATGAAACATATGCATATTAACAGAAATACCATAAAGTCAAACACAGGGTTTAGTGTAGATAAAACTCATGAGCGATCTCCCGCTGGTACAGCGGTAAATCTAAGGATTTTTCAACGCTAAAATCAGGGGTTAGATTTCCCTCGGTGGACTCAGCAGACAGACCTATGTGACCTTGATATAAGAAAATACGCACACTCCTACTCGGTCATGTTTCAATGTTCGTTGTGTGATGTGAATAATTCTGGTATTTGGTTTGCAATTACGTGAATATTTATAAAGTATAAATCTTTAAAAGATGATTTTATTTCGAACTGCATTGTGACTTTTGTATCGTTTCCTTTTCTTTTTCGCACCCTTGCTAAAGAGACTTGACATGGTCTGGTAGTCGGAGCACTAGACCCGCAATCTGCGAATGTCGGGTTCGAATCCACCAAACATGCTCTTCCTATCCGTAGTAGGAGTTGTAATGTTATGATCGATTCCTGTATTCGTTTGTAAAAGGGGTAGTTCATACCAAACCAATTCACATTAAACTTTCCGATGTATTAAAATTATTCAAATAATTTTATGTATTAACCCTGTATATCGTTACTGTACTAGCTATTATAAATATCCGAGTTTAAACAAAACTTGTTTTGCAGTAAAATTTTAGTAGTCAAAGAATGCAAATAAAGTCTTCATCATTTTAGCTTGTTTCCCAATATACCGTAATTGAATATCCAGCTACGTGAAGAATAAGTATTTTGTTGCTGTTTACGTTTCTCGCTTATTTTCTGATTCACAACAATTTAACTTCTTGTTAAATACAAGGGTTAAAATAATCAGTTAAGCCTGAATTACAAAAGCATTTCATAATTAAAACATTTTAGGATGTTTCTTACATTTTGGGGTAGCATATAGATTTGGTCTTGGCACCTCGGATGTACTTTCATTTACGTGAAAAGCATATTGTGTTTCTTCAGTTTCGTCGAGGCCCGGCATGGGCAGGTGGATAGGGCACTTGATTCGCAATCTGAAAGTAGCGGGCTCGAATCCCCGTCACACCAAACATGCTTGTCCTTTCAGCCTTGTGAGCGTTATAATGTTACGGCCAACTCCACTTTTCGTTGGTAAAAGAGTAGCCCAAGAGTTGACGGTGGGTGGTGATGACTAGTTGCCTTCCCTTTAATCTTACACTGCTAAATCAGGGACGTTTAGTGTAGATAGCGCTCGTGTAGATTTGCGCCAAATTCAAAACAAACCAAACCTCCAGTAACTTTGCGTGAAACTTAAACTGTTACTAAAGTTCAAATACCAGCTATTCGAGTCAATAAATATGGAAATACAATTGTTCTTTCGGTACATCGGGAAACAAGGAAATATTTCACAGAACTTTTAAACACATTTGAAATTGCACAGTGAGCTGTGGTTACGTTAAGTTGTATTTGTTATTTGAATTGCACTTTGGGAAAACAAAATGTTGTAAAAGCGATAAGAAATTGAAAAGAGTTTTCACTGACACCAAAGTTATTATCCGCGAGTATGAGAACAATAGATTTCCAAACTAAAAATGGAAAGTGAACTTAAAATAAATAACAGATTCCAATAGACAATGTATTTAGTTCTTGAACAAGGGCTGAGATAACGCGTAACACTTGAGTTGAAGCTCACCAGTGCTAAGGGGTTGATTTTGTCTGACGGTGTGCTTATACATCATGAAGAAAACTATTTTTAAAAAAAAAATCTAAGAATCTATTTCAATTCGAAGGAGAAAAGTGAATAAAATTCAATTACTATAATCATACCGATAATAAGATTTGTGTGATGTGACTGGTGAGAAAAGCTAAACGTGAGTTAAGAGAAGAAAATGCGCAAGCGATTTCCGAAAAATACACGAATCAATGTTTGATAAGAAGTTATTATGTTTTTTTCGAAGCCTGTTTTCGTACGAAGTACAAAAAGAATTGACTTCTTTCAGAATTTACAAATAAAGCTTTACAAAGTGTGAACACAAAGCTTTCCTCTTAATTATGAATTAACAGGCTAGACGATTTTGTTTGTTTGTTCTAAGAGCAAAGCCACGTTAAGCTTTATATTGTGTCCACCGTAAGGAACTGAACCTATGATTTAAGCATTGTAAGTCCGTAGATTTACCGGCTGGAAGAAAAGAAGAGTGAACGGTAACCGCTGTGAACTCTTATTATACACTCTTGTGTTCTCCAATAGCCTTTTACTTATTCTTCTAGCTCACTCTTAGCCACGAAGTACAGAGTGCGCCGTTTCGGCAACGGATCTCGATCTTTGAATTTCAAATCCGGGCATACCAAATACTTTGCTGAAGCTTGGACCTTGTTTAGTCAAACTAAAGATAACCCTAAGAATACGAAGCGAAGCTCGTAATTAGAACAGTTTTACCATGGTAAAAACTGCTATTTATAATATATTATTTACTTTCTATTGCATCACACTGTTCTTTCATATGACAGTTTTACCGCTATTTGTTTAGTTATTTTTTTCATAAAAAGCCACGCGAGGCTGTCTTCTGTTTCGAACATGGGAAATCGAGCCCCTGATTTTATAGTTGCAAATTCGAAAACCTTTCATTGTACCGTCGTCGGACTTTAATTATATGTTGCTGCCAATACTTCCATGCACGATCACAATTAATTATATGTTGCTGCCAATACTCCCATGCACGATCACAATTAATTACATATTGCCATGACTTCCATGTACGATCACAATTAATTATATGTTGCTGCCAATACTTCCATGCACGATCACAATTAATTACATATTGCTGCCAATACTTCCATGCACGATCACAATTAATTACATGTTGCTGCCAATACTTCCATGCACGATCACAATTAATTATATGTTGCTGCCAATACTTCCATGCACGATCACAATTAATTATATGTTGCTGCCAATACTTCCATGCACTATCACAATTAATTACATATTGCTGCCAATACTTCCATGCACGATCACAATTAATTACATATTGCTGCCAATACTTCCATGCACGATCACAATTATATGTTGCTGCCAATACTTCCATGCACGATCACAATTAATTACATATTGCTGCCAATACTTCCATGCACGATCACAATTAATTATATGTTGCTGCCAATACTTCCATGCACGATCACAATTAATTATATGTTGCCGCCAATACTTCCATGTACGATCACAATTAATTATATGTTGCCATGACTTCCATGTACGATCACAATTAATTTTACACAATCTTTTTACGTATTTTCCACAAAACATTCTGATCCTGGCATGACATGGAAGTTATGCTTGCAATGTTTGGGTTGCATGTTCAAATACCGTCACCGGACATACTTGTCCTTCAAGGTGTTGGCCATTATAACACGCAGGTCATTATTATGTGAAAGTTGTTAAAGATTAGCTCAAGTGTAGGCGGTGGATGGTGTTCACTTAGGTGTTTACCTTCTATTTAATAATTAGCTCTATAGATGTTTGACTGGAAGCGCAAAAAAGGAGGAAACGAATACACCATAGGTGAACCATGTCAGCTGGTCCAGACTTAGTTATGGTGTCTGTTCAGAGCAATGTGGTAAGTCCTATTATCTGAAAGTCACACGGTCTTGTGAAAAGTACTGACCAAATACATTTTGATAACATTAAAAACAAGAATTCAAAAAAACCCCTCTAAGATCGAGTTTGTTTGTTGTTTGACCTTAAAACACATATGTTATTCTGCTCCTTGAGGTTAAGCCAGGCAATTACAGAAATGGTCTGATCATTTTACACAACAAAGGTTTTCCTTCTTGAACACTGTTGGTGTTCCTCATAGATTTTTGGCTGCTGATCACGGAAATCACATCCAAATTTGCCCGTCACGTACCGTTTCGTCGAAATCTTCAGTTTCACCAGGACATTGCTTCAATGGAAAAACGATATCAGGGCAACTGGAATCCGTCAATGCTTGTTGACTACTGTTGGACATTGCAACGTGATGTATCGGATATTGAATACAAACGACTTTTAACGACTAGCGAAACACTTTTAATTACGTTGAACTTAATAGCGTATTAGAAACATAAACGCAATTAAATACGATATTGCCGGTAAACAGTTAACTGTCTATTTTTCAGAGTTCCTGCGTGATGAAGCAAAACCAAAACTACATTTGTACATACTCACCAGATACCTGTCACAGTCAACAAAAACTTTAAAAAAAAAATTGTTGTGCAGTGTAATGGAACTCTGTGTGCTTTTATCAGTATTGGGTTTTCTGTTTCTGGTGATTTTTATTCTTCTTCTTTTGACATGTTTAGCCCGCGCAAATGGTCTTACACATGTTTTCTGGTGATGCACTCTTATAATTGCCAATCAAATTCCTTTAGTTTGGTTTGTTTTGAATTTCGTGCAAAGCTAAAAGGGCTATCTGCGCTAGCTGTCCATGGGAAGGCAACTAGTCATCACCACCCACCGTTTCCTCTTGGGCTACTCTTTTACCAACGAATAGTTGATTGACCGTACCTTAATAACGTCCCACGGCTGAAAGGGCAAGCATGTTTGAGGTGAAGGGGATTCGAACTCGGGAACCTTGAATTACGAGTCGAGCGCCTTAACCACCTGGCCATACGGGTTTCGATACCCGTAGTGGGAAGAGCAAAGATAGCTCAACAAGTGGCTCGTGCTAAATCACAAACAAACAAAATATACTGTTGTATAGAAATCATTTTCAGATTTTCAACACCGTGAAGAGTAGAAGCTGTAACATACGTTACAAAATGTAGAGACTAAAATCCCGCTGAGCATTCGAACAAGGTAACGTGTAACCTGAACCAATCTGTAAGTGCCGATTGTTGCTACTTAGCTACTGAACTGATTAATCTGTATCTACGAGCAGTTAAGTGTTTTGCACAGAGTCTGAAGTCGGTTAATAAATTTAAAAAACGTTTTTCTTTCTCAGTTTGCTGTGTTTTGGTCCTTTTTTTTTTAGATTTTCTTCAAAATGCTACACAAGAGATATCTGTACACAGCCGTTCCAGATTTTGAACAGATATACTAAAATGAAAACACCTACTGAGTTGTCGCTAGATGGCGGTTTTGAAAGAACTGATAAAACCAGCGAATTACATGGAATCCTGCAGAAGATACTATAGGAAGAACTAATAAAACCCAAGCTGTCCATAAAATCCGGCTTGGAGAAGAGTTTGATTAAAGTGCAAGTCTGATTTCCTTCTCCACATTTTAATTTATTTAATCAAAACTGTTACACATATAACTGTGTGCATTTACTCTTATTCTCCATCTTTTACAACATGGCTTCCATTTCAAAGTGACGTTTAGATGCAGTGCAAAAAATACTTTTATTTGTCATCCGTTTCAAGCACATCGACATACTGATAACGAATATGCACCTCGTCACGCCTTTCCCGTGAAACTCAACGAAAGAAATGCCACGAGAGTGGTAAACAAAGCTGGCCAAAATGTTAACATGAAGAAAAAATGTGGATTTTACGTTGTTAGACTCAAAAACTTATTTGAGTAGAGCTTTGAAAGATGAAAATAAGAAAAGGGAAAATAAAAATAAAAAACCTTTTCAGCGTTTAATAGAGAAAATGTGAACACTATGAAATTAGCCTAAATACTAGCTGGTAAAAAGTTTAAGACCGTACCAAAAAAAGTCCTAAACTGGGTAAGAAATGACTAACAAGAAGTCTCTGTTGCGAGTTCCACAACCGTCATGATCGATATAAGCACTTGCAGAAACCTTGGTGGAATGTTATTCCAAATGGTGAGGATGGCTTCACAAAGATCGTGCACTGTTTGAAACTGACGTCCATTTCTACATACTTCCCTTGCCATCCAACCCCAAACATTTTCAATGAGGTTCAGTTCGGGCGAATACGCTAGATGGTCCAAAAGAATCACGTTATTTGCTGTGAAAAAGTCATTTGTCTTGCGGAAATTGTAGATTGCAGCGTTGTCCTGCTGAATGATCCAGTCATTTCCACACAAGCGAGGGCCTTCAGTCAATAAGGATGCTCTCTCCAACATGTCAATGTAGCCAGCTGCTGTTTAACGCGCCTGTTAACCTGAAGCTTCATTGTTCCATGAAAGGATAAAGCACCCCAGATCATGATGAAATCTCTTCCATTGTGTCATGTAGAAAATGTCTCGGTGGGATATCCTTGTCGTACCAGTAACGTTGGAAGCCATCTGGATCATCCAGGTTAAATTTTTCTCAACAGAGAACAAAACCTTCTTCCATTTTCCAACGTCCCATGTTTGCTGCTTATTAGCAAAGTTGAATCGAGCTGTTTCGTGATGTGTAAGGAGGCGTGGCCTTTGAAGACGTTTACGGTTTCTAAAGCCTTTCTCTCGTAGATGCCGTCTTATTGCTCTTGAGCTGCATTCTGCGTCCGTAAGAGTCTTAATCTGGTTCGACGATCGTCTGGTGTCTTGCCGGACAACCCATCGAATCCTCCTGCTCAACGCCGGCGAAAGTTTCTTGGGCTGACCACTTGAAATTCTCGTTCTGTATCCCTTAGGGTCTTTTAAGAAATTTGCAAGAGCAGTTTTACTATGCCCAATCTCATCAGCGATGGCACGTTAAGAGAGACTTTGCTTTTGCAGCTCGACAATGCTGTCACGTTCAAACTCTGTCAAGTTTTCAGCCTTTGCCATGTTTTTATCAAATGTAACATAGAAAATGTCAGTGGGAGATGTTGACAACGCTAATGCTTGAACATAAATGACTAAATTTCGTTACGTGTTTACCGATTAACACTCCCTTTCAGTATGGTCTTAAACATTTAACCAGCTAGTATTAAGGCTAATTTCATAGTGTTCACATTTTCCTTATTAAATGCAAATTTTTTTCCCTTTTCTTATTTTCATCTTTCGAAGTTCTACTTAAAAAAGTTGTTGAATCTAACAAGGCAAAATGCATATTTTTTATGTTCTTTGGCCTTGAGATTTTGGCCAGCAGTATATTTGCTAGCAGTAAATAACGTGCTTGAGGCATATCACACATTTATTGTTTATATTTCTTGACTGGTGACAAGCAGATTAACCTTCCCTCCTCAATTGACATAACGGTATGTCTTCGAACTTGCATCCTCAGCTTTGTGCTTTATGCCAAACAAACAGGTTTCTCTGACGATCAGGTATCTTGAGCTCTTGTCGCAACAACACGATCCTCTTACCAGTATCTTGGTAGCAAGGTCGCAACAACACGATCCTCTTACCAGTATCTTGGTAGCGAGGTCGCAACAACACGATCCTCTTACCAGTATCTTGATAGTGAGGTTGCAACAACACGATCCTCTTACCAGTATCTTGGTAGCGAGGTCGCAACAACACGATCCTCTTACCAGTATCTTGGTAGCGAGGTCGCAACGACACGATCCTCTTACCAGTATCTTGGTAGCGAGGACATTATCTTTATTTATAAAATAAGAAACTGATTTCTTTGTTTTAATAGTGCTGAGTTTTAATAGTTTTGCGCAGGATTAAATAAGCAAACCTCAGTTGCTGATGGGATATCACAATGAATAGCTTAATTCGAACAGCGTCTATTAAGCCTACCATCTATGTCGACGTCTCAGTCTCTTACGTGAATATATTGTAATAACGTTTGGTGATTAAATATGTGTAACGGGACATTAAGCCAGAATTAACAGTGAGGTATCTCAAAAATCAATGTTAATAATACAACGGGATATAGCAAATATGTGTAACGGGACATAACAAAGCCAGAATTAACAACGAGATATCTCAAAAATCAATGTTAATAATACAACGGGGTATAGCTAAGTCAGTGCTAATTGCAGTATGAGAGAATAACAAATCTAGTGTTCAGGCAAATACCATGGGAAAAATCAAAGTTAAGGTTCATACCAATACAAAGAGGTTAACCAAATTTGATTTAAACTGAGATGCAACGACATAGAGCAAAACCGAAGTTAACGACAATATAAGGGGATACAGAGAAGTCAGTCATAACACCTACACAATGGGACTTACAAAAAATCAGTGTTAAAAGCAGTATAAGTAAAACTGAGCGTGACATTAAAAATTTACAAGTTACTTAAAAAATCTAAGTAAAGCTAAGTAGAGTAAAACTAGAAGTAATTATATTACAATAGACAGTTACTACAGTACAGTAAGGAATAATTAAAATAAAGTTACGATTTACTAGAATACAAGTAGTAGTAACGAGTGTTCGGAATGATTAAAACATAGCTAGAGTTTAGTATAGTAGAAGTAACTAGAGCAGTGGTTCTTAACCTTGTTGGAGGTACTGAACTCCGGAAGTCTCGTACTTGCATTCACTGAACTCTTCGTAATTGGAAAAATAAAATATGATTTTTTCAAATTCGAAACATAAGTAGATATTTTAGTGCACCAAATGAACCATGCATCAGTTGAACACAATATCACTGTGTTCAAAGAACAAAACCAACAAAACATGAATTTCATACAAAAACAAAAACATAACTCAATGAATATTTACTGCAAATCAATGTAAATTTTACTGTTGCCTTTCAAAGACAAGTTCAGAAATGCGCGGCTTCACCTTGACAAGTGCCACTCTCATATCATTTTCGCGATAAAGTCTGTTCCTTTTCTTCGGCCCCCCCAGTGGCTCAGCGGTATGTCTGCGGACTTACACGCTAAAATCCGGGTTTCGATACCCGTGGTGGGCAGAGCACAGATAGCCCATTGTGTAGCTTTATGCTTAATTCCAAACCAAACAACAACCTTTTCTTCGTTTTTATGTCTACCATCCTCGAAAAGAATTGCTCGCAAAGATACGTTGTAACAAACGGTATGAGCATCTCAAGGGCTTTCTTAGCAATAAGAGGGTACGTTACAATTTGGTAACACCAAAACGTTCAGAGCGTTGTTGTTCTGAAAAGTTGCTGTTGAATCTGGCTCTGCTGAAGTTCAATAATTTCGTCAAGGTATTGACATCTGCTGTCACAACACCAAACATGAACGGCTGTCTCACCCATGCTGGATATGACTCTCTGGTGGGGAAGTATCCGTCGAGAGATTTTTCGAGCTCATCTAAGTGCATGGAAATTGCTTGTTTCAGTTCCCCGGGTACAGAAATGTCTCCGATTTTAGACACATCTTACTTACACAGTCGTCCAGCAGGGGAAAGTTTGCGAAGTTATCATTCTCTGTTCGTCGTTTCCATAACGGTAGCTGTTTTTGAAAAGCCTTCAGGTTTTCTTTTGCTTCAATGATGTTGACTCCACTGCTCTGCATCTGGTTGATTGAGAGCATTGAGGATATCGGCCATGTACGTCAAAATGAGAATGAACTCAGATTTTGTAAAGCAATCTGCATGACAATGTTGGTGCTCTCGCAAAAACAGGGCTAATTCCACACGCATGGCAAATACACGATTCAGCACCTTTCCCCGGGATAACCACCAAACGTTAAAATGGTACAGAAATAATTCGAATTCAGAGCCCATTTCATTACACAGCTCTTTGAAGATGCAGTACTTTAGGGCACTATTTCACACAAAGTTCACACATTCCACTACAATTGTCAATACTTCTGCCAGTTTTGAAGGCAAAGGTTTTGTTGCCAACGCATACCAGTGCAGAACACAGTGCGTTACAAGGATGTGTGGTGCATCGGCTTTCACCAGTGCACCAAAACCAGAGTTTTGTTCCAGCATGACTGGAGCTCCATCCGAACAAACTACAGAAACCATAACCCATGAAAGATCGTTGTCTCTGAAGAAGTCATCCACAAGTTTCTTCACGTCGTCTGCCTTAGTTGTTGTTGTTGTTGTAAGAGGCTTAGAAAATAAAAAAAATATTCTCTTATCTCGTCGTTCTTCACATAGTGCACGAATACAACAAGCTGGCTTAGATTGGAAACGTCGGTGGTCTCGTCGAGTTGAAGGCTGAATTTTGCTGGGCTTGAAATCAGATTTGCAATTACTTGAGCCAAGATGTCATCGCTCATGTCATCTATTCTGCTGCTGATGGTATCATTTGAAAGAGGAATTTGGGATAACTTATTTTCAGCAGCTTTTCCCAGCATGATATTCGCCATCTTCAACTCCTTCTTGGTTTTATGAGTGCTTCACCAATGGTGTGTGGTTTGCCCTGCTTTGAGATCAAGTACGCAACTTCGTACGATGCTGTGAGGATCGGTTTATCGATGGGTACAAAGCCAAGAACAGAAAAAGTAGCCTTTTCATCAAACCTGGCTCTCTTTCCTTGAATTCAGCAAGTTTTTTGCTCTTGCATTTCCCATCTCCATGCAGCTTTAGGGAGTGTTCTCTAAGTTTTAACGGTGCAAGACTAGAATTGCTCAACTTGGCATTACAAATCATGCATTGAGGACGCTGACTCCTATCATGTTCCGTTATACACGTGAATCCACATTGTACCTATTCGTCCGACCACGATTACTACAGTCACAAGTCGACTGCTAAGCGCACGAAGTTCTCTGCCGCACAGATATTAAGGCCAAGTGATGTGACGTGATCAACCGCAGTCAGTGATGGCCAAGAGGAGCATCACGTCACGAATCATACAAGTGAGGTGAACGGACAGTGTGTGTGTCTTGACCTTTGACGAACCCCTGAGACTGACTTACCGAACTCCTGGTGTTTGATTGAACCCAGGTTACGAACAACTGAACTACAGTAAGGAATAATTAAAACAGAGCTAGTGCTTACTGGAGTAGAAGTAACAGTAGCTAGAGTAATGAATAATTAAAACAGAGCTAGAGCTTACTGGAATAGTAGTAACTGGAGTAAGGAATAATTATAACAGAGCTATAGTTTAGTAGCGTAAAGGTGTTAGTAGCAGGAGAGTTAGAACGTTTAGTAATGTAGCTTCTATTACATAGTTATTGTGCTGATTGGTTCTGTTAATTTTCATTTCTTTCAGGTTAAACATAAAGCTGCACAATGGGTTATGTGTGCTCAGCTTACCACGTGTATCGAAATCAGATTGGTAGTGATTTAAGTCCACAGACGTATCTTTGTGCTGTTGAGAGACATTTTAATGATGAAGTACAGTACGCTTTATCTTTCTCATTGAGTTCTACAGTTTATTTTCTCTCTTCGTTGAAGTTGGTAAAACTGTAAAAAAAAGGAAAAGGAAATGCAGCTCATAAAACAAAAACTTATTGAACTGAGAATATTCTTCATAAACAATAGCATTTGTGTTATAATAATAATATTCAGTTTTTGTTTATCCTGAATATTACCATGCGCTCGCATTTTATTTCAACGGATGTAAACGAAAGGCAAATGAAAATATATTTTACTAGACATTTTGTATAAAAAATACAGAAGGGGCTATTAAAGTTTTTAAGAAGGTCTGGCGTTAAGCCTTAAATGAACTTAATAATGTTCTTTTAAAGTTTAACGATAAAGTTTAACCATAATTAAACTAAATTCCAGAATGTTCAGATTTAATTTATTTATTAATGATTGGTTTCGTTTGTGCTAGCAATCACTAATTTTGCAGTGTAAGACTACTGGGAAGACAACTAGTCATCACCACCCACCTCCAACTCTTGAGCTACTCTTTTACCAACGAATAGTGGAATTGACCGTCACATTATAACGCCCCCACGGCTGAAAGGATGAGCATATTTGGTGCGACAGATTCGAACCCACGACCATCGGATTACAAGTCTAGTTCGAGTGCCTTAACCACCTGGCCAGGCCAGGTGTTTATCGACTATTGCCCAAACTAAAAGGCTTAACGAATATTAGGCCTAATTTAATGGAATTTATATATTTCAGTGTCTTAATATTACAATTATATTGTATTATTCTAAAAATCTTGTATTTAAAAAAATACTAGTGCAATAAAGATACTAAATTTGACCGAAGATGTTTTGTTTTTTGTGTCATTTTTATGTAAAATTTATTATTCTTATTTGGCGTTACTCAAATAAATTTTATTTGCTTCATACTTCTTAGTTAGAATTAGTCAAACGATCCTAATAGTTTCTAAAGCTTAACTACTTTTTATGTATATCATAATGCGAGATTTTCCTTAAAATTACTATTTATAATTTGCTTTTACATATGTCGATATTAGAAAGAAGAAAGTGTTTATGTTGTAATTTCCTATAATGCTATTAGTGAGTGCAGTTTGTTGTGCAATGCACGTGGGAGTGGGTTGTTGCATTGCAAACACACAAGAAAGAGTCAGTAGTTTTTATTATTAACCGCTTTTCTGTGTATTAACGTTGACAATTACGGTTAAAATCCATCATTAGCTTGACTTCAGACGGTTTGAGATGCGATGAACGGCACTATTTGTTTACAGTACTTTGTATTCTTGCGCGAGAAACAAAGTATGCAAATTAAGTAATTTATGAAATTAATCTCCTCGTTGGTTACCAGATGAAAAATCTCGCGATGTAGTTTTGTCGCATAAGCCAAGTGCAGTTGTAATAATAAATTTAACACATTGATGTGAACATACTTGAAACTTGACGGTACTTATCAAGTTCTGTGTGTAACATCACAAACAGAGTAAACGAGATTGAAGAGTGAAGAGGATGTGTTACGCTTGCTAATATCATTATATATTTTTATTTTCTTCCTACAACTTGTTTCTTTCACTACAAATGGAACTTACGTGTTCTCCCGTCACATATCTCAAACTTGAAAATCAGTTCGCCCTTTCCATGATGTAATTGACACGTTTGTTGATTAATGTGACCACCGGACTGACAGGTGAATATAAAGATGGATGTTACTTTAGTTTTGGTTTCCTGTTACACCATGCTTATATTCACTCTGGTAGCAACCACTCGATACAAGTATACATGGAATAAATAAAGATAGTTATGAGTTGATAGTTTAATTTAGTTGATTAGTAAATGATGACAAAATATTAATCTCTATTCAACTCCTCTTGTTCCATAACGTTCCAACGTTCCGTAATCAAAATTCTAAATGTGCAAATAAAAACGATATTTGCGCAATTAACACGATATAAAAACTGTATGCATCTGTATGCATGCAGAGGGTTGAGTACGTTATACGAATACACAAAACAACAACATAACGATCTATCTTTTCTACGATGGTTATATTTAAAACACAACATAAAAATATACTGACATGTCTATATAACGATGGTTATGCTCAAACATAATATAAAAAGATACCGACCTATCTGCATAACGATGGTTACATTAAAACAATATGAAACCTACTGAACTGTCTACTGTGGTGAAAAAAAAATTGTTGCATCACATGATGTGATAGGTGTTGCGACTCTTACACTAAACACGTTGTGGTAATAAGATGCTGCGACTCTTACACTAAACACGTTGTGGTAATAAGATGCTGCGATTCTTACACTAAACACGTTGTGGTAATAAGATGCTGCGACTCTTACACTAAAAACGTTGTGGTAATAAGATGCTGCGACTCTTACACTAAACACGTTGTGGTAATAAGATGCTGCGACTCTTACACTAAACACGTTGTGGTAACAAGATGCTGCGACTCTTACACCAAACACGTTGTGGTAATAAGATGCTGCGACTCTTACACTAAACACGTTGTGGTAATAAGATGTTGCGACTCTTACACCAAACACGATGCTGTGACTTTACATTGAGTTTGTTGGAGTATTACAATTTTCTCAACTCAATATATTTTATAGTACAGGAACAAGAATTTAAATTAATAATTTACTTACCTTTTACTGAAGTTTGTGTTCCTTTAAAACAGATTTTTTGTTCGCTCTACTGCATTCCATAAATTTATACTTGTATTCATGACAAAGCTAGAGTCCAACTGACGCCAGCCCTAATTATCAAAAACTTACCAGACGAAAGACAACCAGACTGTAGTAACCAAACAATCATCGTTAACGCTAAAAAAACATTGAGAGTCACTTTTACAACGCACACACAGCTTGAAGTAAAGGTTTTGGTTTCTTTTGAATTTCGCGCAAAGCTACACGAGGCTACCTGCGCTAGTCGTCCCTACTTTTCCAGTGTAAAACTAGAGCGAAGGCAGATAGTCATCACTACCCACCGTCGACACTTGGGATACTCTTTTACCAAAGAATAGTTGGAGTAACCGTCACTTTATAACGCCCCACCGGCTGAAAGGGCGATCATGTTTAGTGCAACGGGGATTCGAACCTGCGACCCTCTGATTATGAGTCAAGTGCCTTAACCACCTGGCCACTTCTTGAGCTTTGAAGTATCAGGCAAGTAAAATGGTACTTTTAAGGTATTACAATGATATATTTCAAACGAATTCCCCATTGTCTGTCGTACATCATGACAAATACTCTCTGCCCCATGTATTAAAAAACGAGTGGAGCCTGTATAGGAAAGCATAGCTTGAAGTTACCAATCTTTTGTTTGTCTTAAAATAAAGCACGTCCTCAACTTTTGATCTTTACTTCAGCGGGGACAGCACGAAACGAGAAAAAACCTGTAAAAAAGAAGCCTGTTTTGATATGAAAGAATGAGGGTTTTGTTTTGAATTTCGAAACGATCTGACGTTTCTTTATGCAGTCTACTTGATGAACTTCGTTTTTGTTTCTCGTTGATCAATACTTGGCGTTTCTTTGGAACAGTTTTATCTTGCTCGTAGAAAGAAATTGTGTTCAAAAGAAACTGAAAGTTGATGCGTCTTGGAAACAGACTATACATTTGAAATTCAACGATTCCCTATTGGTCGAAACCATTGACAATAGTGCAATTAGACTGCTGACGCGGAAAAGTCCTCTTAAGAGATAATAAGGAGGCATCGCTGTGGACAGCTCTTAAAGGAAAATATGAACTTTGTGCCCACCAGGGACGCTTACGAATTAGTTGTCATTAAAGCTGGCTGTGGCACACAATGATTTCTTCGTCATTTCGTTGAGAGAATACGGTTTTTTTTCTTTCTATTTCAACCAAACTACTTAAATTGTTTCATTACAAGCAGGCGCGAACCCGTTGTTTTCTTAGGCCTATTAAAGTTTCTCTATTATCTCGCTACCTTCTATGCATCACTTTCAACACTTGATTATCAACACTTACATTTGCTTTGATGACAAAACGTTTCCCAGTTTGTTTGTTTTTTTACCCTCTTTTTTATTAGTCAACTTTTAAGGTAAAAGATTTTTCAGAATTAATTTGTTACCAAGCGAAGGAAATACAGAGAAATATTATTATAGAAACTCTACAAGAAGAAAATCAAACTTCAATCCATTGTGACCTTCGTTCACTTATAATGAATGCATAAGTAGATGAGACGGGAGGTACTTCAGTTAAACCTTTCATTTGTGCGAAGTTGGTCGATATCTGACGAGCTTTAAACCAAATGATCTGTCTCTTTCGTGATTAAATCTGCACGTTTCGTGAAATATTACATAATATTGTAGTTTGTGCGGCTAATGAGATAGCAAGATTAGTTCAATTGGTGAAACACTTACCTCGAAGTTCCTGGTTTAATCCCTGCTACACGGTGTATTAAAACTGGAAAAAAGAAAAAATCTGTAAAAACGGGAATGTATTATATCCTGTAAACACGACAGTCGGAAGAAATCGGTAAATAACCTGGAGCTTCAACACTGGACAAACTGGCATTGATAAATATCAATGACATCAAACCCATACTTAAATTTCCAGCACTGTTACGTATTTCACACGAATACATATACGTAAGTATTTACAATAACACAAAATTTTCGCGTCAGGAAGAAACGTTGTATAATGAAAATCACTGATCTAATTTGTCGTAGGTCGTTGTTGTTTTTTGTTTTACAAAAGTGTCTTCCTATTGAATATTAATTGTCATTTTACCACGATATTGACAGTTATTAGACTTGATTACTAAATATTTGAGTAACGGTGAATCTCATCTTTGTTTCAGTTCTGTCTTTTAAGGTTTGTTTGGTTTGAATTTCGCGCAAAGATACATGAGGGCTATCTGCGCTGGCCGTCCCTAATTTAGCAGAGGGAAGTCAGCTAGTCATTACCGCCCACCACCAACTCGTGGGCTACTCTTTAACCAAGTAATAGTGGGACTAATCGTAACATAACTCCCCCACGGCTGAAAGGGTGAGCATATTTGGCGTGACGAGGATTCCAAGCCGCGACCCTCAGATTACGAGTCCAGTGTCCTAACCACGTGGACATGCTGGGCCTGTCTTTTAAGGAAGTTGTTTCTTTGTTACTTAAGTAATTTATTATTATAAAAGAGCTTCCTAGATATGAAAACAAAGGTTCTGTAAAGCACTCAATGAGCGAAAGAACAAAAAACAAAACGATACTTTAGACCTAATCAATTTTAGTTGCAACATAGTAACATAAAACGTATAACACAGTAATATTTGAAATTCATACTGGAATTTCAAGCCAATCGTTTTCTAGACCTTAGTGGAAAACGTTGACAAGTTATTTTGATGTGAATATAGTTGATTTACGTTTTATCTGTACATATACAATGTTGCTTCTATACTGGCCAGGCAATTAAGGTATTCGACTTGCCATCTGAGGGTGATGGGTTTGAATCCCCGTCAAACCAAATATGTTCACCCTTTCAGCTGTGGGGGTATTATTATGTGCGATGAATCCCACTATTCGTTGGCAAAAGAGTAGCCCAAGAGTTGGCGGTGGGTCGTAATGACTAGTTGCCTTCCATTTAGTCTTACACTGTTAAATTAGGGACTGCTGGCGCAGATAGTCCTCGTTTAACTTTGCAAAAATTCAAAAAACAAACAAAACAAAAGTGCCTTCCATAAACATAATTTTAGTAAAGAAAATATTTCCTTGGTCGAAAATGGCAGACAACAGATAAAACAACATTATAAAAAAATTAAGCTGACACAACTCTGCATTACATTAAAGTTACACGCTTGTTTTACACAAATATGTGGTTAATAAATATATTAATGATTAAGAAAACAATATCTCGCTGAGTACATGATGGATGACGGATTTCAACAAGAAAAATCAACAGTTCGCCCTAGTTTTCACCCTAGCCTGAAGGAGATCACGCGCCTTCTAACTGAGTGCTTTGACCAACCAAATTTTCCTGGATTAAGTGTCCATTACGCTAATGCCTTAATGATGCAGCGTTATTAAGCCTGCCATTTCTCAAGAGCAATGATCTCTTTTGAAGTATTAGCGTATAATCTCCTTTTCTAGCTGAGATTGCTACTCGCCACTGACGAAGGAGGGGTCGTACAATACCCGGTAATATCAATCAGCTGTCTCGAGTCATAAACCAAGAATCGGGCTTATAATAAACCCCTTGAAGGTGATGTATGACCAAGTGAATAGACCGTTTGTCGGTTGAATAAGACGGGCCTCTCAACGATCGCCTTTAAATAATTTCTCTGGTGGAAAGGGGAAAAAAAAAAAAGACAACCCATAGTCACAACAGCGGAACATCACGAACATAAAAAAACCAAAAAGGTCACGAGTCACCCGAACATTTTTTTTTAAAACATTGTGACTGCTTCGGTAAAATAATGCTTTGTGGTAATAATAAAATAACACTTTGTGGTAATACAGGCTAACTAAACTGATATATAAACAAAGGAAATAAAATAGTGCACTGATCACACCGCACGGGGTGTAATATTTTTTTTTATGAGATTGATTAACTAGGAACAATAACAGTAGGATCGACAGGTCAGTAAGCAATTGTGGAAGAAAGAGATACCACGTGGATACTAAAATAAAGAAAACTGTATCAGCTAGCAACTGAAGAACTCAACAGTAATCAGTTGGCCAGTGTTGAAACCAAAACTAAGCTCAGTGCGATACAACAATCAGGCGAAGTTAAATCTATTTTTATGAACAAGTAATACAAGTAAAAATAATACTTCGTCTTCGAAACTGTATTTTGATAATTAATGAGACTGTGTGATGTTTCAGGAATATTTTTATAATGACTGTATTTATCACTACGTCTACTGTTAAATAAACTCTATTTTACCCGTAATAATCTCACGAGACTGGTTGTGAAGAGATATACAACAGATATTTGGGAACTGCAAAATCTTTGTATTTGTGTATTTGTGAATTGACGTATATATATATATATAAGAACTTCTTGGTTCCTAATACAGTTTCTACCACAAAAACAAATTTCAAAAAGGAATGTTTCTCGTACCAGTCAATGTGCACTTTTCAAGCCTACTTATTTTAGTTTGTTGTCTCGTGTTTCGCATTACAAAGCTTATACAGAAGAGAATGCAAATAAACAGATAAATTCCTAGACGACTATACAGACTAGGTCTCAAAAACCAAGTTTTAAAGTTAGTTTTATTTTTTATAGTTTTTAAAGATTCTTAACACACAAACAAGAAAGTGATTAATTAAGAAAGTTTTAAACGCACCCTGTTTGAAATAACTGACATCTCGACCCAATCTAAAATTCGACACATCATTAGCTACCAAGTTATAAGCTTCATACAGTGGAAGATGGTACATTGTATGTATACCTATGTTTTGGTATGACAGAACGAAAGCGACTTCTAAATAACACCTCCACATTTGTTCCACGGTTCATCATTTGATAAAAGGCGAAAATTTTCTGCTGTTAAGAAGAACATTCGATTTGTCTTTCAAATCAAATCACGTTTGTGAGCTAAGAAAGACCTGTAATGATCCTTTTATTAAACACTCAAAGATCAAATGACACACAAATATGTCTATAAAATCGTTCTGAAAGTTTTAGTAAGATATGAAAGTATTTTTACAAACCATTAAGGTAAGAACAAATATAAACAAGATAAGAGAAAACAGATCAATGGACATTTGTGCGGAGTTACAGGAAATATTTAATCTTAAAAAAAATTTATTCGAATTCGTTTACTGTCTGTTCGATTACTGAAATAAACTAAAAACATTGCTTCAGACAAATGAAAATTCCGAAATTCTTACTTCTTGCAGAATTCATTCTACAGTTAGACATTTTTAAATCAGTTAACACTGTTCATATTTGAGTATTTTGTAAAGGTTCTATTTATTTCCAAATATTCGAAAGTATTTAGGAATAAAAGTTTTCAACAAAAACCACTTTAACCAAGCTAATGGACTTGGTGTGGTATCTGTTTTCTAGCTACTGTTTGTTTTATGTCTTATAGTTTGTTTGTTTTTGAAATTCGCGCAAAGTTACCCGAGGGCTATTTGCGCTAGCCGTCCCTAATTTAGCAGTATAAAAGTAAAAGGAATGCAGCTAGTCATCACCACCCATCGCCAACTCTTGGGCTACTCTTTTACCAACGAATAATGGGATTGACCATAACATTATAACGCCTCCACGGCCGAAAGGGCGAGTATGTTTGTTGTGACGGGGTTTCGATCCTGCGACCTCGAACACCTTAACGACCGAGCCATGTCGGGGTCTTTATATCTTACAGATGTACTTAAATATGTGAAGATAAAATTAAATACATTTATCCACTAAAATCAATGTTCTACTCATGTAGTTTGAAATCTTCAAATCGACCAGTTCTTTAACTGAATAATTTATTTCCACGAAATTTGCTAAAATATATCAATATAATTAAAAAGACTGTTTATAGAAAATATTTAACGTGTCATTTACGACATTTCCAGACTGCACTTAGTTTTAATGTTTAACAAATTGTAGTATAATGACACCTCTTGTGCAGTTTGCTTGTTTGTTTTCGAATTTCGTGCAAAGCTACTCGAGGGCTATCTGCACTAGCCGTCCTTAATTTAGCAGTGTAAGACTAGAGGGAAGGCAGCTAGTTATCACCACACACCGCCAACTCTAGGGCTACTCTTTTACCAACGAATAGTGGGATTGACCGTTACATTAAAACGCCTCCACGAATGAAATGGTGAGCATGTTTGGTGTGATGGGGATTCGAATCCGCGACCCTCAGATTACGAGTTGCACGCCTTAACCCACCTGGCTATGCCGGGCCTCCCTTGTCCAGAAAAGAGAAGTTTTTGTATGTTAACTGATAAATTGTGATGTACAGCGTTCTCAGATCTCCATACGAGCCAATACTAAAGTTATACTCACTGGGAATAAATTCAATAAAGTTACATTCTCAGCATCATTAACTAAGCAACTGCCATCCTTTTATGCTTCTCCTGTCACGTTTTTATGTTCATCTTTAAACTGAGATACAAAACATTTCACCTGTCATCCGGCAGGGAAAATCGAAGCATCACTATGGTTAGCAGTGGGATGAGCAAACAGGAACAATTTGCAAGAAACTACAGGCATAATATTGTAATCGGCTTGCTGCAGATCTACGGCAGTTCCAAAAAGCTTTTAAATACCCCTGTGGTCATTTGGAGATTTCTATGCTTCTTCTGCTTTCCCGTTAAGCTCGTGATGTGCCGACGGATTTCAGTCAAATCACTTTTCGAAGCCTCAACGCTAAATGAGAGTGAGGAATGCTTTATCTTAAGCCAATAAAAATGTCCAAAAATTTCAGTTCAAATTAAGAAAAAATGGATTGGGTTGTTGTTTTTTTCCAATAAAATGCATCTCATTGGCTCACGAGGAGAGAAACCTGATTAAAAAACACCAGGCAACAAGAAACACATTTTCTGCTATTGGAAAAAAAAACGCAACTGTTTCTGAAAAATTTCTGAAACTGATGTCTGCCACAGAAAGGGGGTTCCGATACCCGTGTTGAACAGAGCACAGGTCGTCCTTTGTGTTGCTTTGTGTTTAATTACAAACAAAAAAATCCAGCATGGCCAGGTGGTTAAGGCACTCGACTCCTAATCCCAGGGTCGATGGTTTGAATCCTCGACACACCAAACGTGTTCGCCCTTACAGGCATGGGGGCGTTATTACGTGTTTGTTTATTTCCCCCCCGCTAGTCCAGCGGTATGTCTTCTGATTTAAAACGCTAAAATCAGGGGTTCGATTCCCCTTGGTGGGCTCAGCAGATAGCCCGATGTGGCTTTGTAATAAGGAAATACACAAATACACAAACAAAGAAACTTCTTGCGAGATCGCATAGAGCAATTTATTTTGACGTGCAACAGGAACTGGATAACTCGATGAAGAACAAGAAAGATGATTAATTTTCTTTTTCACAGGATAACTAACTTTTCTATTTCCCAATTCGTTGGCGGATGTGGCAATGAGAGATCATTTCCATGAGGTGTTGGCTTCACTGCAGATACAACATCTGAATATTTAATGTGTTGTTACCTGAATATCCAGAAACATTATTCATGTGTGCGTGTTTTTCTACAGCAAAGCCACATCGGGCTATCTGCTGAGCCCACCGAGGGGAATCGAACCCCTGATTTTGTGTTGTAAATCCTTAGACATACCGCTGTAATAGCAGGGGGCATTATTCATGCAACTATAACAGCCAGTTAGATGATCTTTGAGTTCACGCCATATGATAGGAATATGGAATACTTGCTCTGTTTTTATTCAAGTGGAGATAAATGCTTTTCTTGGTCACTAATTTTGCACTTAAAAGAGTAGTAGTAAGATGTACCTTTACCTTGGGCCCGTCATGGCCAAGTGTGTTAAGGTGTTCGACTCGTAATCCGAGGGTTGCGGGTTCAAATCCAGGTCGCACCAAACATGCTCGACATTTCAGTCGTGGGGGCGTTATAATGTGATGTTCAATCCCACTATTCGTTGGTAAAATAGTAGCCCAAGAGTTAGCTGTGGGTGGTGATGACTAGCTGCCTTCCCACTAGTCTTATACTGCTAAATTAGGGACGGATAACGCAACTAGCCCTCGAGTAGCTTTGCGCGAAATTCAAAACAAATAAACCTTTACCGTATGGGCAATGTTTTTCATTCGTTAAACTATATTTCAACATATGTCGCATTCAGAAATACCACTAAATCATTGGGCACATTTAATTTTTGAGTAGTTGAAAAGGGAGGGAGAGGAATAATTCTAAGTCTCCCGCTGTAAGTGTTTCCTCACAACATTCCATTGGTTTTTAAATTCAAAGCCAATTAAAGCGATGTGTTTGTATATTTTAGTCCAAGGTTTAACACTCATGTTGGTGCTTAAACTTTGAACCACCACAGCTGTCAGATTAGCACTTTAACCATCTTAACTGTGAGATTAGCTAATAAAGATTCAGTGCTGTAACTTTAACCATACCATAATTTTCAGATTAGCTAGTACTAGTAGAATGCTTTAACTTTAACCATTACAACTGTCTGGTTAGCTAGTACCGACGAGATACTTTAACAGTTATAATTGTCAGATTAGCTAGTACTGATAAGATACCTTAAGAATTACTATTGTCAAATTAGCTAGAACTGATGAGGTAATTTAACAATTATTATTGTCAGATTAGCTAGTACTGATAAGATACCTTAAGAATTACTATTGTCAAACTAGCTGGTACTGATGAGGTAATTTAACAATTATTATTGTCAGATTAGCTAGTACTGATAAGATACCTTAAGAATTACTATTGTCAAATTAGCTGGTACTGATGAGGTAATTTAACAATTATTATTGTCAGATTAGCTAGTACTGATAAGATACCTTAAGAATTACTATTGTCAAACTAGCTGGTACTGATGAGGTAATTTAACAATTATTATTGTCAGATTAGCTAGTACTGATGAAGTGCTTTAACAATTATTACTGTCAGATTAGCTAGAACTGACGAGGTACTTTACCAATTATTACTGTCAGATTAGCTAGTACTGATGAAGTGCTTTAACAATTATTACTGTCTGATTAGCTAGAACTGATGAAGTGCTTTAACAATTATTACTGTCAGATTAGCTAGTACTGATGAAGTGCTTTAACAATTATTAGTGTCTGATTAGCTAGAACTGATGAAGTGCTTTAACAATTATTACTGTCAGATTAGCTAGTACTGATGAAGTGCTTTAACAATTATTAGTGTCTGATTAGCTAGAACTGATGAAGTGCTTTAACAATTATTACTGTCAGATTAGCTAGAACTGATGAAGTGCTTTAACAATTATTACTGTCAGATTAGCTAGAACTGATGAAGTGCTTTAACAATTATTACTGTCAGATTAGCTAGTACTGATGAAGTGCTTTAACAATTATTACTGTCTGATTAGCTAGTACTGATGAAGTGCTTTAACAATTATTACTGTCAGATTAGCTAGAACTGACGAGGTACTTTACCAATTATTACTGTCAGATTAGCTAGTACTGATGAAGTGCTTTAACAATTATTACTGTCTGATTAGCTAGAACTGATGAAGTGCTTTAACAATTATTACTGTCAGATTAGCTAGTACTGATGAAGTGCTTTAACAATTATTAGTGTCTGATTAGCTAGAACTGATGAAGTGCTTTAACAATTATTAGTGTCTGATTAGCTAGAACTGATGAAGTGCTTTAACAATTATTACTGTCAGATTAGCTAGAACTGATGAAGTGCTTTAACAATTATTACTGTCAGATTAGCTAGTACTGATGAAGTGCTTTAACAATTATTACTGTCTGATTAGCTAGAACTGATGAAGTGCTTTAACAATTATTACTCTCAGATTAGCTAGTACTGATGAAGTGCTTTAACAATTATTACTGTCTGATTAGCTAGAACTGATGAAGTGCTTTAACATCAAATATTATAATTGTCACATTAGTAACTAATGATTAATTTCTGTAACTTTAACTATTATAAAAGTCAAACCATAATTTTCAAATTAGCTCCTACTGATGACGTTAATCATAATAACTGATCAAGGCATTTTCTAAAAATGTTCTTTTAAAGTTGCACAGGATTCGAATCTCTGACATTAATTGCTTGATTTAGTCACATCTGCCTTCTTTCTTCTAACGCTATCTCGTTTCCATGAAACACTTATTACAATTTATCTCGGTTGTCAAAAAGAATCGATTTATAGTGGTTTATGTCAAGATAATCCTCCTTTTAATGAAGCATTTGTGGTTATAAAAAATTGTACTCACATGTGTTTTAGTCTAGATTTCTTAAGATTCAACTTTAATACAGCTTTTTACTAGAAGTTTAACAATAGGAAACTCTATTACGAAAAGAGACCGAAAACTTTACATTTATTGTTTATATTGAGCGGTTGGGATAAAGCACAAAACTAGAGTGTAAACTACCTGTGTTTTGCCCATCATGGGTATCGAAATCCGGATTTTTGTGCTGTGAATACACAGACATACCGCTCTTCCTCTGAGGGTGGTTGGCGTTCATAACTATGTATAATATGGTGCAAAAAATTGTACCTGGTTATTTGGTTAATATATTAGTATTATAATTCAAGTAAGGTTATTTTCAAACAGGTGACATTTAATAAAAGTTGTTGGTCTCTTAGATTGTAAAGCAGTGCGAGAGGAGAAGCTTTTATGTAATACGGTACATGTATTTACTTTTTACTATAATAATATACAAACTCTAACATATCCACTTAACTTTCGTTAAAATTTAGCTGGAAACGTGCGCTTATAAATCAGAGAACCAATAAGAGAGGAATTTCGTTTGAGCAGGATTTCACCGACGTTCTGTTCATGCCGTTACGCCCAGTGTAGAAATGGATAGGTCTGCATGCGTGAAGGAAAGCATAAAGCCTCTGTATCGAGTCTCTCTGTGTTTGTAGATATCCGAGAAAGGGGAGGGAAAACGCCAGGTTCCTTATTTTTAGTGAAGTGGGGTTTACGTCGAAATAGGTTGAGAATCCCTTAATCACTGGAGTTTTGAGAATAGAACTTTTTAGAAGACATTTAATACAAGAATAAATAAAACACTTGAAACAAATTTAATTTTATATGTGTGTGTGTGTGGCTGAGTTATTTAGTATATACTTACCAAACCTCATATTTTGAACAAGAGGAATACATATAACTAGGTTTACGTATCGGCCTGTAAAACGGTATAATTTAACATCCATTGTTCACAATATAGTGTTTCAAGTCGTTATATTATTAGTGCAGAAATGTTTTCAAATCCAGTTAAACACAACGAAGATTTTAATGTATGCAATGAATTACTGCTTAACAGATCTGACTCCATCCAAGGCTCTCACAGCTTAACAGATCTGACCTCATTGAAGACTCTCACAGCTTAACAGATCTGACCTCATTCAAGGCTCTCACTGCTCGACAGATCTGACTTCATTCAAGGCTCTCACTGCTCGACAGATCTGACTTCATTCAAGGCTCTCACTGCTCGACAGATCTGACTTCATTCAAGGCTCTCACTGCTCGACAGATCTGACTTCATTTAAGGCTCTCACTGCTCGACAGATCTGACTTCATTCAAGGCTCTCACTGCTCGACAGATCTGACTTCATTTAAGGCTCTCACTGCTCGACAGATCTGACTTCATTCAAGGCTCTCACTGCTCGACAGATCTGACTTCATTCAAGGCTCTCACTGCTTGACAGATCTAACCTCATTCAGGACTCCAATCTTTTCGTGGTACTTCGAACTGTGAGCAGTCAACCCCTGAGTGTTATTTATCTACGTATTAGCAAGAAGGAAAATAATAAAAAAAATAGCTTAGAAACTGCGAGTTAATGTTTTTTTCACAATTTCGTCATGTTAGAACGACTGAAACAAATTTCCGAAGTCTCGAGATTTGTTCTTTTATGTATAGATGGCGCCTTAAAAGACAAAATAATTGCAGAGTCTGAAAGAACATGTGTCTGAAATATTGAAGTAAATTTTTTTTATGTGATTCGAGTTCAGTAGATTTCATTCTATTCTACAAACTTCTATTTTATTTTTTGTGTGTACGCGTTAAATCTTCCGTTAGCACTTCCGATACTGGAGAACCATTTTCGGTTGATGTTTAAAGTATAACGCACTTTATAACAACGAAGATTTCATTACTACGCGTTGACTCTCCTCATCTGTAGGCTGGTGGGAAAGGTGGAGAAAAGAACTGAAGCGCGAGACATGATGTACGGCTAATTTGTCCCGAAAAGCTTCAACAGGACGTTAAAATCACAGCATGTATAATTACCATCCATTAGGCTGTGAAGTTCTGACTAAGTAATTTAAATAGGAACAAAAATAAAAAGGGAAGACAAGAAAAAATAGTACATTTTAATATACGAATAGGTAAGCAGACACTCAGAAATATAACTAAAATAACCAACAGGTAAGCAGACACTCAGAAAGATAAATAAAATAACCAACAGGTAAGCAGACACTCAGAAAGGTAACTAAAATAACCAATAGGTAAGAAGACACGAAGAAAGATAAATAAAATAACCAATAGGTAAGCAGACACTCAAGAAGATAACTATAATAACCAATAGGTAAGCAGACACTCAAGAAGATAACTATAATAACCAATAGGTAAGCAGACACTCAAGAAGATAACTATAATAACCAATAGGTAAGCAGACACTCAAGAAGATAACTATAATAACCAATAGGTAAGCAGAGACTCAGAAAAATAAATAAAATGACCATTAAACGTACAGGCTTGTTTTTTGTTTGTTCGTTCTTGAAATTTCACGTAAAGCTACACGAGGGCTATCTGCGCTAAACGTCTAGACATAGCTAATGTTAAAACGTATGCATTTAAAAAAAGAGTTACTTTTTAATCGTATAAGGTAAGTTTGTTTAGGTCGAAACCACCTAATTCGATTTGTTGTTCTTTCTCTTAGGACTTTATGGGCAGGGTAACCATCTCTTGGGTTTCGGCTCGAGTTTTGTGAAGTTGCAGTTTATTTGCATTCCCACCAATTGACAACAGTATTGTCTACCGCTGAGAACAGCGGTGCTGACAACGCTGTCTATAGACTCTGAATGCTTAGGCATCGATAGCATAGTCTCATATGTGACGAGAAGCTATTGACCGTCCATCATGGAAATCAGCGTAGTTTCCTTCTTCTTTCAGCCGTTGTTGTCACCTGATCGACTGCCCAGCTCTGATGAAGGACGCCCACTAGAAGCCGGAATGGCTACCTGCGAATACCAAAGATACCGCAACATTGAATTCTCAAAGTTAGTGAAGCGAAGACACAATGGCAGTGATCAGTTCGGTAATGGTGTCATTTGTCACTGAATAGAGAGCTCCGATGTAATATGTTTTCACTTTAATAGGAGTCTTACATTACTACGCATAGTAGTCCAATAGGATCAAATTATAAAATTCATTCGTAACGAGAAAAATAAGTTTTACAGGTATTTTTTTTATCCATTTCGTTTAGTGCACTTTTACCGACAAAGAAACAAAACTTCCCCGTTTATAAAATCAAAGTAGATCTCATTAGCCACTAAATCATATCATACGGAAACGACGAAGGCCCCTAGCGAGAAACGAACGTAGGACGCAGCGAAGTTTTTGGACGCCTCCCAAGAGATACACAGTGTCAGCGATCTGCTTTTACAACCATATATCAAGTCGTAAGTGTATTATAAAAAGATTACCTGGAAAGCTAAAGAGACGTTTCTGTTGAAAATTCGAATAACCTTAAATGTAAAGAAAACGTTCACTTTTATCTGAAACTATTTCACTTGGCCAGTCCTCACAAAAACAAGTCAGACCGAATATTTAATACAAATTCTTGATGTTTACATAAAACTTCCATCGCGAGTTGGGTGAAGGAGGGACACCAGTATCCCTGAACACCCAGTTGGGAAGTCCATCTTTCTGCAAAACCATACACTTGTCACAAGATTTTGGTTGTTTCTTCTTTTTGAAGAAATTGTGGCACAAAATTCATTCAAGGGTTCTAGAACAAATCATTTGACGTTACATTTTAATTATTTAAAAGATTTTAATGTAAACACTCAGCTAAAGTATTCATTGTTCTTTCACTTTTGAAATAAATCGAAACGTGTATAATTACATCTTTCTAAGTATATTTCGACAGACGGTTGCGAAAATAGTAAACTCTTTTTTTTAAAAAAACGAAGAAATATTATTTAAACGAATTGTGATCATTCTAAAGACTAATTATACACCAGCAAGTCAACAATGAAACGAATGGAAGGGGACAACACTTGTCAAACTTACAACCATTTATTTCAAAGGTTCGAACTAGTACGGATAAATAGTTTGTTGAATTACTATATTAAACTCGCATTTTCATCATTATACAAACGTGAAATTTACTTCAGCGATGTATGTGGATCACAGAATAACAAGTTCTTACTGGACATTCGAAAATTTCACTGAAAACAAGTTAAGATTCTTTGTTTACTCTGAAACACAATAGGCTGTCGCGAGTATCGGAACTGACTTACCGTTGTGCCACTAGTGACCACAAAGTTACAGTTGTAATTATTACTTAAACAATCTCCCGGGCGACTTACTGTAAACTGTAAACATAAATTTTGTCAGAAAGCGTTTGGAAATCGCAAACAGGACGATTGCCTTGCGTGGCTAAGCTAACAGAAAGTAACTGAAAATAAAGATGACACTCATTTCAAAATAACAATTAATGCAGTTAATATAATAAATGATTAGTTATTAAAAAATGAGTATTATTAATATTATTAATCATTTTGAAGTTAATATGAGGAGCACACGTATCTTGTTCTAAGTTGACGTTTTTGATCAGTTGTTCACGTTTTGGGATAAGAAACAAAAGTATATATATATATAACGCAGAATCTAATCACAGATATTACAAATGTAGCATACGTCCTTATACATCACAGTAGGCATTAATGATGTAGCATACGTCCTTATAGATCACAGTAGGCATTAATGATGTAACATACATCCTTATAGATCACAGTAGGCATTAATGATGTAGCATACATCCTTATAGATCACAGTAGGCATTAATGATGTAGCATACATCCTTATAGATCACAGTAGGCATTAATGATGTAACATACATCCTTATAGATCACAGTAGGCATTAATAATGTAGCATACATCCTTATAGATCACAGTAGGCATTAATGATGTAGCATACATCCTTATAGATCACAGTAGGCATTAATAATCTAACGCAAATAATTGTAAGCCAATGCTGATGACAATTCAGTTTAATGCACAGTATTAAATCTTTCTTTAAATAATTCTATCAGAATATTTATTAGTATTCTAATTAAATGAACCGTTAAAACTAATGATTAGTTAGCATGAAACCTAATGTACAGTTTCACAAGTAAAAACAGCTTTTTTATTTAAAGAATACGATACTAAACTTATTTTACCAATAAGAAACAAAGAGAATAATATTATGGTAATTTGGTGACGTGAAATGTTTTAAAAGTACCGAGCATAATAAATATCAGTTTGAGTACAAACAATAATTAATGCCAGTTTGAAAGCTGTATATCTTCTTAGAAACGACTGAGTTTTATTTATTGATCCTATCATGATCTTCATAAGATATTATTGGGATTACGACCGAAAGTGTCATTAACAGCGAGGGTATTGAATTGATTAAACCAAGCATTTAAACATTATTAGCGTAAATTCGAGAAAAGTGTATTAATTTAGGTATACTGATGGTTTAGTTAATTTTTAATTTCACTCTTAGTACACTAGCTTATTATTATTAGCTATTATTAATAAAGTTGATTTGGAAATATCTGGTCTTTTCATTGTACACAACGTGTTTAATAGACAAAAATTTATTTCCTCCAAAATCACTAAAAAATGTTGATATAAAACCACAAAGTAATTTGTCAATGTTCAGGTACATTACACACATTATATGTTACGATATATTACATCTCAAGAATATTCCTTTAAACATTAGCGAAACAAATTTCCTGGGTAGTACATAATTTCACAATCCACGATTAAGATGTTTATTTCATTGTAAGTAGGATATCGAATAGAACGAACTGAAGCTGCATGTAATACTTTGCCACATATCTTATGACAAGGATTTTTCGGTTCTGTAGCTGCATCACTCGGGGATCTGTTTCCCGATCACGTGTGACGTGGTTTCGGTGAATCTTGCTCTCGGAGAACTGTCACTTAAAGAGCAATCAAAATGACTAATACTCTCAAACGTAGCCCTACGTTACAGGCCTGAAGTTACACGAAACACTCATTATGTTACGATCAGCTTTTGAAGTAAAAGTAGATTGCGTTTGAGACTTGTTAGTACCAAGGGTTAAACTTAATTAGTTTGGTAAGGTATAACCTACAAAACTGCGGTTCGTATTTTCCAGGACCTATTTATTACCTCGTTTATTTACAAATATTACTATGCAACTTATGTTTTCCTAAGCGATTAGACATAAATTCACTCAAGAATTTTTAAATCCAATGGCATCTCAACAGACATTTCATTTCTAATACGTTATGTCTCAAGTTAAACAAAACAAATCAAGTGAAAACCTCTACACAAGTACACGTACACAAATGAATGTAAATTCAGGGTCATTGGTGTAATTAGCCGAATAACTACTGAAATAAAAATTCTATCTTCACGCTACCTATTTCTAGATATCAAATATAGCAAAATATTCGACGCAGAAATTGAGTCCAAAATAAGATGAAGCACGAATACAAATAATTTTGCTTTATTTGCCGATTCGAGCAACCGGCAGCTTTCGTGATTGGTGAAGAGTTCTAACAGCCACTAACGAAATAAACAGCTTTGATCAATAAAAATACAGCACGTGCTTATTTAGAAATTCGTTTGAAATTAAAAAAAGAAAGAAAGACAGGACATCACAACTTATGAGACAACGAGGGATGTCGATGATTTATGATCATAACAATTAAGTAGTAACTTCCCAGTAATTTAAAGACGGTCAAAAATGATCAGCAATTCACGTGATTAATTAAAACTAACCAAACATTTCAAAATCTTTTTCAAACAAAGAAAAAAAATTGAAGAAACACAGTTCTTACGAATTATTAATGATTACGGTGTAGGGTTAATGCATATAACATTAGTGTACATTAGTATTACTGTATTGGAATTTCTTTAGGTTTACCAAGGTTTAGCAGACAAACAGGAGAGACAAGGAAATAAGCTCTCGTTTAAACTTCAAATTTATACTTGGCTCACGTGGCAATCGACGATAATGGAAGCTTTAGCACCAAAGTAATGAGGCGTTTCACGTAATATAGCAGCACAGAAAAAGCACACAAAAATATTATTCACTCTACGAATAATGCATTTGCCGGGAATTACACTTCATTCTATTACACAAGTTATTACTTTTCGTCATCAAAAAATTAATAGTTTTTCTAATATTTTGTGATAAATATTTATAAACCAACAGAATAAATCAGTTGAAGAAATTGAAATCTTTTCTTAAATATTCATTTTTGTTCATTAAAGACTCCGATTAGCTGCTAATATCGACAGTGTATCCACGTAATTACAAAATGACAAAGTTTCTATCATATATTAGTTTATAAAGTTGGAAAATGAGAAAAGTTAATTGCAAAACATTAGTAGTTCTCAAGTATTGAACGTTTTAATTTATACTCTTTGTAAAATAAAGATCACAAATGTAGAGATAAGGTTTACAGCGTGATAACTAAGCTAGTGACACTGTTTCTGGTTTACTTGTGTGGCTACCAAGTTAGTGACACTGTTTCTGGATTACTTGTGCGGCTACCAAGCTAGTGACACTGTTTCTGGTTTACTTGTGCGCCTACCAAGTTAGTGACACTGTTTCTGGTTTACTTGTGCGGCTACCAAGCTAGTGACACTGTTTCTGGTTTACTTGTGCGGCTACCAAGCTAGTGACACTGTTTCTGGTTTACTTGTGTGGCTACCAAGCTAGTGACACTGTTTCTGGTTTACTTGTGCGGCTACCAAGCTAGTGACACTGTTTCTGGTTTACTTGTGTGGCTACCAAGCTAGTGACACTGTTTCTGGTTTACTTGTGTGGCTACCAAGCTAGTGACACTGTTTCTGGTTTACTTATGTGGCTACCAAGCTAGTGACACTGTTTCTGGTTTACTTATGTGGCTACCAAGCTAGTGACACTGTTTCTGGTTTACTTATGTGGCTACCAAGTTAGTGACACTTTTTCTGGTTTACTTGTGTGGCTACCAAGTTAGTGACACTGTTTCTGGTTTACTTATGTGGCTACCAAGCTAGTGACACTTTTTCTGGTTTACTTGTGTGGCTACCAAGTTAGTGACACTGTTTCTGGTTTACTTGTGTGGCTACCAAGCTAGTGACACTGTTTCTGGTTTACTTATGTGGCTACCAAGCTAGTGACACTGTTTCTGGATTACTTGTGCGGCTACCAAGCTAGTGACACTGTTTCTGATTTACTTGTGCGGCTACCAAGCTAGTGACACTGTTTCTGGATTACTTGTGCGGCTACCAAGCTAGTGACACTGTTTCTGATTTACTTGTGCGGCTACCAAGCTAGTGACACTGTTTCTGGTTTACTTGTGTGGCTACCAAGCTAGTGACACTGTTTCTGGTTTACTTGTATGGCTACCAAGCTAGTGACACTGTTTCTGGTTTACTTGTGCGGCTACCAAGCTAGTGACACTGTTTCTGGTTTACTTGTGCGGCTACCAAGCTAGTGACACTGTTTCTGGTTTACTTGTGCGGCTACCAAGCTAGTGACACTGTTTCTGGTTTACTTGTGCGGCTACCAAGTTAGTGAGACTGTTTCTGGTTTACTTGTGCGGCTACCAAGCTAGTGACACTGTTTCTGGTTTACTTGTGCGGCTACCAAGCTAGTGACACTGTTTCTGGTTTACTTGTGCGGCTACCAAGCTAGTGACACTGTTTCTGGATTACTTGTGTGGCTACCAAGCTAGTGACACTGTTTCTGATTTACTTGTGCGGCTACCAAGCTAGTGACACTGTTTCTGGATTACTTGTGTGGCTACCAAGCTAGTGACACTGTTTCTGATTTACTTGTGCGGCTACCAAGCTAGTGACACTGTTTCTGGATTACTTGTGCGGCTACCAAGCTAGTGACACTGTTTCTGGTTTACTTGTGCGGCTACCAAGCTAGTGACACTGTTTCTGGTTTACTTGTGCGGCTACCAAGCTAGTGACACTGTTTCTGGTTTACTTGTGCGGCTACCAAGCTAGTGACACTGTTTCTGGATTACTTGTGCGGCTACCAAGCTAGTGACACTGTTTCTGGTTTACTTGTGCGGCTACCAAGCTAGTGACACTGTTTCTGATTTACTTGTGCGGCTACCAAGCTAGTGACACTGTTTCTGGTTTACTTGTGCGGCTACCAAGCTAGTGACACTGTTTCTGGTTTACTTGTGCGGCTACCAAGCTAGTGACACTGTTTCTGGTTTACTTGTGCGGCTACCAAGTTAGTGAGACTGTTTCTGGTTTACTTGTGCGGCTACCAAGCTAGTGACACTGTTTCTGGTTTACTTGTGCGGCTACCAAGCTAGTGACACTGTTTCTGGTTTACTTATGTGGCTACCAAGCTAGTGACACTGTTTCTGGTTTACTTATGTGGCTACCAAGCTAGTGACACTGTTTCTGGTTTACTTATGTGGCTACCAAGCTAGTGACACTGTTTCTGGTTTACTTATGTGGCTACCAAGTTAGTGACACTTTTTCTGGTTTACTTGTGTGGCTACCAAGTTAGTGACACTGTTTCTGGTTTACTTGTGTGGCTACCAAGTTAGTAACACTGTTTCTGGTTTACTTGTGTGGCTACCAAGCTAGTGACACTGTTTCTGGTTTACTTGTGCGGCTACCAAGCTAGTGACACTGTTTCTGATTTACTTGTGCGGCTACCAAGCTAGTGACACTGTTTCTGGTTTACTTGTGTGGCTACCAAGCTAGTGACACTGTTTCTGGTTTACTTGTGTGGCTACCAAGCTAGTGACACTGTTTCTGGTTTACTTGTGTGGCTACCAAGCTAGTGACACTGTTTCTGGTTTACTTGTGCGGCTACCAAGCTAGTGACACTGTTCTGTTTACTTGTGTGGGCTACCAAGCTAGTGACACTGTTTCTGGTTTACTTGTGCGGCTACCAAGCTAGTGACACTGTTTCTGGTTTACTTGTGCGGCTACCAAGCTAGTGACACTGTTTCTGGTTTACTTGTGCGGCTACCAAGTTAGTGAGACTGTTTCTGGTTTACTTGTGCGGCTACCAAGCTAGTGACACTGTTTCTGGTTTACTTGTGCGGCTACCAAGCTAGTGACACTGTTTCTGGTTTACTTGTGCGGCTACCAAGCTAGTGACACTGTTTCTGGTTTACTTATATGACTAGTGAGTTTGTGGTTGTTTCTGGGTTGTAGTGCTGCTAGCAAGTTAATATTGTTTTGAGTTCACGGTTTTACCAGTAAGTTAGTGACACTGGTTCTGGGTTTATGACCAGTTAGTTTGCCGCATTGTTTTTGTTCTGTATATTTCAATTGTGAAAAATATAATTTAATGACACTATATCTGGATTACAGCGCGACAACAAAGGTTAGTTTGAGTTAAAATTTGACTAGTAAGTTAATATTTTTTTGTGGGTTATAGAGTGACTAGTACGTTTGTGACACTACTTCTGTGTTATAGTGTATCCAGCAAGTTACTGACGCCGAATATATATATATATATTTAGTATTTAAGCATATGGGTTATATGTATATATATATAGTTGTATGTATGCATGTATATGTGTGTGTATTTATAAAGGTAATTCAGATATATAAATATTTTTCATCTTACTTCTGTAGTGTTTGATAATATACAGTTCGTGTTTACTACTTGTAAATGGTGGTGTAACTTATTTTCTTGTGTCATATTTCGCAGCCAACTTACCACATCTTCGAACCAGGCATATTTTGGGTATTTTTGAGAGTTGTGTCCGGATAGTATAAAAAGGTAATGAAACTTTCTCTGGACAGTTTGTATGGCCTCCCAGTGGCTCAGCGGTATGTCTGCGGACTTACACGCTAAAATCCGGGTTTCGATACCCGTGGTGGGCAGAGCACAGATAGCCCATTGTGTAGCTTTGTGCTTAATTCTAAACAACAACAACAGTTTGTATGATGAAGGATAGATAAACTAACCCTCATTACAGCAATGTGATAAAGTCGAAAGTAGTTATGTTTGTGTAACCTGTAACTCAAAGAGTTGTATAATGTATGAAACACACTAAACCTTGTGTAACGTACTAAACATAACAATACTTGTATAATGCATAAAACATGCCAAACTTGTGCGACGCACTAAACATAACAACAATACATGTATCACGCATAAAACACACCAAACTGTGACGTACTAATCATAACAATACCTGTTATGACGCATAAAACAGGCCAAACATGTGTGACGTACTGGTCTTAATAACAATACCTGTATCACGTATAAAATACACCAAACTGTGACGTACTAATAACAATTGCAACACTTGAATGACGCATAAAACATGCCAAACTTGTGTGACGTACAAATCATCATTACAATACTTGTATACTGTATAAAATATGCTAAACCTAGAGCAACGTACTAACCAAGACTCAGATAACATATAGATTACTCAAAATCCTATGTGACTTATTAATCACACCAAGTCCAGTGTCCATCTGTTCTAATTTATTTCATTTGCATTTTTACCTACTACGCCAGTTTCTGATGAGTAAACATGTCATACAAATCGAGGACGGCGCTGTGTTTTCTGTACACTTGTATTGCTCTCTTTTGCCTTCATTTGAAATGTAGGAAATGCACTTAATGGATAACTGTGAACAGATTCAGTGTTAAAAAAACGTTGAATATTTATTTTCAATTATATCGCAGTTTTGAGCTTTAATATTTTAAAATAGCGAACGGATCTGCGAGACGCCAGGTGTAGTTTCATTAAAAAGGATAAATAACTTTTCTAAACGACCGTTACAGTTTTTAATGTTTTTAACGTTGAAACATGTTGGAATGTTCGCCCCTTTTTATTTATTTAGCTCAAAAGATCCATCATAAGAGACGCCAGCATATTTTGTTTGCTTTTCAACCTGCGTTGTTCTGTGAACTCAACAATAATCGCTAAAGTTTTGTTGCTTTGGGAATGAGACGAAGAAACTGGCACTTTTCACACGTGCTCTTTTTCTCTCGCGCATAAGTCACTACTAAAATATTCACATGACTTCCGATAACGTAAGGAAGCGAGCAGATGTTCGAAGCAAAACAAAGAAAGAAAATCACTAGATGAACACCACTTTCCCCAAGTTTTCAGATTTATAGAAACGAATCATAGACAAAGAATATTCACAAATGTATTACATTAAATCAAAGAATTTCAGTGTGTCGAAAAACACATTTAAGCCAAAGACTCGTATGAAAGAAAAAAACAAAGGAAAGTAATTATTCAGACAACGTCCGTGGATGTTTGATGATTATATAACAAAATAAATATTCCTTCTTGGAGTCACACTGTCCTCCTTCCATTGGCTCAACGGTAAGTCTGAGGTCTCGTATTGCCGAACATAAGGGTTCGATACCTAAAATTGAAACAATAGAGATTGTTTATCGTTTAGATTTGTGCTAAAAATAAAAACAAGGAAACGTATTAAAGAACATTAAACCGTTTTATAAAGAAAGATAAAAAACACGAGATATAACGTCAGAAGTTGACAACGTCATGCCTTGTCAACTGAGATAATTGTCTTTGATGTTTCTGGTAGTAACTTACGTTGTTACAATGACCACCGAAGCAGTGTGAAAAATGTATTTAACATAAAAGTATGAAGGGTAAAGAGGTAGAAGTACACTTGGTATAAATTTGAAAGGTTACAAAGGTAGACTACTCGAAAGTTATTTGCGCTAGGTGTCCCTAATTTTACAGCGAAAGGCTAAGGAGAAGAAACCATCCACCTCGAACTCTTGGGATACATCTTTACCGAATGAAATTTGGATTGACCATTATATGATAACACCTCTACGGTTGAAAGGGCGAACGTGCTTTTGTTTGTTTATTTGTTTGAAGTTAAGCTCAAAGCAACACAACGGGCTCATCTGTGCTCTGCCCACCACGGGTATCGAATTCCGGTGTTTAGCGTTGTACGTCCACAGGCATATCGATGATATTGGTTGGGGTGCACGAATTTGTTCAGTGACATGATTCGATCTCACTCTATTCACTTGATGATGTCAGTTCGCTAAATCCTAAAGACATAAACATTTATAATCAAGCATGTGTGTTAATTTTCATAATGAGAAAGCAGTTATAAAGATTACCGATTTTTAACTTCAATAATATAATCCTATAATATTCCAGAAAATGTGTTAAAATAATTTATCGATTAATATGTCTCGCTGCCTAACCCTTACGAGGGAGATATGAGCTCTTATATATGTGTGAGACTGAAATCTAAAGAAAGCTTTTTGCGTGAAAAACAACCAGTTTAGTGAAGACATGCTCACACTAAGCCTTCTCAACACTTTAAAGAACAGTAGGAGACAGGCTCTTAATCCTCAGGTTTCGAATTCGAGATTTTATGTTACGGCTTATAGGCTCAAGTTTCCGTCATATGCGACATCTAAGAGGATGCTGGCGATCGTTCAACTCGCAGGGCATCAGAGATTTAGAAAACGAATGCTTTGGATGAGGTAGCTGGCGTTATGATATCAGTAAAATATATCCTGTCACTAAACAGGATATCGTATCCTGAAATGTTGCATAGTTTTAAGGTTTGTCACCAAACGCGAGAAAAAGTAGTTTTTAACATCAAAAAGTGTTTCATTGTGTATGGACTAGGTTTAATTTACATGTATATCGCTTAATATCATTATAGTCAATACCACATGCAGCACACGAGAGAAATACAAGTCCATCTACTAAATTCTTATGTAAATAATGTTTCTCGATAAGCACAATGTATAGAGCAACGCGGCTTTGCCCTTTAAAAAAATAAACCAAATGTAAACAGTAGTAATTTTATCTAAGGATATTTCATGTTTATTAATGTAAGAAAACCTAGTAATTGAAGAAGTTAATTATCTGCTCCCTAAACTTCTGTGAAACCTAAACTTTATTTCTGTCGGAAAATATCAATGGGTCTTAATTTATTGCAAACATGTAATTTTTTTTTTCAAATACGAAAACATTTTTTATATATTTAACAAGATTAAGAAAAGTAAAAAACAAAACAAAACACACCTTAATTTGGTAAAAATCGAAATAAAGTTTTAAAATAGCAAGGAAGCCCCAGTATTGAAAGATCAAATTTAAAATATTATTTGAGTTGTAATTTTGACGTGTATTCAAGATCACGTCTGGCGTCACTTGGTCAGGAAAACATCTTGTCGTCTCAGTAGTTTCGATATCAAAATGTTTTAATTCATGTTTGTCCACCTAAATAGAAAAAAAAAGTTTAATTTCGATATCATTCTTCTATTTGGAAAGGAAGGTTATTCGTATTTTTCTGTGATACAATCAGTGGATTATTTTTCTAAGTAGATTTTCCAGGAGCCTGGCATGACCAGGTGGGTTAAAGCGTTTGACTCGTAATCTAAGGGTCGCGAGTTTGATCCCCGCCTCACAAAACATGCTTGCCCTTTCAGCCGTGGGGGAGTTATAATTTGACGGTCAATCCCACTATCTTTAGTAAAAGAGCAGCCTAAGAGTTGGCGGTGGGTGGTGATGACGAGCTGCCTTCCCTCGAATCTTGAACTGGTAAACTAGGGACGGCTAGCACAAATATCCCTCGAGTAGCTTTGCGCGAAATTCAAAAAACACAACAAAAAACACATTTTTCCGTGTAACTTTACATCATTATTTATTTTTTTTCACAATACATTTGTTTATTATCGTTTTAAGTGTTGTTCTTTTCGATAAGTCTTAAGGCTTGTAAAGCTAAAAGTTGGGTTTGGATACTCGTGATTGCTAAAACACTGTGTAGTTTTCTGTTGTTTAGCAAAGAAAGCTAGCTATCTGTTTGCCCTTTATGAACATTTTTACATCTTAATCTGGTCCATATCTTAATATATTTTCTTTTCCTTTGTCTCTAATCTCGTATTATCTTTTATTATATAATTTATATAAAGAAGATTGTTCTGATGTATTACAAGATTCCAATTTCTATATTATAACAAGTTCTTCTCCCGTGTATCTATTATTTCAATTCTTATTATCCTATCTTAAACAATAGCCCTCTCTGGCTCAGCGGTAAATGTGTTGAATTATAATGTTAAAACTATATGTTGGTCGTCAACACACTTATTACAACACAAACGTTCACACGTATTTTGTAAACACGGATCTAGTCATTCTGGTTTATTCTTGAAAATATTCTTAAGCACCGTCTCTTGGACATAATTGTCATCACATCTTTCAGTTTACTGCTAGTAACAACACAGAATTGTTTTTAAACACTTGTAAGTGCTTACAAGGACCGTCCACCCTAAAATCTAAATCAATTTAACGGAAGTGAATTTGAACCCTTTAGTCTACATAGAAGAATGCTACAACATATTGGTAATCTACCCTTTAGTCTACATAAAAGAATGCTACAACATATTGGTAATCTCAATTTAACGGAAGTGAATTTGTATCCTTTAGTCTACATAAAAGAATGCTACAACATATTGGTAATCTCAATTTAACGGAAGTGAATTTGAACCCTTTAGTCTACATAGAAGAATGCTACAACATATTGGTAATCTCAATTTAACGGAAGTGAATTTGAACCCTTTAGTCTACATAAAAGAATGCTACAACATATTGGTAATCTCAATTTAACGGAAGTGAATTTGAACCCTTTAGTCTACATAGAAGAATGCTACAACATATTGGTAATCTCAATTTAACGGAAGTGAATTTGAACCCTTTAGTCTACATAAAAGAATGCTACAAGATATTGGTAATCTCAATTTAACGGAAGTGAATTTGAACCCTTTAGTCTACATAAAAGAATGCTACAACATATTGGTAATCTCAATTTAACGGAAGTGAATTTGAACCCTTTAGTCTACATAAAAGAATGCTACAAGATATTGGTAATCTCAATTTAACGGAAGTGAATTTTAATCCTTTAGTCTACATAAAAGAATGCTACAACGTACTTTAATTGAAACATCACCAACTGAAGTTATCAGCTTTTCACCAATATCTCTTGATTACAAATGTTTTTTTCCCCCGTTCTAATTACCTATAATAAAATAGCAAAACGCTTTTCACGGGTAATTTTAAAGACAATGTTTAAGCGTGTGAAGAAGATAATACGTAAGCAGAACCAAAAAATTAAAACTTGACAACTGGTCGATATATGAACTAAAAATGGAATTATTAACAAATGAACTAACTGTCATGTTACAACTTTAGGTTTTGAATTAGAAGCGTTGAAAGATGAATTAAAGTATGGTTAGCTGCATATAGATTATCATTTCAAACCAAGAGCCACGATTCCGTTGCTGTGTAATCTCAAGAGGATAATTCCGTGAAGTGTATGGTGAACACATACAGAACTGCTTCGCTGTTTGTTTTTTGTTAGACATACTTTCAACCATTCTATGCAGTCGTAGAAGGACTATCTAAACTTACTTGTGACATCCGAATCTTTGTGACATTAATGTCGGCAAGGAATAGTTATTCAGTCGAAACGAATGTACATGCAACATTGAGAAGTGCCTAGCCATTACACAAGCATGTAAGGATGGGAACATAAAGCTGATATAGTGTATGCTGACATCAGCTGAGAGTCGAGGGGTGGTCATGCGTAATCGCCCTCTTGGGAGTTTTAGTGCACAGAGATAGCTCAAAACTACTGTGTATTTTATCTCATAAAAACTTTAGATGCTGAAATCTTTAGCGAAGCAAGTTATAACGAACTTTTATGATTTTTAGCTTGAGTTTCCCTTTCTTTTTGAGGACCTGTGTGTGAAGAAACTTCATTTTAGATTTGTCTTACTTTAGTCTTCCTCACAATGTGAACAGTAGCTGTCTTACTTAAGTCTTCCTCAGAATGTGTACAGTAGCACATGGGACACGAATCTTGGAAAATTGTGAATGGACTCAGTCAATTACTTGGGTTAAGAAATAACGTCATTTGCACGGTCGGTACCAGGTTGGGGAAACGACTTTTTTTTTTTACCCATCGTAACGGAAGTCACTCGTGGCGTATCAGAAACATTGATCTAATTCGGAAGTAAATGCTAGACACGAACGAGAACGAATTAGTTAGATAATATTTTCTGACTTCAATATTGGATAATTTTAAGACATCCTCTATTTCGAAAGTATTAATAATATAATGCTGTTTTCGAATTTCGCGCAAAACTACACGAGAGCTATCTGCGCTGGCCGTCCCTAATTTAGCAGTGTAAGACTAAAGGGAAGGCAACTATTCATAACCGCCCACCGCCAACTGTTGGGCTACTCTTTTACCAACGAATAGTGGGATTGACCGTTACATTATAACCCATACAGCTGAAAGGGCGAGCACGTTCGGTGTGACGGGGATTTGAACCCGTGACTCTCGGATTACGAGTCGAGTGCCTTAACCAACTGGTCATGCCAGGCCCAGCACTAAAAGAAAGAACGTTTAACCAAGTAAAATACAGATTCGTTAGAACATAAGAGAAAGACAAATGATCTTGCTATTAAGTACGAGTCAAAGTTTACATCCAGAGATATTACTTAGATGGTATAGAAAGAATCTAAAACTTGAAGAACCAGTAAAAATATATAATTTGGTTATCAAGTGTATAAGCTGATTAAATTAGTGATTCTGGATGATAAAATTATGAAAAACTTGAAAACAAATGATTGATATGGTGAAAGAAAGCAGTAAATCATGCACTCATAGGTTTGATAGCGGCAGTAGAAGGCAACGCTCTGACGAAAGCATGAAAAGATGAAATAATGACCACCGAATCAAAAAGTGCAAAGTAATTCGTGACACCATAACTCACGGTAACTGATGCACTTCGTGAACAGTGAACCATGAGTCTCAAGCACAAATGTGATATTCGTGTAGATCACGATATAAACATTGAGATGGTTTTGTTATCCGCTTTGCTGTATTTATCAACGGGGGTATTTCTGCCCACAGGTCAGTGAAAATAGTGAATTATTTATTAACTTTGCCAGTTAGTAATGACGCGAGTAACATAATAACATACTCTATTTGTTGACAGCATGTAATGTCAACAAACAACTCTTCAGTGGTCCTTTGTGAAGTCTTCTTGCGTTATTCAGACTTTAAAGCGCATTTATCAATAGTCGTTGACTGTAAAACAATGAGAATCTTTGTTTGTACCCTGAAATAAAAAGCCAACGTTAATGTTCCAGCGAATAAAAAAAAAACAGTAGAACGAGAAAGGTAATTAAGTGGAAGAGAAGAAGGACCTAGGGACAACCAAATCACTGAAGAGAAGGATGTGCAGTGTGGTCATGATGAAGGAGATAAGCAACACATAAATTTGGACACTAAACGGGTGAACTTGGCATACTCTGTTAGGGTCATATAGTTTCAATGTGGATTGAGAAAGCGATTTTTTTGATGGTTCAACAATATCGGACATTATTTGCTGACCAATGGTAGACAAAAACTATTGTTTTCTGAGAACGAGTCTTAGTTTAGTATAATAAAAATTCTAACAGGTGAACAGTGATGGATACGACTTGGCAGTCGGTGATAAAGCACTAGTCCGATTAGTTAAAAATTCTGTCTCTTACTTGTCAGACATTTCCTATAAATCATTTATTTAAAAAATGTCCTTTCTTTGTTTCATTCATTACCCTGCACAACAAAGTTTTTGCTTCTTGAACTCTGTTGGTGTTCCTTATAGATTTTTGGTTGCTGATCACGAAAATCACATCCAAATTTACCCATCACGTACTGTTTCATCGAAATCTCCAGTTTCATCAAGACAATGCTACAATAGAAAAACGGTATCAGGGCAACTGAAATCCGTCACAGCTTGCCGACTACTGTTGGACACTGCAACGTGATGCACCGGACATTGAATACAAACGAAAATCAGCAAAACACTTTTAATTATGTTGAACTTAATAGCGTATCAGTGTTATGTAAATGTGTAAATATTTTGTTAGCGACGGCATGTCGTGTTGTGTTTGGATTTTCATTTCTATTATCTGTGTTTCCATATTTATATTATTGTTTCGAAGTTTAAACTAATATGTTGTTATTCATTTAGGGTAACATTTAGAATTTTCTTGAATTAAGTAGACCAATCATATGTTTGTAAATGAAGTGCTGGCGACTTCGTGTCTAGACGTTTAGTCTCGTGCAAGAACGGACATGCGCGGATTGCTCTGGAGATCTGTAGAAATTTCGCGGTTATTCGAGGGGTCTAGGCCTACAATATATAAACAGACGAAGATGCGAGGAAGAAGGGAGAGTCAGACATTAGTTTTATTTCAAAAGAAGAGAGTCAGTTACTTGAGAAAGATTAAGTGTTTGCTGTGATTATTCAACTTGGATTTGTGACTGAAGTTAGATCTACGGAAGCTGTGATTTTATTTCATCAATCTCTACGATTCATCTGAATTATTGCTTGTGCTGAGAGACGGCGAATTTTTGACGTTCATCGGAGGCATCGTGAAAGGAACTTCGTCGAATTTATTGAACTGTGAATTGTTTCTGAACTTCTTCATTTAAGCTTCGGAATTTCTTCGTGGGACCAAATTCACACCCTAGACTGGAATTTGAGACTTTCATTTTAGATCATTATATTAGATACAGGCCAGTACCATTTTGTATTGTGATCAATTTTGAAGTTTGAAACTAGTATTATTTTGTTTTGTAATTAATTTCAAATGTTGTAACTTAATATCTGTCACTGTTATTATATAATTTATGTTATATCTGTTATATTTGTTAATAGTTTAGCATAATACAAGCTGTTATCTGTGTCTTTCTGTTGCATTTAATCTACATAAAACATAAAAAATACGTAACAATCAGAAACATAAATACAATTAAATACGTTATTGTCGGTAAACAGTTGTCTGTTTCTCAGGGTTCGTACTTGATGAAGCAAAACCAAAACTATATTTGTGCATACCCACCAGGTACCAGTCACAATCAGCAAAACCTCTCAGGAAGCAACTTATCAAAACATTGTTGTGCATCATCAAAACCCTTCAATCGCTCAGATACCATTGGTGTTCATCCACCTCGGGAAGTTTGTTTGTTTGTTTGGAATTTCGCACAAAGCAACTCGAGGGCTATCTGTTCTAGCCGTCCCTAATTTAGCAGTGTAAGACAAGAGGGAAGGCAGCTAGTCATCACCACCACCCACCGCCAACTCTTGGGCTACTCTTTTACCAACGAATAATGGGATTGATTGCCACATTATATGCCCCCACGGCTGGGAGGGCGAGCATGTTTAGCGCGATGCGGGCGCGAACCCGCGACTCTCGGATTACGAGTCGCACGCCTTACGCGCTTGGCCATGCCGGGCCAACTCGCGAAGCTGATATAAATATCAATGTTATATCTCAAGCAAGGATATGTTTCATAGACAATCATATATTAGATCATGCTGTAAAAGTGGGGTTATTAATGTTATGACTTATCAGAAGACCCTAACTTTTTTAAGGTCTTGAATAATCTATCTTCTTCACAATTTATGACGAAGAATTAGTTAAACTTTTAACGATAAGCCTAAGAGATAAATAAAGATTGAATAGAAGTATGGAAAATGTTTTTATGAATTATAATGGTCAAAATAATAACGCGTCTTTCATGTTTTTTTTCACAAATTTTCATACACTACAGGTGAAAGCCAGAAGACACACACACAGTAGGTAATGGCAAAAGACACACACACGCTGTAGGGAATGGCAAAAAACACACACACACTGTAAATAATGGCAGAAGACACACACGCTGTAGGTAATGGCAGAAGACACACACTGTAGGTAATGGCAGAAGACACACACTGCAGGTAATGGCAGAAGTAACACACTGTATGTAATGGCAGAAGACACACACTGTAAGTAATGGCAGAAGACATACACTCTAGGTAATGGCAGAAGACACACACTGTAAGTAAGGCAGAAGACATACACTATAGGTGAAAGCTAGAAGATTTACATGACGTCATCATACACCTTCAATAAGTTGAATAAGGACAACAGAAAAAAGGAATATTTGTGAGTTGTAATTTTCTTAACTTATTACTTAAATTAGAAAGATAACCCATGAAATATGTGGAGATAACCTGTGATATATGTGTATGGCTGATTTTATCATAAAATAAGTCAAGCTCGAATAATGTTTTTACGTTAACATGAAACTTCTGTTTAGGTTTTGACTTCTTTGTTTTACTTTACTAGGGACAGGCATGGGCTTAGAAACAATTGAGAGACAACTGTGGTATTTGGAAATTTAAGTTTTTTTTATAGGTATCTCCTTATTCCAAAAGCTTGTCTGAACGATTAATTATATAGTCCTATTTATAACTGGAAATGTTTTTAACTTTATAACGTCGAATGCTCTTATCCACTCAGATCTTTTTCACAACAAGTGTAACACGCAGAATTGAAATTTAACATGTCACACATACTGGACCATAACAAAAACTCATCATACTAAGAAACCAGATAAACACAGCCATAAAACTATGCTCACCAGATAAAATTAACGATGAATTAGACAAAATAAAACAATACTTCATCAACATCAATGAGTTTCCTCCACAAACCGTAGAAAACATTATACGCAAACACCTAGACAGTAAGCAAAATCAACCAACAAAAGTAAATATATCTCATGAATCAAAAAATCACGAAACCATATACTGCTGTATACCATATATTCCTGACTTCAGCAAAATAATAACCAACATTTGGCAAAAACTAGTAACAAAATACAACATTCCAGTTAATACTAAATTTATTCAAAAACCAGGCACAAAACTAAGGTCTATACTATGTAAGAACTACACTGACAAACACCACACCAACATTATTTACAAAACACAATGTGATAACTGCCACGACTTCTATATTGGAGAAACAAGTAGAAAAATGGAAACCAGATTCAAAGAACATAAAAAGTCACCTTCACACGTTTTCGAACACTGCAAGTCAAATGGACACAACATAACCATAGAAAACACTAAAATACTAAATAAAGAAACAAACATAAACAAACGCAAAATTAAAGAAGCCTTACTTATACAACAACTTAAACCCAAAATAAACCAATATAAAGGAACGCCATTATACCTATATTAATATTATAAATAAAATTATATATTCAAACATCTAACCCCGCCCTCTACATTGCGACACTCAATTACACAACCCCTTCCAAACATGTGGTCAGCTTCCGGTCAGTTACCTCTTTCTTTGTGAACCTGACGATGACCGAAGAAGGTCGAAACGTTGTTCGCTCTTCCATTTAAAATATTTTCTGAACCCAAACGAGCCGTTTTTGCATATAAAAAGAAACATGTCTTGCCCAAACCTTTGTTCTAAGAATCTGTTACAGGATACGTTTATGGTGAATTTATCTGGTGATCTAACACTATGATTTACCAAAAACTTGTCTTGAAATCTTTGTTCTATGAATCCATTACAGGTTACGCTTGTTGTGATTTTATTTGGTGATATTGTACAACGATTTGTCAAAAACGTCTTGCCCAAACATTTGTTATAAGAATCCATTACAGGTTACGCTTGTTGTAATTTTATCTGGTGATCTAACACCAGAAATTTGTCATGATCAACGTGAGACCACTCTATCTCTGGTATTAACATAAATAAGTTTTAGTTAATTGCACAGCTTATAAACAACAACTAAAGAAGAGTGTACATTTTTGTCCGCGTCTGGACAATCAGCTAAAAATAAAATCTATTTTGCAATTAATGTTTTAACACAAACTGCGGGCATCGTTTTCTTCTATTGACGCTTCTTTAACAACAAAACAGAAAAGGAACAAACCGATAATTAACTTCTTGACTATTTACAATCACGTGACGATCCATATTGTGATTTCTTTCAGAAATGTCACTGTATTATGAAGGTCTCTATTCAGGTTTCTTTCTAATTTCTTTTCTATAGAATATTCAATACGGAAAAGTAATAGAATACTACTGTAATCTTTTTTTGCTTTTGTTGAAAACCTCGCATACAAATGACTGTCATATTCTGTAACTGTTCGAACTTTTTATTTTTATCCGTAGACCAGTAGCAATATCGGAAACGGATATTTTCATTCCGTCTTCTCTTCCTTCTTTCTTACCAATGTATACACATTTCAAGTCTTAATTAATGAACAGTGCCAACAGAAAAAAAAAATTATTTACAAAAATAATCCCTTCATTTTCATCTAATTTAATCTTGATTTAATATTTTATCACTAGAGGGTTGGTTCTCCATTCGGCAAGTAAAATATTTTGGTGATTACTAAGCTGTCTATAGTAGAGACCAAAGTGGTTATCCGTTATTTTCGTTTACCTACGGGCCCGGCATGGCCAGGAGGGTTAAGGCGTTCCACTCGTAATCTGAGGGTGGTGGGTTCAAATCCCGGTCGCACCAAACATGCTCACCCTTTCAGCTGCGGGTGCGTCATAATATGATGGTAAATCCCACTATTCGTTGGTAAAAGAGTAGCCCAAGAGTTATTGGTGGGTGGTGATGACTAGCTGCCTTCCCTCTAGTCTTACACATCTAAATTAAGGACGGCTAGCGCAGATAGCCCTCGAGTAGCTTTGCGCGAAATTCATAACAACTGTAATACATCATCTCTGGTCTTTAGACCCTCAACATTTCGATCGCCTTAAAATTATTTTCATTGTTATATAACATCAATTTGTATGGAAGGAAAGAGTTCCAGCTCAGAGAAACATCATCAAGAACCCTAAACCTATTATTGGTCCTTTGGAATCCAATAAAACCCGCGTTGTTATTATAAATTTCTAAATGATTTACCAAGATTTCTCTAAATGTACCTTTCTTCTGTCGACTTCATTTTTGTATCCCTCGAGTTGCTTTGTGCGAAATTCAAAAACAAACAAACAAACAATCGTTTTCCAACATCGAATTTATTATTATTCTCAGCTAATTACTTTTACCATTCTAAGAAATTTTAACAATAATTTATTACAGTTAACTTTATCTCATAACTTTCTTAATTTTCGTGTCCCCTGTTAGTACAGCGGTATGTATACGGATTTACAACGCTAAAACCAGGGGTTCGATTCCCCGCGGCGGTCAATCCTACTCTTAATTGGTAAAAGAGTAGTGCACGAGTTGCCGGTGGGTGGTGATGACCAGCTGCTTTCCTTCTAGTTTTACACTGTTAAATTTGGGACTGCTAGCGCAGATAGCCCTCGTGTAGCTTTGTGGGAAATTCAAAACAAACAAATATCCGAAACAAATGGCTAAAAATTAAAGTAGCGTGAAAGACAGGAGAATTTTATATTTAGAATATGTTTCTTTATTTAAAAAAGATATTTAAATAAATTGATACACTAAATCTAGCAAGAAGTTTTACAATGAAAAATATATACACACACACGAAATCAGCCAATACTACTTTTTAGAACTGAATAAGAAACCAGTTAAACTAATCTACCTCACATAACGAAAACGGTTCAAGCTGTGATAAATGTAAAGTAGAAACTTTATAAAGCAATCTTAAAACAACGCGCATCACATTTGCGAACATTATTTTGCTGGAATTATGTTTAAAGAAATAGGTAGAACTTGGACTAATACAGCCAACATTAGTCTAAGCTCGTTATCAAAGCTGTGTTGTTATTTAGTGATGCGAATCTTCGTGTAATATAACAAACTTGGAAAGCAGAATTTCTTAAGCAGCCGTACTTTACGTGGTGCTGCTGGATTCTGTGCTCAGACATAATTATTAAGTTAGAGAAGAGTTTATAACTATGTATATGACAACACTAGCTCGCTAGTTTGTTATGAAACAAACACTGGTTATATTACTCTGTAATGCAAGATAATTATGAAACGGGAATAATGGCCGTATTAAGTATTCGCATTATAGACATGAATTAGATGTTTCCATAGAATACGATTTACTGAAACGTTTGAGGGATTCCCTCCCTTTAAATCCAATAGAAAATCCAAGCGCCGATTCTTTTCATGCTAAAATCCTTCCGCACGATGCCATGTTTTATGAATTATGATTCAAATAAATTCTTTCTGAATTAAAACTTAGAAACAAAAAAACGTGCAGCGCATGAATACATCTGCTCAGGAGAAAACAAGATCCTATCGAGAAGAGTCAAAGTCACAGATATTATAAGGTATAAGAGTTTATTCTCAACTTGATATAAAATAAAAAAAAAGAGATCTGACAGGTTGAAATTAAAGGGCATTTCAACGAGGTGGGGATCGGGGGAGGTACTGTTTTGTTTTTACCAGTTGTTTAGCCGGCAATGATCAGGTGGTTAGAAAGCTCGATTCGTAATCCGAGGATCGCGGGTTCGAGTCCTGTCCCACCAAACGTGCTCGCCCTTTCAGCCGTGAGGGCGTTATAGTGTGACAATGAATCACACTAGTAGTTAGTAAAAGAGTAGTCCAAGAGTTGGTGGCGAGTAATCATGACTTGGTGCCTTCCCTCTAATATTGCACTGCCAAATTAGGGACGACTATAACAGATAGCCCTCTTTTAACTTTGCGCGAAATTGAAAAAAAAACAGCAACAAACAAAATACCGGTTCTTTGTCCCAGATAACGCCTCTGCTATGCGCCAATAAACGCCAACCAACCAACATGTTTCATATAGACAGATAATTAACTATACACAATATATATATATATTTCCAAAAAGAGTTCATTGAGTAGAAATTTTCTCTTCTATAGACTCAGTTGGGATAGGCCATACAGCCATTGAACGTTTTACAGCCCGTTAAAGTTTCTAATAAGTAGATAGTCAGTTAAATAAGGAATCACCACGCAACTCGGTATTAATAAGTTTTATTTCATAGTGAAACAAGCTATGAACTTAACAAAAATATGTGGGTGGATGGTGTGATAATAATACACAAGTCCCAGCTTTCACACAATTTATTTATGACATAACAATATAACATTCATTATTAGCTCACCAAAACTGTTTGCATAAACTGCGAGTGCTCAATATTAATATATTTAAAACATGATACATGCAATTCGATGGTCAGTGTGACTTTGTAGGCAGACGTAGCGAACAGAACTAGTGATGGTAAGGGTGCTTTCCACTAACCTTTTTCAACATCCAACTCTTAATGTATTTTCACAATGTTTCACGTGATTAATAAATATAATGTTTCACGTGATTAATAAATATATTGTTTCACGTGATTAATAAATATATGGTAGCTGGCCGTAGAAATGTCTCATGAAATGTTATGGGTCAAAGTAGGAAGTTGGTACAGCTCAAAAAAATGGATTTTCATATCACCCTTATGGTGGCTGTTGGACTAGAAACTTAATCTGAGTTTATGTATTACTACAATAGTGGCGCCCAACTGTTTTTCATTGTATTCCTTGATGGACAGTGATAGCGCACTGGCTGAGATATAGAAGACATTTATGTGCCCTTCCATCGCATTGTGTGCATGGTGTGTTATAAAAAATTTAATATATATATATATATTATTGAGTTGGCGTAAGGACGTGGCGCCTCCTGTAAAAATAGTGAAATTTAACTCGCATCACGGATAATAAATGCTTAGCAATAGCAATAACTAGGGTTGTGTTTTACCCCATATTAACGTGCGCCTTGTCCATATTATCATCACATACCATTGGGTCAGTATTCATACAACCAATGAGTACTTAGAGAAAGGACAAACAGACAGACATACAGATTGTTGTACTTTATACACATTATCTGTCTATATATAAAAGACACGTTCATAGAACTTACTGACGCTAGAAATAACACCATGTAACACATTTTTTTTACTTTTTCTTGTTCCTGGGCAGAAAGTGTCATGTCGAAATTGCTTATGCTTAAAGTAAATGGAAAAGACATATCTTTCTCTCCAAACTTTGCTTTTGATACGTGAAAGTGATTTACATTACAGTAGCAAATCTCGAAGACTCTCGCTTCTAAACATTTTTGTTCATTTTTGTATAGCTTTTGTGTAAATACGTGTAAATCTTGATTCACATGTTGTTTTATTCAGACCTTATGTAAAAGAAAACGTGCAAATTTTCCCGTTTTTACGCATAAAATAGGTTAATTTCTAAATTTCATTATCCAGGTCACAAAAGCAAAGTTTGAAGGGAATAATGGTTATTTTCTGTACTTTTACAACATAAGCAATTATGAAATAACACATACTATCCATAAACACAATTTGTGTTACACATAGTGTTATTACTCAGTTCGTTTTTGTGGACCTGGCATGGATCGCGGCTTCGTGCCCGCGTCGCGCTAAACATGCTCACCCTCCCAGCCGTGGGGGCATTATAATGTTACGGTCAATCCCACTTTTCGTTGGTAAAAGAGTAGCCCAAGAGTTGGCAGTGGGTGGTGATGACTAGCTGCCTTCCCTCTAGTCTTACACTGCTAAATTAGGGACGGCTAGCACAGATAGCCCTCGAGTAGCTTTGTGCGAAATTCCAAAAACAAAACATGTTTTGTGGACCATTAGTATTAAGTATATTCATTTCACTATGGCAAGTTGTGCTGTCCAGGAACAAAATTTTTGTTGCATAGTGTTATCAATGATTTTCCATAGAGATAATACATCAGTGACAAAGGACATAATCATACTATGATATTATTTAGAATGTTTCTTTAATTATTTTAAGTCTTTTATCACAAGAGGTTCACAAGTTTATACATATATATAATGCATTCTGGCATTCACAGTACAAAGTTGTCTTTATACATCAGAATGGCGAATGATTAAAATAAAATTATTGAGTTTTTTGTGGCAGACGGGTTTCGTATTACATTTGTATTCATTGCTGTAAGTAAGCAAATGAACCTCTTTGGAAGCCTACAGTTGTAGAGAAGACGGCCGTCAATGGAACGATTACACAGCTGGACGCCGAGAATCACTACGAGTTATGATATTATGGCACTGGAATCACATGACAGAATTACGCATCGTCACGTGCTGTGTAGTTACGACAATAAGGCAATCAGTAGTGAGATTACATTGCAGGACATAATGTGATACGATGTAAGACGTTATGATAAAAATGGCGTATTTATTACTCAGGTAATATAAAGTAGTACATCTCTAATAACGAGATACATGTATTTGTGATGAATCTTCCTTCCCTACAACATAATTAGCAGAGAAAAAAATAGAAAAGGGTTCATAAAGAGACAATGAGACATAGTGACACCAGACCCAAGTCTCATTGACAACAAAATTTAGGGACACAGGGATAGAGTACGTGAAAGTCCAATAAAAAAGTGGACACAAGAGGGACAGCAATCGCGTCTGTGGTACTTAAAGGTGGCAGTGAAACAGATAAAAAATAAGAACATGAAAATGATGAACTATCTTATAATTCTGAGGTCTAACTGATATAGATTGCGACATTATAACGTTTTGGTTTTTTGTTTCTTTTTAATTTCGCGCAAAGCTACACGAGAACTACATGCGCTAGCCGTCCCTAATTTTGCAGTGTAAGACTATAAGGAAGGCAACTAGTCATCACTACCCACCGCCAACTCTTGGGCTACTTTTTACCAACCAATAGTGGGATTGACGGTCACATTATAACGGCCCCACGGCTGAAAGGGCGAGCATGTCTGGTGCGACGGGGATTCGAACCCGCGACCCACAGATTACGAGTAGAAAGCCTTGACCCACCTGACCACATTATAACGTAAAGGTAATCTCGAAGGAAATTTATACGTCTGTAAATGTCAATGTGGATAAGCAGAATAACCAATATTAATTAATGTCAAGCGAGGAGAAACCTTGATCATGTTTTAACAACCTGCATTGGAGTTTAACAATTAATTTAAACAATATTTCACAATTTTAACTGCGTCGTTTTTTTTCTTTAAAGAAACAAATTTTATTATGCTTCAAATAGGACTACCTATGAAATTTTATTCAATGTGAACATTTAAAAAATGTCTACCTATATTTATATATAATTTGAGTATGTGTATGTTTGTGTTTTATTACAATAAAAACACATCTGTCTATCTGCTGACTTCACCGAGGGAATCTTAACCCCAAATTTTAGCGTTGTAAATCCCGAAGGTAACCGCTGGACCAGCGGGAAACCAGTTCGAGTATACAAATTGCTATTTAACTCGTAACGATTTTGGTGTTATTTGATGTTCTAAATATTCTAAAGTACACTTTATCAAAGTATAATCTAAAAATAAACTGATCAAAATATTTTTCTTTCCAAGTTTTAAGTCAGTTAACCAAGGACATAGATATTTTACGTTTGTAAATGATAAGAAGCAAACATATTAACGGATGTAAGAGTTATTTGTTATTTTGAATTAAGCACAAAGCTACACAATGGGCTATCTGTGCTCTGCCCACCACGGGTATCGAAACCCGGATTTTAGCGGATGTAAGAGAAAACAGCGGAACATGCTATTGACAGTATGGACGATCTCGTTATGCAATATTTAGAGACATTGAGCAAACTGATTATTCACTTAAAGAATCTAATTTTGGACTTTTAGAGCAGAGCTAGTACAATGATGGACTATCTAGTGCACACTCTGTTCATCATGTAGAATCTAACCCCGGGTTTTAGTATTACAAGTTCCAAACCTTGTCGATGACCCCACTAGGAGACGGCTTCACTAAAAATAAAAATTCCCTAAGCTCTGTCAGTGTTGTATAACCATCTTAATGAGGCGGTAATCTTTAGAAATTTTAGCAATAATATAACAGCAAAGGGTATTCAATAGCGTAGTTACAGTTAACTCACATAACGCAATGAATAAAAACATCTAATCTTTTCTCATACAAATAAGAACGAAATCTCTTTCCAAGCTGGCTTAATACAGTCTCTTGTTTGGAAAAGAAATTTGCAGTCGTGGCCATAAGATGTCGTCAGAGTTATGTACATCCTGTACATAAATGCTAGGCCTAGTACTATCCTGAGGTTAAAGTGCATTTGACATCTTTTATTACGACCACTGGCGCGTAAAACGTCTTAAAGTCAAACCACTCACAATTTCGCAGAATACTGAGGTACAATCCATTCTGTCGAGTAAAAGGCTTGGCCCAGTGAATCTTAAAGAAAGCACTGGGTTTATTCAAATGTTGGGTGTATTTCTATGAAGATCGAAAGTTTTTATTAGAATGCTATACCGAGCAAAACTAGGTTGTGAAGCTTTGTACAACACAGGATAATAACGTTTGACAGTGAATTTTAACTAGGCCTGCCTTCAACAAGAACTATGAAGGTAGAATAGTTCTTTTTTAACGTGTTGTATTTCCATACTTCGTACATAAATTCGCATATCTGACCTATATAAATATAACCAAATATTTGTATTACGATTTATGTTAACTCATATCCTATGTTGAATAATGTCACAACTTTTCTGTGTTAAAGCAGCCAAAATTTTCAGGTCAATAAATAACACACTGGTTCGTTTTGACCCTTTTTTTGATGCAGTCAAAATATTTTGTGTTCACGTAAGTGAAGATAACAGTAGTTCTTTGTTAAAGCACTCAAAGGACTTCGTGTTCACGTTAATAAATAACACACTGGTTCGTTTTGGCCCTTTTTTGATGCAGTCAAAATATTTTGTGTTCACGTCAGTAAAAGTAACAGTAGTTCTTTGTTAAAGCACTCAAAGAACTTCGTGTTCACATCAATTGTTATTTATTAAAAATAGAAGTTCTCTGATGAGATAGTCAAAATCTTAGCAGTTTGTGATGGCACAAAAACACGCAAGTTAAATAAGTCTTGATGCAAAATGATAAAACGGTGGTTCTTTTTTCTTCAGGGGCCAACAAAATTTTTCGGTCTCACGTTAATAAATGTTACAGTAGTTCATTTTCGTTCATGTTATAACGTTATGTAAATGTACTGTGTTCATACTGCTATATCTATTTTTCTTCGAACAGATGTAAGAAAGGGAATGCTGGCTACATCTTCAAAGTTAACAAGTTAAAATGGTATTAAAGATAGCTGGGTAACTGATAACTATAATACGTTATCCTTTTATGTTTAGTTTCTTAAAAGTTTCATCTCGAGTTCGATATTTCTGTTGTTTTGGGTTTAGATATTAAATACTACTCTCTGATCTGTATTTAGCAAGTTTTGTTTTCAGTTCGGCGATTAAATGTACCTCTCTTAGTGGAGTGTTAATACTGGTTATTTGAACTTCACTTAATAAAATATCTATCATCTGAACTGTACTCTGTTATTTAGCTGTTACATCCCAGTATTTAATTAATCTTTGTCTCAGATATCAAAAGTTAGTCTTTCATTCGAGTTTTGCACCCTGATGGTCCATGGTTAAGCTCGAGGGCTTATAACGATAAAAATCAAGCTTTGATGTACTTCACAAGGAGCACAGCGGAGGTATTTCATCGTGTGCCTTTATACTTGGAGCACAGCGGAGGTATTTCATCGTGTATCTTCATACTTGGAGCACAGCGGAGGTATTTCATCGTGTATCTTTATACTTGGAGCACAGCGGAGGTATTTCATCGTGTACCTTTATACTTGGAGCACAGCGGAGGTATTTCATCGTGTATCTTCATACTTGGAGCACAGCGGAGGTATTTCATCGTGTATCTTTATACTTGGAGCACAGCGGAGGTATTTCATCGTGTACCTTTATACTTGGAGCACAGCGGAGGTATTTCATCGTGTATCTTCATACTTGGAGCACAGCGGAGGTATTTCATCGTGTATCTTTATACTTGGAGCACAGCGGAGGTATTTCATCGTGTACCTTTATACTTGGAGCACAGCGGAGGTATTTCATCGTGTATCTTCATACTTGGAGCACAGCGGAGGTATTTCATCGTGTATCTTTATACTTGGAGCACAGCGGAGGTATTTCATCGTGTACCTTTATACTTGGAGCACAGCGGAGGTATTTCATCGTGTATCTTTATACTTGGAGCACAGCGGAGGTATTTCATCGTGTATCTTTATACTTGGAGCACAGCGGAGGTATTTCATCGTGTACCTTTATACTTGGAGCACAACGGAGGTATTTCATCGTGTATCTTCATACTTGGAGCACAGCGAAGGTATTTCATCGTGTATCTTTATACTTGGAGCACAGCGGAGGTATTTCATCGTGTACCTTTATACTTGGAGCACAGCGGAGATATTTCATCGTGTATCTTTATACTTGGAGCACAGCGGAGGTATTTCATCGTGTATCTTTATACTTGGAGCACAGCGGATATACTTCATTGTGTTCCTTTGAACTTGCACACAAACACGTAACCGAACGATACAAGTTTTAAAATATGCAATGCTAGGTTTACACATTAAGTTACTTTCTAATTTAAGAATTACTATATGGAATTTTGCATTCAGCTTATAAAAGTTAAACTGCAATCCCTGTTTTTTCTATGTTATTTGTGCTTAGATCTCACAGTCACTTACAAATTTGGGTTTAACTGTGTATCACTTCAGAGATATCTATTAAGGTACTCTGTGTTCTTGGTCTCATTGTCGGTTTAACTATTAATAACCACTTGTTTTTGTGTTTTCTTTGCATCAGTTTGGGTAAAATTATTAAATTAGTGTGTAATATGGACTTTTATTCTGTGTCGTATCGGGTTAAACTTTGAAAATTCATTTTCTTATCCAAGTTTTACTCTACAGTTTCATATCAGTTACAAAAAGTCACTCTTCGTTCTGAATCACATTGAGAAGTGAGCATTTAACATTTGCTTTTCAATTCAACTTTCACTCTGTGCAACTTTGGGTTCACGTACTAAAAAAATAACTTTAAATCTGGTTTCAGTAAGGGTTGTTTTGGATTGAGGGACTGAAAGTTACTTTCCTGTCAGGAGTTTACACTATGTGTTGCTTTGCATTCAGCCATTACGTCACTCTGTAGCCTGAATCTCACTTAATGTTATTTTAGGCTTAGATACAAGACTTACTCCCTAATATCGGTTTTACTCTGTACGTTTTGGGTTCAGATACTAAAGTTTACCCCTAGTTAGAGTTGTATTAGTCACGTGCGAAGTTATGCAAATATATCTTGAAAACTATAATTTATAACAATACACCGAAAGTTTTGTAACTTTATTTTTCTACGGTCCCATGATAATCAGGCTTATTAAAGTAGTTACGCCTGATTTGTGTTGAATGTGTGTGTGTGTGTATTACGTTTTCTCCATTATGTAGGCCCAGCATGGCAATGTGGTTAAAGCACTCGATTCGTAATCCAAGGATTGCGGGTTCGAATTCCCCTCACACAAAACATGCTCGCCCCTTCAGCCGTGGGGCCGTTATAATGTTACGATAAATCTCACTATTCATTAGTAAAAGAATAGCTCAAGAGTTGGCAGTGGGTGGTAATAAAAAGCTCCCTTCCCTCTTGTCTTGCACTACTAAATTAGAAACGGTTAGCGCAGATAGCCTGCGTGTAGCTTTGCACGAAATTCAAAAACAAACCAACAAGTCATCATATAACAATTAAAGGACGAACGTTTGGCTCGTAACTTAAGTGTAGCGTTTTGGCCTTAATGTAAAATAAATCTAAAATGGTAATCCACCTCATGGTAAAGTTTAATTAATCACGTTGATACATTTAATTTCGTTAATCAAAGTGAAATCATTTATATACAAGGAAGGCAGCAAACATTTGTATTCAATATTTAACCTCTTCATTATATGCTATGCATGTTTCTTGGTGTACCGAATTTCTCTAAAATTTAAATAACAATCGAAGTAGTTTGGCTCCTTAGATATGTGTGTGTGTACACAAGTGAGGTAAAAGCGTAGGACAGCGACTCCTCTCTTTGGAATTACTTGTCAGAGAGACATTAACATCTGCCATTATAACGGTACTGTTTGTTACACTTATCATTCGTTTAAAAATAAAACTGTGAGGAGATTTTTTAAAAAAGATTCACTTAATATATAGACATTTGGAATCGTCAGAACTACAACTGTTGTTTATTTTAATTATATTTGTACATTTCATTATTAATACATGGTAAGTATCTATGGGGCTTTTCCGATGTGTTCTTGTGGAATGTTGATGTAATCTGTGGTCTACTCAAAGCGTACTTGATTTTAATAATTTCGCCTTGTCTCGATCGCTCGATAAATATTAGATTCGTGACGAAAGAATTCTCGATGAATAGAAAATTCAAAAGAGAAAACAAAATCTCGTGAAATATCAAATCCAAATGATGACAATGTGTCGCATAATGTCAACTTCAAGTTTGGTTTGTTTTGAGTTTCGTGCAAAGCTACTCGAGGGCTATCTGCGGCAGCCGCCCCTAATTTAGCAGGATAAGACTAGAGGGAAGGCAGCTAGTTATCACCAACTCTTTTACCAATGAATAGTGGAATTGACCGTCACATTATAGCGACCCCACGGATGAAGGGGCGAGCATGTTTCGTGTGAGGAGGATTCAAATCCTCCATCCTCGGATTACGAGTCCAGTGCCTTAACCACCTTGCTATGCCGGGCCTATAAATTCAAGGGATAAAAAAAGTCTTGAAAGATGTCAAATGCAATAGTTTCGATATCTGTGGTGGGCAGAGCGCAGACAGACCGTTGTATAGCTTTGTGATAAAATTCAAAACAAACATACAAATACAAAAACAAATCCAAGAGATAACAAAGTATCGTATAAAATCAAACCCACGGAAGAAATGACAAAGTCGTATTAAATGTCATGTTCTGGGGATACCAAAGTGGGTGTCTAACCACTTAACTCTCTGTTTTACGAGTCTCATTCAGATATTTACACTTACCACGTGAAAAAGAAAATGAACAAACCTGAAAACCTCATGTTTAAAATAAGAGTACTAAGGTGAGTCGTGCATGTTATTTTAGTTGAGCTAAAATTTGAAATTACTCAATGCTAACGTGTTGCATCTCAGACTAGATACGTTTATCTCAACAGAATCATCTTTCAACAGCGATCCATTTCATCACCGAGTAAATTCTACCAATATAGGCTTAATCTGTGTGGTTATCTTGTTTCCACAAGGGTCCAAATCTAAATTTAAAACGAAACAACATTTTATCCTCAGTTGATTTTTTTCCCCCATGATAAGAATTTTTTTTTATAATATATAGTAAAGACTTATACACCAGCTTATATTTTGTTGTTCAAAGTTCCGAGTTTTTTGTGCTATTTTTTTTTATATAAATCTTCGAGGTAATAAATTCTTCTCGGAGCAAATGTCAGCTTATTGGGAAAGTATTTGTTGACAATATTACGTTCACATATTCTGGAGTTTAGTTTGAGTCTTCATCTCTCTCTTTCTGAGTTTTATACAAGCCAATGGTTGAGATACTTTTAGTTTCAATTCGGTCATTGTAAAACTTCATGCATTTAGAACAGTTACAGATGTAACCTAAATTAGTATTAATATATCTTCATTTCTGTGAAGAAGCCTAAATAGGATTACCATTAAAGGAAGAAATAGAAAAAAACCCAAAATAGATATAATTTTTTAAAACGTCAACGATCTCTTAAATTAATAATATTTTATCAACTACACCAAGGATGTCATTCATTTTGACGGCTCATAAGCTAAGGTTATAACACTTACACACTAGAGCTAAAGTTATAACCTTTACAAATCAGAGCTGAGGTTAATACTTATGGCGATATTTCAGGGCCCAAAGCGCTCTCAGTGTACTGTCGACAAATGAGTGGGTATTAAAGGATACCATCATCTCAGGTTACGTAATTATTACCTAATGTACAGGTCTGAGGTTTACATAACTGTTATGTAATAGGTACCAGAATCGAATGACATCATAGTACGACGAAGTGGAAAATTTTACAGATTTCTATCACGCACAATATTTGTGAGTATAAGCATAAATCATTTACCATTTTAACCAATTAAATCATATCTTTTCCTCACTGCAGTATGAGGCCCATCATGGCCAGGGTGGTAGGGCACTCGACTCGAAAGAAGAGGTTCGAGGTTCGAATCCCCGTCACACCAAAGATACTTGCCCTTTCAGCCATGGAAGCGTTATAATATGACGTTCAATCCCACTATTTGTTGATAGACGAGTAGCCCAAGAATTGGCGGTGGGTGGCGATGACTAGTTGTCTTTCTTCTGGTCTTACGGCACTAAATTAGGGATAGCTAGTGCAAATAGCCCTCGGGTAACTTAGTGCGAAATTCAGTACGAATACAAACAAACAAAAACACGAGTGAATATATTTTACATTCAAAATAGGTTGTACGTAAGAGCAACTTAATTAAATAATAAATATTTTGCACGCCACTAAACATACTAATAAGTAAAACATAAATTTATCAAGCTCGTTGGGCTAGATAAAAATGTAACATCTCAAGTTAAACACCTCGTAAAGAATGCAAGTCATATGAGCCGCTGTTTCTGTCGGTATAGCTAAAACAAAACAGACCATGTAATTTCTTGGTGTATATGAACATACTCTACAAATATGTAAAATATTGAAAGCTTAGTGACAATAATTTACACAAACTTTTAATCATCAACATTTTCTAATTTTCGCTATCCTTCTTTTTGGCCACACTATTTTTTTTACAACTATGCTATTTTTTATTACATTATATTTAAAGTCTGAAGCTAAAGTTATAGTATTTTCAAAACAAAATTCTACTCTTTACAGCCAAGTATAGTACAAGATTCCTTACAGATCAGAGCCACAATCTTTAAATACGAAAGCTAAATTTATAAAAGTTTTTACAACATAAAAAATATAATGAGATGACAGAGAATACACACAGTAGATAATACGTTAAAATAACTTATTGAAAACTTATATCTATGCTAAGAAAGGCAGAGCTAAAAACTGTTCAACTCACAATTAGAATGGAATTCACAAAAGTTGACTAATGCTTTATGTTTTTATCGACTCTCAAAGGTCATCCATACGTTTACGGACTTAAAATCTGGATTCAATTCTCCATGGTAGACAAATTGTGGATAGTTTACTATGTAGCTTTATGCCAAAAACAAACACTAATTATTTATGAATATTATGATTTGATTTCATAATTTACATCACAGATTATTTTGTTTGTATTTTTATTTGAAGTTGTATTCAATATCCACATGATCAGGTTTAACGCTCGACATATGTATGTTTATTAAAGGTAAACAGTAAAATATTACAAAAGCAACATTAAAGTAAATAATACATAGAGTATTAAAAGAAATAACAGATGTATGGAAGTGTTTTATGAATTACACATGGGCGTATCATAATGTAAAAATTATGTGAAAAATATCTTTACTTTATGCGTGTTACGCAATATTTGAATCTTATTAGCTTAACTCTTAATTATTCGAAAATGGTACCAAATTTTAGTATAAAGTATGCTGAGATTGCAGAGATAAATTAATATTGCTAATTCACTTTGAAAAAAACATTATGTAAGTGTATATATAGTCTTGAAAAATAATTTTATGGTGTTAAAATGACTAAGCGAGTGAAATAGTGAGGCTTATGAAGCCTAACGTGAGTGTGATACACGTTTTACGTATTAGGCCTAAACCTAATAACTGTTATAGTTATGAATGATTTTTACACAAGTTTTAATGTTGAGTGCAATCATTATGTTTGGATTAGAATATGAATAAGATAGCAGCGATTTTTTATTGTCTCATTTCAGTTTTATGTAGAAAAATCCACAATTGAAAAATAAAATAGTAAAAGAAGCCTAAAATTTTCTGTTCAATAACAAGTTAAGCTACAGAATGTTATTTTCTTGAAAATTTGCGTAATAACTACATCATATATCACTGCCACTATCTCTCGTCACTTCCGAGTATAGCATTTACTACAAGGCTTCGGTTTGGTACCACTAATAAAATAGTGTCAAATAAACAGGGTCTTCCGAAACATAGATACCTAACAAATTACATTTGAAAGTCAAGAAAATGCTGAAAAAAACACTCACTTACTGGATGGTCCAGTCCACAACGCATGGCGTTAAAAAAGTCCGCGGTCAAAACCACCAATAGCAAGTTTAAATTGTAGGTCATAGTAACAACGTATGCAGCCCAAAGACATGTGACGTTAGGCTTAAAATATCCACACAATCCTGAAAAGAGTTTCCCTACACCTCGAATGAAGCGAAACACAAATATAAAACAACAGCATAGCAGCAGACGATTTTACTGGCAGGTGAAATGTACTGGGGATTATGGGAGTTTTAGTATTTTTTTTGAATTTTAGATTACATTGTTCAGAAAATAAATTTAAAGTAATTGCTACAACAAGTTTTATTTAATAATTGTTCAATTTAACCGTTCTAAGACATATTAATTCAACATGGTAAACTGGAAAAAAATGTTTCATAAGATTTCAGCAATCTCGAAGCGGTGGCGAATGGAAATCCAAAATGTTGTGAATTACTGGGTCCAAGAAATCCAAGTAACATGCAGGACTCTACAAGAATAAGTATAACTAATTTCTTATTATCCGAAATGAAACTGTGTTAAATATTAGGAACAGCAATAATGAAAAAAATGTGTATATTTCGATGTTTACACAGTTCTTAGGATGATTTCTCTACGTGGAAATATGAAAAGTGGTTTAAGCATAATCTAATCTGACTTAACCCTAAGTTAACCCTAATACCGCCTTTAAAAATTAATTGTCCAAACTCAATTTATTCCTCTATGTACTTGCCTCGACGAATATGTGTTTAGTTTTTCCACGTGCTTTATCTATTTATCTACGATTGTTCGATATTTACAAATTATTTGTGTATTTGATTACGAAATATTTTCTATGGTAAGACGATAGACAAGGGAACTTGAGGAATCTTATGAGTATGCATAATCATAGATAAAAGTTATCTTAAATCAGAGCATTCCGGATCTTTTATCAGCCGAAAAGAAAAATATAGAGGCTAAGTCACAGAGAATATAGCGTTTCTTGTTTCGAATCTCCCAAGTGTAAGAAAAGTTTAGTTTCAAAGAATTCCCACGGTGCAACACACTGAGGCTCAGAGCTCTTGCCTGACTGCATTAGAATTCATTATTATTCACATGAACGTTCGTGGTTAGTTTTTTTTAGATAAAAGCGTATTCAGTTTGCAGAAGAGGTAATACCAATGGAATACCATTTCGTTAAAAGTTGTGACGTGAAGCGTAAGGCAATGCCTATACAAATAGAGTATATATCTTTTAAACAATTCATATCTTACATTTCTTTTAAGTAAACAGGAAATTTCAATATGATATAATATGAGATTTACTAAATCTATAAGCTACGTTGTCTGATTAATCGATTCTTGTACTTTGGCGTAGCGTAGATGAGGCAGGGAAAAAATAAGTTGATGTGTTGTCATGCATTAATAATGTTAAAGTTTAGGAAAGCAGCTTTTTGTTTCGCTCAGAATATTGATTTGAAATACAATTATTTCTTATATAATAACACTGTCATGAAATAATTTAGTTAAGTAAACAATACCTATAGACATCGAGCATTAGTTAGTTTTAAAAGCTGTTGTTGTTGTTTTGAATTAAGCACAAAGCTACACAATGGGCTATCTGTACTCTGCCCGTCACGGGTATCGAAACCCGGATTTTTGCGTGTAAGTCCGCAGATATACCGCTGAGCCACTGGGGGACAGTTTTAAAAGTACTGAAAAACATTTATTCACTTATCTTAATGAGTACCAATTCTAAAGTTATACGGATTTTCTGATACCATTAGTTAAATAAAGGTATATAGATATTCCAAAATCATCGCTTAGTTAACGTTGTATAGGTATTCCAATATCATTGCTTAAATAAAGTTATATGGATGTTCCAATAGTATCGCTTACTTAAAGTTATATCGATCTTTAAATATCATTGCTTAACTAACGTTTAAATGTATTTTCCAGTATCATCACTCATGTTAACCCCCACTCCCACACACACTCATCCACATTCAAACAGCGAAATGATTTGTTTCCGATGTTCTTGCAAAGCTACATAAAGGCTACCTGCGCTAGTCGTCCCTAATTTTGTAATAATAGGCTAATTAGCACTCGCCGCCAACTCTTAGTTTAATTCATTTGAATACTGGTACTCTGACTGTTGCAGTTTTAAAACACTAACAACCCTAACGAATTGAGCGTAATTTCTAGGCAACAGAACTCGAGGACCGCTGACTACTAGGCCACGCCCGACTCTCTCTTGAAGGTATTGATTTTAAATTACTTCTAGATACGAAGTATAGGAAAAGTCTGCACTTTTCTTGCGTAAGCTAATTTAAAGAAAGAAAGTTTAGTATTTGTATAAAATGACTTTTTGATTGAAGCTTTGCTGTAGAGTGTACTGGTAGTTCAACAATATTTGTTCAAAGAAAAAAAAAATACAATTTGAAGAAATTTAATGGCGGTTCTGCCATTAAATGCGTTTAAATATTGAACTAAAACAGTTAGGATGAAAGTTACATCTCAGCTAACAGATTCCAAGAACTATTAAGCGTTTGAAGATAAACACTAAAGCAGTGTCAAAAACTGTCACTTTAATAAATTTTTTTTCCAGAAAAAAATGACATGTAGCTAATGAGATATCACTGATCATGTATTGCTTTTTCACGGAGTTTGTTTTATATAACAATTATCCATAGGACAACAAGAAATAATAGGTTCTTAATTAGAATGAAATAGAGCTCCATAAAATTGACTTCAAGAAATTTCACATTGGGTACAGATCTTTTTGTCCAACAACAAAATCAGGAGACAAACTAAGAAGCTTTTGATATATTGTATTTTTAGACATTTAGATGCTTGTGTTATCTATGTTTTTTCTTATGTGCATTTCTGAATGTTTTTGACCAAATTTAATAAACGATACAGAAATGGTCAGTTTGACATCACTTTCTCCAATAAAAATGTTAGATTAACTGATGCCGTGACGTATTTCACTTTTTTTTTTACTATTTATTACTTAAATATTCGCTGTGTTACTTTGCTGTTTAACGCATCGTGACTCTCTGACATACTTTAAGACAGCTTCATTGTCTCTCACTTACGAAGTGTTACCAGCTAATTCCATAAAATCTTAAGACTTACATAAAATATCAAGACAGGCATTTTGTATTTTGAAACTGAAGTGTACGCTATGAAAAAAATGGGTTAAATGGCCAGAGATAAGGTTACTAACAGTTGTTTTTGTAAGGGTTAAACGGCCAGGGTAAAGCTATTGACAGTTGTGTAGGTCAAATGCCCAGGGATAAAGGTATCGAAAATTATATTTGTATGGGTCAAACGGCCATAGACTCTAAGGTTGGGTTATTTACAAAGTATTAATTTGTAACTGCTGACCAGATGGAGAGTAATCATATGATAGCTAAGATATTTTATGATAAAAGTTTAGAAATACATCTAAGAAACACAGCATTCAACTTTTTTACTTCTATGTAACACTTTTAGTTAATACCTCCGAGGCACGGTTATTGGACAGCCGTGTTTATAATGATAATAAAGTGTTATTTCAACAATAAATAAGGACACATATACTCACATGGAATTGTTTGTTTGTTTTGAAATCAAGCACATAGCTACACGATGGGCTATCCGTGCTCTTCCCATCACGGGTATTGAAGATTTACCGCTGTGCCACTAGGGTGAGCACTCACATGGGAAGCCCTTTGTTTTTCTCAATCCACAAAGCGAAATACGTATGTTCTGTTAAGTAAAATTTGTACATATTTTATATTAAAAACAAGTAACATTCTGATCATGGTTCCTGATATATGGACTTAATATTTTAAATTAACAGATTGTCATGACGATACATTTCCTTATCTATTAAGTAGTTTGTCTTAAAACTTTGTACAAAGCTACTTAGCTATTCGGCTGTAGTCGTTATCGATTTCTAACTGATTGACTAGAGAGATGGCAGTTAGTTAACTATACTCACCACCAACCCTTTTTTGACTGAAACATGTCTCAACTGTTACTCTTATAACGCACCCACGGCGATAGAGTATCGAGATGCGAATAAGCAGCATCGGGATGCAAATCATGAAACTCAGATTCAAATGTTGAGGTACCCTAGCCACACACCCTGCTCGATGTCGTGGAGCCAACTAGAATGTGTGACGTTTAAATTGTAACGTTTCACAAATTAGTTCTTAATAGTATTTGTTGTTTTGTATTTTGAATTTCGCACAAAACTACTCGAGGGTTATGTGTGCTTGCCGCCCCTAATTTAGCAGTGTAAGAATAGCGGGAAGGCTACTATTCGTCACCATCCACCGCTGAATCTTGGGCTACTCTTTTACCAACGAATAGTGGGATTGACCCTCACATTACAATGCCCCCACGGCTGAACGGGCGAGCACGTTTGGCGCGACGGGGATGCGAACCAGCGACCCTCAGATTGCGAGTCGCACGCCTTAACACACTTGGCCATGCCGGGCTCACAACTTAACAGCGTCGTTCAATGAAAAAATATAATTGGTTACGAAATCTCGTATCTTAATTCATCAAACCAGAACGCATCTCCTTGCCCTATGGAAAAGTTTCTTCTATTAGTATGTCTCGGTGTTTGCTAGAGTTTCTGATGAAAGCTCAGGGGGCGTGACAGGTTTAATAGTAACCACATGTGTGGACAAATCGGCCCTCCATACAAACACACACACATCTTAGAAAGTTTTTGTTGTTGTTGTTGATTTGTTGTTATTAATCGTAAAACTACAGAATTCTCCCTGCGTATATAAACCTGAATTTTGTAAGCTTTTACTGAGCATGTGTGTGTGTTTTCTAATATCAAAGCCATATCAGGCTATCTGTTGAGTCCACCGAGGAAAATCGATCTCCTGATTTTAGCGTTGTAAATCCGTAGTAACCGTTGTACCAGCGGGGGATTTCACTGAGCAACCAGAGTCGCATTTCAAAAATTTTGTTTTGTTTTTGAATTTTACACAAAGCTACACGAGGGCTATCTGCCGTAGCCGTCCATAATTTAGCAGTGCAAGACTAAAGGGAAAGCAGCTAGTCATCACCACCCACCGCCAACTCTTGGGCTACTCTTTTACCAACGAATAATGTGATTGACCATCACATTTTAACACCTCCACGGCTAAAAAGGCGGGCATGTTTGGTGTGATGGAGATTCGAATCCACGACCCTCAGATTACGAGTCGCACGTCTTAACACGCTAGGCCATGCTGGGTTCAACATTTCAGAAATACCACAATCTATTGAGTTTCAGAAGGAAATTACATCTGATTTATGTAGAAATAGATAACTTTAGTGAAATACGTCTGGTTAACTCCATGAAACAGGTATTCCACTTCAATCAAACAAACAAGGAGTAAACATTAGGACATCATATGCAGGAAAGATAAATAATAAATAAATAACATGGATAATTCCCCTTGGTAACATGCTTGTTCAAACACTTCTTCAAAATCATCTCAATATATAAACTTTATCTGACTAGCAGCTAGTTGGATGTGTGTCGAATAAATATATTTTTTCTTTCTTTGAATTTTGCGCAAAGCTACACGAGGGGTATCTCTGCTAGCTGTTTTTAATTTACCAGTGTAAGAGGAGAGGGATGGCAGCTAGTCATCACCACCAACCGCCAACTCTTGGGATACTCTTTTACCAACGAATAGTGAAATTTACCGTCACACTATAACGCCCTCATAGCTGACAGGGGGATCATATTTGGTGTGACGGACTTTTGAACCCTCGACCCTAGAATTAGGAGTCGAGCACCCTAACCTCCTGGCCATGCCGGGGCCTCGAATAAAGGAAAGCTATTTTCGTTGCTATTTACAAGGTATTCGAATTATAGTTTGTCTATGCTGTTCTAGGTCCGGCATAGCCAGGTGAGTTTAGGCGTTAGACTCGTTATCTGAGGGTCGCGGATTTTCATTCCCGTCGCATCAAACATGCTCATCCCTTTTAGCTGTAAGGGCGTTATAATGTTACGGTCAATCCCACTATTCATTGGTAAAAGAGTAGCCCAAGAGTTGGCGATCGGCAGCGATGATTAGCTGCCTTCCCTCTAGTCTTACACTGATAAATTAGGGACGGCTGGCGCAGATAGCCCTTGAGTAGCTTTGCGCGAAATTAAAAACAAGCAAACAAACAATTTATGTTATTCTAGATGCGAAACATTACATTTGTTTTTTGAAACGGTATTTTTGTGCAGTACTAGATGTTGTTTAGTGAACTGATGTGATCTACAACAAGTGATGAAGGCAAGATAACCATTCTCAACTTAAAGTGGAGCTAAATAATTTTAATTATCTAACATTTACACCAGGGTTTATTTATTTACTTTAGTTATGTTTACAAACGCAAGGAGTAAGGGAGCTGATTGGTCAATGTTTATTGTCTAATTTTGTTTATTGCTTTTCTTTCTTCATTTCAAAATCTAAAATCACTGAATTACATCACATTTCTTTAGTTATGTATGTTTTTATAATTAAGAGATAGACGTAAATATATACAAAAAAATCAAAGATTTGGATATTTTGTTTTACTCATAGGATTTGTGATTATTTAAAAACACTAACACACAAGGAATATCATTTGCGCAAATAATAATTACAGGGCTAAGAAAATAAAAACGATCAGATTAGTATTCACGAAATTAGCATTTGCTCCTGCGTTTTTGAACTATTGTGAATTATTGTAGTTTCTGTATGAAATATCGAAATTAGATTTCCAATGAAGAATGACTTAATATTAACCAAATAATTTTCTAGGTCGTTATTATATATATATATATACATACACATTAAAATAACGTTTTGAACCCCTTTCAATACATATATACGTTTAAATATGTTTCTTTATAATTAAGCACAAGTCTACACAATGGGATATCTGTGCTTTGCCCATTCAAGGTATCAAAACCCGGTTTTAACGTTGTAATTCCTCAAACACGCCGCTGTGCCACGAGGGGGCTAAATGTTTTGTTTTTGAATTTCTCACGAAGCTACACGAGGGCTATCTGTCCTAACCGGCCCCAATTTAGCAGACCAGAGGATAGGCAGCTAGTCAAAACCACCCACCGCCAACTCTTGGGTTACTTTTTACCAACGAATAGTGGGATTGACCGACACATTATAACGCTCCCACGGCTGTTTGACACGATGGGGGATGCCAACCCGCGACCCTCAGATTACGAGTCGCACGCCTTAACACGCTTGGCCATAGGAAGCTATAATAACTGTCATATAAGTCTCAGTTAACGTTAGTAGTTAGCGTTTTTCAGTTGAAACGTTTCTCGAATATCATTATTAAAATTTAATATCGTTGATAATGTCGGGAAACTCAGTTGTCAACATTTTTCGTCTTCTTTGTTTAAGTAATTAAATTTATTTTTCTGGTCACCGTTTTATTGGCAAAAAGAAAAACTTATATTAATTGGAAATTAAAATTGTAATATGAACATAAGATGAACAATATTAGATTTTTAATAAAAGTTGAAAGTCATGTGTCAAGTCATATTTGTCCTCCGTTTGGTTCATTCATGTTATGGTTTCTGTTACGTCATGATTCCGAACTCCACGTGTTGAAATATATTTTGATTTTTTTCTCCGATAGTTTGTTTCTTAAAAATCACATTGTTTTCATTCCTGACATTACGCCCCGTGGCTCAGCAGTATGTCTGTGGACTTACAATGCTAAAAGCAGGGTTTCGATATCCGTGGTGGGCGGAGCACAGATAGCCCATTGTGTAGATTTGTACTTATTTCAAAACACAATCCTCGCATTATACTTTCATCGTTGAAGCTCGTATTACTTTTTTGTGCAATAGTTGTTTAATAGAAAAGCCAAAATGTAAAGCAACGTACATAAACAATATTCCTATTATTATATTTAATTTCAACATTATTTTAATCTTTTTATGTATTTCTCTTTTCTTCAACATTCTATAAAATAACTAAATTGAAATGTGTTACAAGATTTGTGTCAACAAACATTTATAGTTTTCCACTTTTACGGTTATTCTGTTATTTTATTTTCTTACAACCTGTAACATAAGTATTCTTACTATTGTGTTTATTTTCTTACAACCTGTAACATAAGTATTCTTACTATTGTGTTTATTTTCTTACAACCTGTAACATAAGTATTCTTACTATTGTGTTTATTTTCTTACAACCTGTAACATAAGTATTCTTACTATTGTGTTTATTTTCTTACAACCTGTAACATAAGTATTCTTACTATTGTGTTTATTTTCTTACAACCTGTAACATAAGTATTCTTACTATTGTGTTTATTTTCTTACAACCTGTAACATAAGTATTCTTACTATTGTGTTTATTTTCTTACAACCTGTAACATAAGTATTCTTACTATTGTGTAATTTCTTTAAAACCGTTTTTTGTGCTGATTTTAAGTATTTCTAAAAAGGAAAATATTAAATATGTGATAACTAATTCAAATTATTATTATTATTAAAAAGTTGAAATAACACACACAAACATTTCTATTAAATATTAAATATGTGATAACTAATTCAAATTATTATTATTATTAAAAAGTTAAAATAACACACACAAACATTTCTATTAAATATTAAATATGTGATAACTAATTCAAATTATTATTATTATTAAAAAGTTAAAATAACACACACAAACATTTCTATTAAATATTAAATATGTGATAACTAATTCAAATTATTATTATTATTAAAAAGTTAAAATAACACACAAACATTTCTATTAAATATTAAATGTGTGATAACTAATTCAAATTATTATTATTATTAAAAAGTTGAAATAACACACACAAACATTTCTATTAAATATTAAATATGTGATAACTAATTCAAATTATTATTATTATTAAAAAGTTAAAATAACACACAAACATTTCTATTAAATATTAAATATGTGATAACTAATTCAAATTATTATTATTATTAAAAAGTTAAAATAACACACACAAACATTTCTATTAAATATTAAATATGTGATAACTAATTCAAATTATTATTATTATTAAAAAGTTGAAATAACACACAAACATTTCTATTAAATATTAAATATGTGATAACTAATTCAAATTATTATTATTATTAAAAAGTTAAAATAACACACACAAACATTTCTATTAAATATTAAATATGTGATAACTAATTCAAATTATTATTATTATTAAAAAGTTAAAATAACACACACAAACATTTCTGTGCTCAGTGTGCCAACTGCCAACAGTTCCATAATTTAACCAACTACGAAAACAACTAAGTGAATCACACATTTTCATCAGGTTTTTTGAAACAAACTTTAAACGTTCTAAAAAGTTCAATTCTCTTATTTCACTTGGTATTTATTGCATTCCGAATTTTTTCCCTACACAAATTATTGAACTATTATAAAAAGGCTTTGTTTTTTGTTTGTTTCTTTGAAATTTCGCGCGAAGCTACTCTAGGGCTATCTGAGCTTTAAAAAGGCTTAAAAATTGATTTAAATATGAAAATCAGTATTAATTCTTCTGTAACAATAATAAATGGATTTGTTACTTTTAAGAGAGGTTTGAAAATTTGGTATATTAATCATTACGTTCTTTATTATAAACATAAAATTAAACATTAAGTTATTATACGATAAATATTTGATATTGTGTGTTTATGCAAAACAACAACACATAAACAGGTATTTTAAACTCAAAATTTTATTTCTATTACAACTCTTTGAAGAAACATTAAATGATTTATATGGCGATGAATTTTATATCGTATTAAATGAGTGTAGATGAAACTACTATGTAATTATCAAGCATTTTCTTTTAATCAATATTTTTATTTTTATCATACCTTTCTTTATATCTTGCAACTACTTTCTCAATAGTTCTTATGTGATCAGAACAGTTTCATTTATTGTCAGCTACATTACTCTAAATCTGATGAAAATCTTTCAAGCAATGTCATATTCATATATATATATATATATAAACTCGAGTTCTTACTTGTAACGATTGTAAAATCGTTGTTTGCTTTGTCTTAGACTTATTTTAAAATTTAAAAACAAGTAACTGTCACTAAGGGATAATTCAGTCTTTCTAATGATAACCTAACCAATTTTAATTTTATTAAACTCAATTTTATATCCAGTAATAAACCACCAGGAACACCTCTTACATTTTTCGATTCGTCAGAATATTTTTTTACGATATGAACAACAAATATTTTATTTTTTAATTAACTTTCCAACCAATTATACATTTTTCCAATGGTGTGTACATATATATATATATATATATATACATATTTAAACGGACCTAGTGATTTCCAGCATCAAATGCTTTAGATATGTCTAAAAGCGTTCATGACAAATTCACTTTTTTTAATTTTATCAATCATACTTACAATATAAAACTAGCCCTTACAAACCTCATACTGGTATTCATACGGACAGCGCTTCCAAAGTCTAGTGTAAATTGGTTTTCAAATATTTTTCAGAATACGCTTAATTTAGTAATTGGTCTATAACAACTAGTATTTTATCTAAGTCAATTATGTTTCACGATATAACAACAACAAACTCGGTGATTTTTTATTTTTATAATTCCTAAAAGAGGCATTGTAGTATTTAAATCTGTGTACAATATTATAGCTTCGTTAGTGGATTTTGGATATACAAATATATTTATCACATCTATGTTTATTAATTGGTTTAATATTAATAATTGTGATTAATTGGTTTCACATACTGCATTATTTAATTAACAAAGCAACAAACAAACATTAAATATATTTCCTTTGCCTCAACAATTGTATCACCAATAAATTGTTTTATATATAACTTATCGCAGCTCATCATGGTCAGGTGGATTAAGGCGTTCCACGCGCAATCGAAGGATTGTAGGTTCGAATCCTCTTTCAGCGGTGGAGGCGTTATAATGTGACGGTCAATCCCACTATTCGTTGGTTAAAAAGTTGGCAGTGGGTAGCGATGACTAGCTTACACAACAAACTTCGGGATGGCTAGCGTAAATAGGCCTCGTGTAGCTTCGCGCAAGGTTCAAAACAAACCAATCTTTCTTAGACCTCTTGCGTCCATATAACCATCAAAATCGCCATTTTATTTTCGTTGTGATCGAATTCAACATAATAGCCAATATTATTAAAATCTAAACCAAAATGGCTGAAACTACGTAAATTATTCACTGTCATGAAAATTGACATATAAATATTTCACAATATTTTGAGATAATTTGCATATCTGATGCGTGCAATATTTTTCAATTTCTTCTTTCTGATTAAAACTACACCATTCTTAACCCATGAGAACTGTTACTCATTTTCGTTTTTGATGTTCTTCGCCTCATAACTTAATCTTTAAACATGGTTGTTAATATCTGTGTTCAGATATATATACCGTGTTCTTCTACAGTTATCACTTCCTTCATCATTAATTGTTTACTATAAGGTATGTTTGTGGTACTAATACTTACTATTATTGGTTTCGAAAATTTCCTAGCCAAGTTTTTCTTACCAGGCTTTTTTTTCGAAGGTTCCAGTAACTACGTTTCATTTGTTGCCTAAAGGAGTAGCTGCTTCCTTAATTGATTTGTTCAGTTTATTTTAAATTTCGCTCAAAGCTACACGAGGACCATCTGCGTTAGCCGTCCCTAATTTAGCAGTATAAGACGAGAGGAAAAGAAGCTAGTCATCACCACCCACAGCCGACTCTTGGGCCACTCCTTTACCAACGAAAAGTGGGATTGACCGACACGTTATAATGCCTCCACGGATGAAAGGGCGAGCATGTTTATTGTGACAGGGATTTCAACCAGCGTACGAGTCGAGTGCCTTAACCACCTTGCCATGCCGATGCCCTTCACTGCTTCCACTGTATTTTCTTGAATCGTTTCGTGATTACAATATTTTGATTGTATCTTTGTTTATGATTTCGTTAAACTTACATGTTAAGTATGAAATATCGAACGTTGGAAAAAATCACAGGAATGTTTGAAGATTTATGTTTGCAATCTCTAAAGCTCACAGAATTTAATTTATTGGATTATTCTACTCGTTTATGCGATGATTGACCACATTTATGCCTGAGAGTACATTTGCCTCGTTTTTATATATACAGTATAAATACAAGTATCAAATTAACAGACTGTTTGATATTTGATCAAAAAACGTGACACTATGAATCGTAATAAAGAAGTGCTTATATCAGGATGTGTGTTAGTAAATTTAATATACAACATATGAAACGTAAGAGGACCAACCCAGGATCATAAACTGGACTGACCTCACACGAAGCCAGGTTAGGCACTACGTTTCTCAGGTCAGATGTAAAGCCATGTTCTTCAGGTCGTGGTAAACCAGGCGATTAGTTTTGTCACTCATTTACTGTTTTAAGTGTATTTCTTTGTAGAACAGCTTTGTAAGCTGCATTATTAGTGTGCTTATGTTATGCACTCTTTGTAAAATATTACATATCGCGCATCATATTTTTATTGCAATAACTCACCAAACTTAAAATGTCTTTTGTTGTATTACTTTGCGTTGTGTTTGAGTTTTAAAACTACATGACCTTTTCCTATGACTTATTTCCAGCCGCCGAAATATCTGTTCTTTACAAAAATGTCCACTTTGTAATCCTTTAAACCTTTTTTTTTCTTTTATAAACACTCTTCTTTCATAACAGTTTTCACTTGACTTAACAATTCGTCATATTCACGAAAAGTAAAAGCTACTGATAGTAACGAAACATAGCGGTATCATGTTCAATCTCCGATATCTTTAAAGTAGGCTTAGCTAAACTGATATCACTGTCACCTTTTAAAGTAGGCTTAGCTAAACTGATATCATTGTCACCTAACTCTTGACTACTGAGTCGCTTTGCAGCACATTCATTGCACCTCTATACTGATCTCTTTGTTCTGTGCTCTCTGCCAACGAGGGATACAGAAACTCGATTTCTAGCGTTGTAAGTCCCCAGATGTAGTCCTCTGTGCCACTGGGGGGATATATTTTAGAGATAAGAAGTGAGAGTCGTACGACAGTTTATTTCTGATTATTGTTCGTTCTTCTGCTTAATTAATTCTTGCTACATCAATTTACAGAACAAAAAGTAACATGAATATGAAGAAAGTAAATACTATGTTAAAGATAGTTAATTTGGAAAGTTTAAAAGCTTGCGAAAAGTTTGTTATACAAATAAAAAGCAGTGAAAATGGTATGCATCACCTAACACTTTATGATGGTTGTCGTTGTTTTGAATTAAGCACAAAGCTACACAATGGGCTATCTGTGCACTTCCCGCCATAGGTATCGAAACCTGGTGTTTAGCGTTGCAAGTTCGCAGACATATCGCTGAGCCACTGGGGGACAAGACTTTATGGAGTTATTTGTTTGCCCCCCAGGGGCTCAGTGGTATGTCTGTGAACTTACACTGCTAAAAACCGGGTTTCGATACCCATGGTGGGCAGAGCACAGATGGCCCGTTGTATAGCTTTGTGCTTAATTCAAAACCAAACAAGTTATTTGTTTTGATATTATCTCGTCACATGACACACATTTATCATAAACTTTTTTCGCCACCATGTTTCAAAAGTAATAGGCCCGTAAATAACAGGTGATTAAGGCACTCGACTCGCAAATTCAGGGTCGCGGGTTCGAGTCCCCATCACACTAAACCAAGCTTGCCCTTTCATCCGTGGGGGCGTTATTATGTGATGGTCAATCCTACTATTCGTTAGTAAAAGAGTAGCCCAAGAGTTGACGGTGGGTTGTGATGACTAGCTGCCTTCTCTCTAGTTTCAAACTGCTAAACTAGGGACAGCTACTGAAGATAGCCCTCGTGTAGTTTTGCGCGAAATTATAGAACATTGTTTTTGTTGTTGTTTTCGATTAAGCACAAAGCTACACAATGGGCTATCTGTGCTCTGCCCACCACAGGTATCAAAACCCGGAATTTAGCGTGTAAGTCCGCAGACATACCGCTGAGCTACTGGGGGGCATTATAAAACAAACAAACAATCAAAAGTAATATTTTTACCTGTTGCGGAATTCAGTCAGAAAAAAACTTGCTAAAAAGAAGCGTTTGGGAAAAATCACTTATTTTGTATATAAAATGTCGAGAAAGCTGCAGCATTAGCACTTGGGACTAATTGAAATGTTAGTGATATCTTATTTTAGTTTGGACTTGATTCATAAATTATTATGGATTATGATCATCGTGGATCTATAAGGACGTTACGTCATAAATTACTGCCACCTCGTGGCATATCGGTATCTCTGCAGTCTTATAGTACTAGAAATCAGGTTTCGATACCCCTAGCGGGAAGAGCACACAGAACCTTATTTGTATCTTTGTGTATAATTACAAAACAAAGAAATCACAAATAATCTAGAAATGTTTATTTGGACACTAGATGGAGTCTCGTCGATACGTAATTCTTGAGTTAATATAACATTCTCTTCAATATCTTGAATGACAACGTGAACTGGTTGAAATGTTTTAATATAGTAAGTTAATTTTGGAAATATTCAATATTTACGAATTACGTATGCATAGTTTTATTCAAATAACAAGTACCTACCGTAATAGCTTTGGAACTTGTGATTACATGTGTTTTTGATTTATAGCAAGAGACTGAATTTTCCATATCTGTCACTCTCTGTCAAAATGTTTTATTACAAATATTCCACTCTTTTAAGTACAGAAAAGTTTACTTGCTCTTGGTAGTGTCACACATACAACTTTACACTTTGGATGTATGTAGTCTTTGATTGAAATTATCCAACCCTGAAGAAGTAACGTGTCACGCATCACACTGCTTGCAATCGGCGACAACTTTTCTTACTTATACTGCATGTTAGTGTGCACGGGCCTAGAAGTGCACATGCAAATTTTTAAACCTTTTTCTATTATTAAGGTGGGTATTGTGTTAACTGATTCGTGATCGGATGCAATCATAATAAAGATATGTAAAAGATAAGGTTTTGGTGAAACTGTCGTGTGATTCGTATACGTGATATCAAAATACACGAACGTGAAATTCAGAAACGAATATCCCAAATTTTAAAGATATAATTTACGATAGATACATAGCTTTATACATTGATCAGTTACAAGACGTAGGTTTTGTTTTCTCCGTATTCGTTATATTTTGATCAACGGAACGTACGCACGTAGATCGAAACTAAAAAGTTACGCATATGATACAATAAATTATACTTTTAAATAGAACAAATAATTTTAAGAAACTATGGTAATAAGTTAGTAGCCTGGCGACGTCTCGATCAAACAATTCTTGTTTCAATTACAAACAAAACAGAATATTAAGATTTCCCCATCGAATAGGAATAATCAAATTCGTTCACAGTTTACAGTCAGAAGTTGGATTATTTTAAAGTACAAACACAAGGAAAAGTGAGCTGGAATAACATTAATCAAAGATGCTGATGAAGGTGGTAGATTTTTGGTTCATTTAAAAACGTGTAGCGATTCTGTCTTGTAAGTAAAACTACAGAAGTTTATAAGGAGAATAACTATAACTTTAGTACTGTTTAGTTAGAATGAAAGTATACCATTACATTAAACACAAAAGTCTTATTGGGATGAAAGTATTCCATTATATTAAACACAAAACTCTTATTGGTATGAATGTATTTCATTGTATTAAACACATAACTTTCTTTTTAATTTAGCGCAAAGCTACGCGAGGACTATCTGCGCCAGCCGTCCCTAATTTAGCAGTGTAAGACTAGAGGGAAGGCAGCTAGCCATCACCACCCAGCGCCAACTCTTGGATTGACCATCACATTATAACGCCCCACGGCTGAAAGGGCGAGCATGTTTGGTGCGATCGCGATTCGAACCCCCGACCCTCGAATTACGAGTCGAACGCTTTAACACACTTGGCCATACCGGGCCAAACACGTAACTCTTACTGGGATGAAAGTATTCCATCACATTAAACACAAAAACTGTTCTTCGGACTTAAAACGCTAAAAACTGTTTCTCGATACCTGTGGTGAGCAAAGCATACATAGTTCATTCTCTAGTTTTGTGCTCATTACAAACAAACAAAGTAAGTGTGACGAAAAACTGCGCACAGAAAATGAATAGTAACGTAAATTTGGTAAAGTTACTTTAGCGTTTCATTAAAGAGTTTTATACAGATGTAAGTCACACTGTGATATCACTAACAAAATACATCCTGAAATAGACAACCAAAAGACAGGTGCCTGTCATCAAGTTTGTTTTAGAAATCTTATTGGTAATTGAAATACGCCAACTGTCCATCTTCTTCCGTTTTCTTTTTATTATTAAAGTGGCTTTCTCCTTATCTCGATAGAGAATATAGCTTTTTCTTTGGTATTGACTCCATTCAGTCAACCAATAAATCTATAAAAAATATAACTCGAATACGTGATGTTAAAAAAAATAAAAAATTCAGAATAGTAAAGAACAAAAGAGGGCGTAAGAGAGACGAAACAAAACAGTCTCAACATAAAAAGGATAAAATGGCGGATAGATAAACGTATTCCCCAAATCACTACCCACATCTTTTCCATTATTCGAAGCCTAAGAGATTTATTTTTAGTGCTAGGTGTGGAAAGGAAATGGACTGTTGGTTTTGAACTTACTGTCTCATGACTTGATTTGCACGTGACAATAGCTCAGCCACAACGCTATTTTCCTGTCAGAGCCGGATGTAGAACTGGCTCGCTTTGTGTGATGGAAACGAATTTAGATGGTGAGATTGTCACTACCAGAGATGCTTCTTTGATATTCAATAAAGTGGATTCACTTGAAGTTGTGGGTTGTATAGAAGAAGTTACAAGTAGAGACACGCTCCTTAAAAGTAAATTCGTTGTTAGAGTACATCGTAAACGATGCTTACATCAATCTTGTTTTAATTAAGAAACAAGTGGCTCCAGCATTGGCAGGTGGGTTAGGGCGTTCGAATCCCTGCCGCGCCAAACATGATCGCCCTTTATACCGTGAGGGTGTTATAATGTGACAGCCAATCCCACTATTCGTTGGTAAACGAGTAGCCCAAGTGTTGGCGGTGGGTGATGATGACCAGTTGCGTTCCCTCTAATTTTACACTGCTAAATTATAGAAATATAAGATATTTATTTTTAAATTCTGACTTTATTTTCATCTGAGATACATTGCTAAATCTATAACAATGCTCACTTTCCTCTAAATGAACGCTTGTTTCATTAGAAACTGTTATGGAAATTGTAACAACAAAAATACACTAAGCCACTTTTTTATTGTGTGAAAATTACGGTCATTTACCCTGTGACTGATTATCAGGAAACGATCTGAAGGAACCACATCAATAGTAACCAAAAACCACTTCACGGCGATCATACTGTTCCCAGTAGTTGTAGTTACGGTAATGTGAATTCAGTCAAAAATCAGTGACTGAAAAACCAGTTGAAAAATTTTAGCTAGTCAAGGACAATGGATGAATGTTGAAAATGGGGACAAAAGTTTATGATTCAGCAGAAATTCTTTACGAGAGAGGACATGAAACTGGTTCTTTTAACATGAGAAGTGCGTAAAATACTAAATATAAATACGAAACCTAATAAACCATTTGAATCATCACTTGATTCCGACTTGTAATGGTTTTGGAGATGACATGCACCCCCCGTCAAGTGTTGGGTTGAATGATAGATTGTACTTCGTATTTATGTTAATGTAAGTGGTCGAGATAGAAAATCGAAACTTTCTAAATGGGATATTAACCATCTCAAGAACGTTTTATATGAACAGATAACGGTCGATTAGTGATTTTCTTAACGAACTTATGTAAATACAAGTTCCAATATTATCACAAGAATAGTAAGGTGCACCATTAGCATGCAGTTGTCTCAATCGGTGTGTAGCTACTTGAAATCCACCATGAGTGCACTTTATATATGAATCAAATCTAAATCATTGGCGTTGGTAAAGTCACTTTAATTGAAGCGAACGGACCATGTCAATGTATACAAGTAAGAGATGGTAGGAATCAGTAAACGTTCAGGACTACAACTCAGAAAACATAATTTAACAATTCAAAAGCATTTACCATCCATCAATTAGTCCTTCAGGAAGAGAGTTATTCCAGTAAAATAATAACGGCAACCGTATTGCAAGCGTAGTGAAAGTAAGTCTTGACGGTAAAGAGGCCGATGAAGCACTGGTTTGTTTGTTTTGGAATTTCGCACAAAGCTACTCGAGGGCTATTTGCGCTAGCCGTCCCTAATTTAGCAGTGTAAGACTACTCTTTTCCAACGAATAATGGGATTGACCGTCAAATTATAACGCCTCCACGGCTTAAAGGACGAGCATCTTTGGTGTAACGGTGATTCGAACCCGCGATCCTCGGATTACGAATCGAGTGCCTTAACCAACTGGCCATGACGGTCCTGTAGCACTCATAATAACAGCTTCCTCTGTGTCTTTACGGACACTCTTGAAGTTGTAAGTGCTTATCTAGAAACTAAAAAAGCCAATCGATTACTAAACAGTTTTACGATAGGGGTTTGGATCAATATTTGATAATCGTTGAACTAATAATGCATCTTAGAATGGCTGGTGTGGGTGTTAACACTTTTATTGATAAGGAGAGAACAACGTTTCGTCTTTCCTAGGTCATATTCTGCTTGACAAAGAGTAAGTTTGAATGTGACTGTTGATGGACACATGCCTTAGAGACGAGATAATAAACGAGTACGGGATTGTAGAGGGCGTTACGATGGATGTTACGTTATTAATTGGTATAGGTAGAAAGCTGTTCCTTTATATTGGTTTAATTTTGGTTTTAGTTGCTGTATAAGTAGGGCTTTTTTGATTTTACGTTTGTTTATATTTGTTTCCCTATTTAATAGCTGGGTGTTTCCTCTGGTTATGTTGTATTTACTTTATTTACAGTGTTCAAAAAAATTTTGATGTGTGTTTTGTTTGTTCTTTGAATCTTGTTTGCCCTTTTTTTTACTGTTTCTCTAATATAGAAGTCGTGGCAGTTGTTTCATTGTATTTTATAAATTATGTTAGTGTTGTGTTTCTTCAACCAGTTAAACAAAATACTGCTGCAAATGAAAAACAAAATAACACAATCTCAGAAAACATTTATTCTAACGTATGAAAGACCGACTAACGCACACCACAGCTATAAGGCACCCACAACCCTCAGAAACCCGATTGTCTAATGCAACCCATAATATCGACTTATGAATCATTTAACTACAACCTCAGTGAATACATAACGTTGGCATTTTGTAAATACGTAATATCAACCGCCTCCTTTTTCATGTATTCTTTTATGTATTCTTAATCAACTAAATCATAAAGCCTTAATGACCAGTTTTGATGTAATCTCCCTCTTCACAGAAGTTCCAACAACTGAAGTCTACTTTAGAACTTTATATCCAAGACTCCAACCCATTGATACACATCCCTATTAACCAGTTATCAACCATTATAGAATTCACTACCACCAAAACTAACTTCATGTTCAATAACTAAAACTATTTACAAATAAATGACGTAAGTATTGGGAATCCTGTGTTACCAGTCCTAACCAACATTTCTATGACACAGATTGAATCACAAGCGATCAATTCAACCTTACACCCACCACTATACTGGTACAGGTATGTTGATGATACAATTGCTGGATTCACATCAGCACAACAAACTCTTAGTTTTTTTCAGTCACGCTAACTCGATGACCTCAACATTAAGTTAACATATGAACAGTAAAAAAAAAACTAACCAAATAGCATTTCTTGCCATCTAGATCATTAAAATTGATACACAATTCAAACCAGAAATATAACCCACACTGGACTATACATTCCCCGGGACTCAGCACATGAAACAAAACAAAATCTCAACGTATTAAGAAACCAAAAAACACAGCCACAAATACTATGTTCATCTGATAAAACTAACGGTGATACCAACAAAATAAAACAACACTTCATCACCATCAACAAATTTTCTCAAAAAAACTGTGGAAAAAATTTTTACCCACGCACCTGTACCAGCAACAGAAAATCCCAAGACACAACAAACTGCAAGACCTTGTACTGCTGCAAACCATATGTCCAACATAGGCAAAAAAATAACCGAATTCGGAAATAATCTCATGATAAAACACAAAATTCCAGTGAATACGAAATTTATTCAAAAATCAGGTTCAAAACTAAAGTCGATACTATGTACAAACTACACTGACAAACACGACACCAACATACTTTTCAAGATACAATGCAACAACTGTCACAACTTCTATGTTGAAGAAAGAGGCATAAAAATGGAAACTAGATTCAAAGAACACAAAAGAACCACCTTAACACGTGTTTGAACACTGTAAATAAAATAAATACAACATAACCATAGAAAACACCCAGAAACTATGTAGGGAAACAAATATAAACAAACGCAAAATCAAAGAAGCCCGACTTATACAGTAACTAAAACCAAAATTAAAGTAAAATAAAGGAATTCCTTTATACCTATACTAATTAATAACATAATTTCCACCTGCAGTCTCATACCCGTTTATTCTCTCTCTTGTCCCTAGAACATGTGTCCGTCAAGGGTTACATTCAAACTCTCTCTTTCTTAACCTAAAGATCACTTAGAAAGATAGAAATGCTGTTCTCTCCTCATCAGTAAAAGAGTTAATATCCATACCAACCGTTCTGAGATGCAAATTTGATAACTGTACATTGATAAACTGTAGAAATCGTAAAAGTACCCTCCATGGGTAGCAAAGGTGTGTATACAAGTTACACGTGCACTTTATACGTTATTCACTTTTCTATTTTTTCGATTAAGTTTTGTTGCACTGTTAATAAATTCGCTCTCTTATCGTTTATGAATCCTATATATATATATCGCTTGCGTGTTCCATAATTAAACCTTTAAATTCTATAATTAAACCTTTAAAATAATCTACTAGCGTTATAGGAGTCTCTGAAAATCAGACACGTGACGCCACGAGGACATCACAAGGACAACGTGATCTTATTAGTGGAAGGATATTTTTATAATAAAAGTGTTAAATAGTAGAAAGCCAATGTTAAAAACAAAACAAAAAAGATCCTTCAGGTTTCCTCATGAAGGCGTGAAAGCTCTCACAGTTAATGTGTTTATGACAGCAGTGCGCTCCAAAATACCAAATCACAAGTCGGTTCGGAGCAAACTGTGTTCTTATGAATCAAAATTAAGACTACAGTTGTTAAAGAGACCTTTTTGACCTAGTTTGTCCTTACGATCATTGGATTAATATTAATGAAGGCACTTATTAGCAACGTGTTACTAGCTTCTAGTAATAATGAAGACAAACAGCGGGTTTCACAAGAAAGATGACTGAAGAGACTTGAATCTCATTAGTCCTTTCTGTTCAACCACGTAAATTTCAATTACCGATACAGCACCGCAGTTTGCAATGATATTACCAGCAGTGACTGTTAACGTCAGAACATTATTCAATTGTTTCTGTAATTAGCTTTCATGTTAACATTGGATCTTATGACAGGCTAATTTACGTCTTCGGTTACTTAATACAAAATATGAAGTGGACTTGGGGTTCTTTTTATTGTTTAAGTATTTTTGTTTAAATCCATGAAAAAAATCCCTCACCATGTAACTCTCTATCAACTGTGACAATAACCAATGGAAACAATAACTAACTATCAGTTAAAACGCACTTTTGTGGTCGTTGTAAGGAGCGTTATAAGAGAGAGAATCGAGTCACTTGAAAGTACCCCCAAGAATTAGCCGTAGACAATGTTGACTAACTGCCTAGTTTCCATATTGTCTATACATTTAAACTCGAATGTCTCTTTCTCTGTGGGTCTCTTCTTTATGGTTGGTTACATCTTTAAAGATACAAACACCAAATTCGGAGAAGAGATGCAACTTTGTGTGGGAAGTCACATGGACTACGTGGCCTTTGCCTCAGAGGCCGTTTTCAAACTGAAAATTAAAGCCAAAGTAACCATTATAGCAATTTTTAGCAAATAGGACGACCAGTTGGTCTTAAACAGAAAAGATTAGAAATTTTGGTCTTGTGTGGTCAAGAGAGCTGGAATTCACATTTCTTCTTTATGTGAGACTTTCTCCTAATCATAATCAATTGTGTGTTAAAACGATTGGAGACTTCATTTGCTTCTATTTTCATTGCCTCTTTGCTCTGTTCCGCTTTCTTTCTTTTACACATACATACTTATTCTATAATCCAGAGTAACTAAAAATACTGGTGTTTTCTCTTGAACATGCACGAACACTTTCTCAACTAAATAGACTTACTTCAATCGTATCTTTTGCTTTGCTTGCGAGTACTCGAAATAATAAGCTATGCGACGACTTTGCAAAAGCGTTTGGTATTGGAAGCTTTCACTTTAAATTATCTTGTAATGAGAAAATAATAAATCAATTAGTTATTAAATGGAATGATAATAAAGTCAGAATAAGCTTCAACCGAACACTTGACCAAACACCAGAACGCAAGAGATCAAATGGTAAAAAATTTTGTTTTGGAAACTTGAAATGTTATGCAAAGCTCTTGCAAGAAGCAGGAGATGTGAACTCCATTGTGTCTTATTTAAAACAGCTTTAATATGTTTTTTATTTTTATCGTACATTGTTTTGTTTATTGATGTTAATCAGAACATTTCGTTAGGTAGACAAATCAGGTTTATTTTATTTTTTGCAAAATGTCACTATTAATACGGTCTATTTATTAAAAAATCTCAGGATATTTAAAGCCATTTTGATCCTAGCAATGCCGAGTAGTCTAAAAGTTTTATAAAATTGAGAACAGTTATACGCAGTTAGATGTTAGGCCTAGCATGCCCAGGAGGTTAAGGCACTCAACTCGTAATCCGAGTGTTGCGAGTTCGAATCTCCATCACACCAAACAAGTTCGCCCTTTCAGCCGTGGGGCGTTATAATGTGACGGTCAATCCTACTATTCGTTGGAAAAAAGTAACCTAAGAATTGGCGGTGTGTGGTGATAACTAACTACCTTGCCTATAGTCTTACACTACTAAATTAGGGACGTCTAGAGCAGATAGCCCTCGAGTAGTTTTGCGCGAAATTCAAAACAAACCAAGTTAGATATTGTGCGACTTTGCGAGAAATTCTAAAACTAATTTCCCATACGTATCTCAGATTAACCTGAAGATGACCTAAGAAGGTCAAAAAGTTGTTCTCTGCTTCATGAGTAAAAGTGTTAATACCCACACCAGCCGTCCTGAGATACATTTTTACTATCTAGTATGAGATTGTGTGTGAAAGTACATACTGGTATTATACATTATACAATTAAATATTATATGCATAAGCGTAAATTTTGTTATGGCCTGGTGGTTAGGGCATTAGAGTCGCAATTTGCGGGTCGTAAGTTCAAATCCCTATCACCGACCATGTTTGTCTATTCAATTGTAGGGACGTTATAATAAGACGATCACATGATAAAACAGTAACCCAAGTAAGTGGCGTTAAATGGCTGACTTACCATTATTTAGTCCATTACTACTATATTTAGGAAGACCTTTGCAGACAGCTGCGTATAACTAACTTTGGGAAGAAATATGTGTAACTAGCTTGGGTATTAACCTTCTATAGATGGTCCAAGAAAACGTGCACAGATGAAATAGAAAACATACTGTTATAATAGGTTTCTTAGGTAAAATAATGTATGCTATTTAGGTATTAGAACAACTGGAGACATTAGTTGTTAGGTGTCATTGATGTCATAGGTTTCATACCACACGCGTCGTGAAGGAGATGACATCACAGGTTTCAGCCCACACGTGTTGTGAAGAAGATGATACCACAGAGACTCTTTCTACTCGTCATTTCCTTTCTAAAGAGGAGATTGTTGATCCAGCAATGTATTCTATCTATCATTCGTATCTCCAATAATTTTTCTTTCAGACTCACAGTTGCCAACAAGCCATCTAATTCATTTGAAGAAGAAAGAATTGACGTTAACTAAATTGAAACTTAGTACGTCAAAGTAAATATTACCGTAATAACTTACAGTTTTTAGAGCTCAATTTACCTGGAGGTGACATCTTATTTCTATAATTACAGGAGAGTACTTTCTTAGATTTCTCTGGCAGGAATTACACACAGAGTATCATTAACAGGGACTAAACAAATTTGCAAACTGAAATTAGTAAGACATAAATATATGTCAATAACCAAACCGACTTGACGTATCTCAGTTTACAGCTATATATTTAAAGAAGCTAATTAGTTTTCGTCTTCTAAATTTATGCGAGTACAATTCGGAATCGATGCTAACAGGCATAAACTTCTGATGAAATGCCTTGAAACAAATAGCATTCTGAATGCCTAGTTTTTGTGTGTGTGTTTATATAGTGGAAGAACTGCTGTACGAGTCGTCTGGACTTGCTTTCTACAAGTTATGGCCCAAATTAAAAGTCGATAATTCGATGACAAGACTTAAAGCGGTTAAGAAGAAGTCGTGTTTAGCATCACGCGATACTCCTCGTACGTCATCCACTTGGGACAAAAATAAGGTTAGCGTGGTGTTGATGTGGAAATCAGACCACGCCCTCACCCAACATGTTTTACGCATAAAATGTTGATCGCTTTCTCTCCTTATTTCTCTCACGATAACAAGCAACGGAGAAAGCAGTGCCATATTAACATACGTGAAGGTTTGTACGTTTCGATTTCAATGGAAGGAGAATTCACTCACGTTATCAACAAAATATGAAAGTTTTTACGATTTAATTTAAACGGGAGAAATCACTCCCGTTTGCAACAAATATGAAGGTTTTTACGTGTCGGTTATAACAGACGAAGAAATCACTCCTGTTATCAACAAAATATGAAGGTTTTTACGATTCGATTTTAACTGAGGGAGAATTCACTCACGTTATCAACAAAATATGAAGGTTTTTACTTGTCGGTTTTAACAGACAGAGAAATCACTCACGTTATCAACAGAATATGAAGGCTTTTACGATTCGATTTTAACCGATGAAGGAATCCCTCCCGTTAGGAATAAATACAAATATTTATATATTTCGGTTTTAACTTAAGTTATAGAAAGCACTTCGTCATTAGTACATATGTGTATATTGACAGAACTGTTTAAGTAGGATAATGAGAAATACAATGTAATGAAATTTATAGGACGAACAAGAGCTGGTCCTGTTTTATATATCTATAGATTATAACAAAATGTACGGGTTTGGAATCAGGCTTTCCATCGTGAAGGCTTAACGTCAAGAACATAAGCTTGCAGCGTCTGAGAATGAAATTGACATAACACACCTGTGTAGGCGGTTAACAATAACAGTCAAGTCCAAACAAAGATTTAGGTGCGAGCCCAGTTGATTAAGTATCTACCCCAATTTCTGTTTTAAATAGATCAGACAGTGGATATTCTTATATGGCTCCAGTGATATGATTTGAAGTTATAGGATTGTCCTTTGTAGACATAACCATACGTTCAGTTTTCGATCTGCCTGGCCTACATCTGTTATATCGTTTTTTTGATTTATTATAAAAACTATTCATGAATTACGAATATCTCATTTAAACCTTTAAAACCCCCTCCCAGATATTGTTTGTTTTCTTGTTAGTCACAAAAATATATAGTGGGCTGTTTGTGATCTGCCCGCTGAAGGTATCGAAATCTAATTTTATCGTTGTAAGCCTTCAGACTTCTACTGAGGAGCCATTTCCTCTCCCGTATATTTATAAAATACGTGTGTATAAATGAAGATTACAGAACAGTTACCCCGTATTGCCAAACATGCTCCGCTCTTTCAGCCGTGGGGGCGTTACAATGTGACGGTCAATCCCACTATTCCTTGGTAAAAGAGTAGCCCAAGAGTTGGCGATGGGTGGTGATGACTAGCTGCCTTCCCTCTAGTCTTACACTACTGAGTTAGGGACGGCTAGCACAGATAGCCCTCGAGTAGCTTTGTGCGAAATTCAAAAACACACACACAACAGTTATGTCATTTCTAAAATCTGACAAAAAGAGAAGGTAAAAACTGTATTTCTTTAACTTTGCCGATGTTTCAAGATAGTTTTTTTGCAGTGTACGTCAGTCTACTGTTATAGTTTTAATTATTTTAAAAATTTATAAAATTCAATGTATTTCCAAACTCCAAAGTAAATTCACTATGTTTTAACATTTTTAGTTTTTCCCTTGCGTTATTTCTACGTTTAATTTCAATATACGTACAGATTTCATGTGCAAACGAAAGAGACTGAAATTTTCGTTTGTTTGTTTCATTTATTTTTTACTCGAACGTTTTTCAACAGGAAGACATCGAAACTGTACTTAAGAGTAATAGGCGTGGAAGCAATACGAAATGGAAACCATAAATCTCTTGAAAATGTAGTTAAAGTTATTCATTATTCACCAAACGCCTATGCAACAGAAGTTCTATTTTTAAAATTTGAGAATCGACATCTTACTTCCTAAATGTATTATTTACTCTCTGTTGGAAATGTAATGTATAATGTATTTTATTCAGTACCATACGTGGGTGGTGATAGCAATGGTAAAATCTAATGGCATCCTTATAAAAATTTAAAAAATGACTGAAATTGGGATTAGGTTGTATGTCTTCCTCACTGCATATTAGGTTTTCTGTCCATCACTACTTTACTGTATTTGAAGGGCAAAATTACAGCAAAAATAGGTATAGAATTAGTAACAACCGAAAAGTATGAAAGTCGTCAGAATTTCAGATTTAATTTTGGGTTAATAATTATTACACTCTAAGAAATACTTTAAAGACTAATTCAAAGGAATAAAAAGTTTAGTTCTTAAAAAAATTCTTGGGCCTAACTTAAGTAATAGTGAGTTCAGTTCTTCAAGAATTATTAGGCCTAACTCAAGAAACAGTGAGTTCAGTTCTTCAAGAATTATTAGGCCTAACTCAAGAACCAGTGAGTTCAGTTCTGCAAGAATTATTAGGCCTAACTCAAGAAACAGTGAGTTCAGTTCTGCAAGAATTATTAGGCCTAACTCAAGAAACAGTGAGTTCAGTTCTGCAAGAATTATTAGGCCTAAATCAAGGATTAGTGAGTACAGTTCGTTAGAAGTTCAGGTTAACTATTATAAATAACATATATTAAGAAAATAATGCTTTGGAAGAAATTAGTAAAAAGTTCGATTAATTCACGATTAGATATTAAAAGAATAATAATGCTTACAATAGACTGATCCTGATTTTAATAATTGAAACGTTTTGATCCATAACATCATCACGTAGCAGTTACATTTTTGAATGTATTTCTTACCAAATGATGCCTCGTTACTATGGGCCAATGCTAATTATCAAAATTAGAACTTGCCGATAGAGGTCACTGTATTTTTGTTTGTTTGTTTGTTTTGTAATTTCGCACAAAGCTACTCGAGGGCTATCTGTGCTAGCCGTCCCTAATTTAGCAGTGTAAGACTAGAGGGAAGGCAGCTAGTCATCACCACCCACCGCCAACTATTGGGCTGCTCTTTTACCAACGAATAGTGGGATTGACTGTCAAATTATACACCCCCACGGCTGGGAGGGTGAGCATGTTTTAGCGCGACGCGGACGCGAACCCGCGACCCTCGGATTACGAGTGCACGCCTTAACGCGCTCGGCCATGCCAGGCCCTGTATTTTTGAATTAATAATTTATTTTTTCACAAAACATTAAAACTATGATTTGTCTCTTTGGATTCACAATCTTATAAATATCTTATTTTTTATTCTATGTAATTCTTTTAACGTGCGTATACAAATACGATCTAAGGTAACCAACCACATACTATTAAGTATGTTTTGGAGTATGTACTTAATTGATCATTATCAGGAAGCTTAGGAAGATATCTCTGAAAGATCTGTGTATGATGTTAATCATAATACATTGGAAAGCCATCACAGATTATGGCAAAAATTAAAAATAATGAGACTTCCTTTGGACCTACCTATCCTTTTGTAATTGCCAAAATTGGCCGAATTTTTAGTTTATGTGATTAGATCTGAAAACTTTTTATACCTCCGTGTACATTTAGGCTTAGCATTACATTTAAACGTCTGAGATGAATATGAATTATGACTACAAATCGTGATGAGATTTTTGTTTACAATTTGAAACAGTTACTTTAGGAAAAGGGTGTAACAAACAACGAGTCATACTAAACCCAATAAAAAACAAGCAACGGCATCCTTCAAAAAAATCACGGAAACATATTAAAACTATAAAGAAACTCAAACGCAAGTTAGGAAACACATAAATAAAAATAAATAACATTTATTTTTTCGGTATCTCTTTGACATCCGTCGTACCAAACATGCTCGTTCTTTCAGCCATGGGGGCGTTATGAGGTTACGACCAATCCCACTATTCGTTGATAAAAAAGTAGCCCAAGAGTCGGCGGTGGGTGGTGATGACTAGCTGTCTTCCCTCTAGTCTTACACTGGTAAATTAGGGACGGCTAGCGCAGATAGCCCTCGAGTAGCTTTGCGCGAAATTCAAAGCAAACAAACATATTCAGAATATACACGTCTCGAGTACTAAACATATGAACTAATTTCAGTTCATTGCAGGTATGCACACTCACAATATCATTAAATTATGCGAAATGTTTTTACGCCGTCTTATAGAATATGGTTGTCAGATAACCTACAACGTGTTAGAAGTTAATCTTAAAAACTACAAATAAAAGAAAACAAAGAAATAAGATTATCCCAAGGGCTTTAAAACATACCTCTGTAAACTGTATACATTGATAATCCCAAAAACTTCCAAACATACCCTGTAAACTGTATACATTGATTATCCCAAAGGCTTCCAAACATACCCCTGTAAACTGTATACATTGATTATCCCAAAGGCTTCTAAACATGCCTCTGTAAACTGTATACATTGATTATCCCAAAGGCTTCTAAACATACCTCTGTAAACTGTATACATTGATTATCCCAAAGGCTTCCAAACATACCCCTGTAAACTGTATACATTGATTATCCCAAAGGCTTCTAAACATGCCTCTGTAAACTGTATACATTGATTATCCCAAAGGCTTCTAAACATGCCTCTGTAAACTGTATACATTGATTATCCCAAAGGCTTCTAAACATACCTCTGTAAACTGTATACATTGATTATCCCAAAAACTTCCAAACATACCCTGTAAACTGTATACATTGATTATCCCAAAAACTTCCAAACATACCCTGTAAACTGTATACATTGATTATCCCAAAGGCTTCCAAACATACCCCTGTAAACTGTATACATTGATTATCCCAAAACTTCCAACAACCCTGTAAACTGTATACATTGATTATCCCAAAAACTTACCCGTAAACTGTAGACAATTGGATTATCCCAAAGGGCTTCCAAACATACCCTGTAAACTGTATACATTGATTATCCCAAAGGCTTCTAAGAAACATGCCTCTGTAAACTGTATAACATTGAAATTATCCCAAGGCTTATAAACATAGCCTCTTTAAACTGTAGTACATTGATTAGCCCAAAACGTCCAAACATACCCTGTAAACTGTATAAATACATTGATTATCCGCAAAAACTTCCAAACATACCCTGTAAACTGTATACCTTTGATTATCCCAAAGGCTTCCAAACATACCCCTGTAAACTGTATACATTGAGTATCCCAAAGGCTTCTAAAAACATGCCTCTGTAAACAACGTGTATGACAATTGATTATCCCAAAAAACTTCCAAACATAACCCCTGTAAACTGTATACATTGATTATCCAAAGGCTTCCAAACATACCCCTGTAAACTGTATACATTGAATGATTCCCAAAGGCTTCTAAACATGCCATCTGTAAACTGTATACATTGAGTTATCCCAAAGGCTTCGAAAACATGCCTCTGTAAACTGTTATAGCATTGACTTATCCTCCAAAGGCTTCTCAAACATACCTCTGTAAATGTATACATTGATTATATCCAAAAACTTCCAAACATACCCTGTTAAACTGTATACATTGATTATCCCAAAAACGTCCAAACAAACTACCCTGTAAACTGTATAACATTGATTAGCCCAAAGGCTTCAAACATACCCCTGTAAACTGTATACATTGATTATCCCAAAGGCTTCTAAACATGCCTCCTGTAAACTGTATACATTGAATTATCCCAAAGGCTTCTCAAACATGCCTCTGTACTGTATACATGATTATCCCAAGGCTTCTAAACATATACCTCTGTTAAAACTGTATCATGATATCGACCAAAAACTTCCAAACATACCCTGTAAACTGTATACATTGATTATCCCAAAAAATTCCAAACATACCCCTGTAAACTTATCATTGATTATCCAAAGGCTTCCAACATGCCACCCCTGTAAACTGTATACAATGATTAAATCCCAAAGGTTCTAAACTGCCTCTGTAAACTGTTACATGATTATCCCCAAAAACTTCCAACTACCCTGTCAACGTATACATTGATATCCCAAAGTCTTTCGCAAACATAACGCCCTGTAAACTGTAATACCATTGATTATCCAAAGGCTTCTAAACTGGCTCTGTAAACTGTAAATTGATTATCCCAAAGCTTCTAAAACTGCCTCTGTACAACTGTATAAATTGATTATCCAAAGAGGCTTCTAAACATGCCTCTGTAAACTGTATACATTGATTATCCCAAAAACTTCCAAACATACCCTGTAAACTGTATACATTGATTATCCCAAAAACTTCCAAACATACCCTGTAAACTGTATACATTGATTATCCCAAAAACTTCCAAACATACCCTGTAAACTGTATACATTGATTATCCCAAAGGCTTCTAAACATACCTCTGTAAACTGTATACATTGATTATCCCAAAGGCTTCTAAACATGCCTCTGTAAATTGTATACATGAAATCAGCAATATGATCAATCTAAAAATAAATTGACTGAATTAGCTTTCAAATATTTTTAAAAAACAGAAAAAAGATATAAATTGACTGCTGCACTATACGAACTTATAAGTTCCATGCTACTACAGACTTAAGTCTATGAATTTGCAACGCTAAAATTAGGGGTTCTATTCCCCTCGTTGAACTAAGCAGATAGCACGATATAGCTTTGCTGTAAGAAAACACACACAGGAACTCACAAACGCCGCGACCAAACACACAGCCCCGGCATGGGTGGGTGGTTAGGGAGCTCGAGCCGTAATCTGAGGGTCGTGAATTTGAGTCTCCGTTATATCAGGCATGCTCCTTCTTTCAACTGAGGGAGCGTTGTAATGTGACGATCAATCCCACTATTTGTTTGTAAAAGAGTAGTCCAAGACTTGATGATGGGTGGTGTTCTCTAACTGTCTTTCGTTTTGTCTTACGCTGCTAAATTAGAGAGTAGATAGCACCAAACACACTTGGTCACATAATCTGTTCTGAGAACAAGAAAACAAAGTGTAAACTATATAGTGCTAAAACTATTTCAAGTGTTATTTTATATGCACGGTCAGTTTTTCATTTTGGTTTTGTTTTTTTAGCTCTATATGGAAACCAATGAAAGTCTCGTAAACAACTTCTAATGAGGCTTCTTAAAATTGTGAAACCCTCACACAGAATTATTCTTGTAAACCGGGTTTTAGAATTTTCTCAAAATGTCAGTGACACACCCGCTTAACTTTCCTAGGCCTGCTTGTAACTAATATAGACGAGGTTTAACTCCGGGTTAAACAGAAAGGCTAAACTGAGCCTTCTTGTGTATGTCACCAAACTACAAATTACAGGATGGAGCTTCATAGATGATTCAACCAGCATTGCATTGGTTGCGCAAACTTTTCATCAACTCAGCGTTTTCTTCTTGATGTACGAGGCATCTCTTTACATACCGTGTTATTTGAGGTCAATACCCTGATGTAAATATCTTCCAACTCTGATTACTTCTTTTTACTGAAATATAAGATCAAACAGAACATTTACTGTTTAATTTATAGACACGTGAAGTCTGTTTTTGGTGGAAAAGATCTCAGTTAATCAGACTTCATTGTGTTCACGCATCTCATGATTACATTGATAGGACTAACTCATATTTACGCAGATGTTTAGATCGTTTCTACTGGTTATTAGTTTGTCGTGTAGAGGGTATCAGACTCGTTAAGTTCTGTGTCATTTGTCTCACAAATTGAAATAAGACACTTATTTATCCGTTTGTTAAAACGGCGCCACCTTTTGAAAATCCAGTTGACGAGATTCATGTCTTCAGAATATTTTGTTGTTAAAAAAACAAAACGAGAAATATATAGAGGTATAAGAACTGGCAACCTCCCACAAGAAGATCAATTTAAACTGTGTACTCATCAGTCGTAGCTGTTTATCAGAGATATCTGTGTGAAAGTGAAGTCTCTAGAACATATCGAAACCACAACACTATTGACACGCATCGAGTCGAATTGAATCATTTAAACATGGCTGTGCCTCTTGTGTTTACACATGAATCTGGTCAGCTCCTATTTCAATACATACCAGAACATATTTTTTTAATTCGAATCAAATTACTTCACGGATGTTTTTATTGAAACCAAGTATTTTACGATACTTTCGAGACTAAATTATATCGTTTTTCATCTTCACTTAAACAATGTTATGAACTATTCCGTATTTATGTACCTCATATAGAATACCCTGTCTATCTGTTGTTTTGTCCATTTCGGATGTTTAGCTTTATTACAGCGTTTGCAGTGCCTAGAATTAACGATAACACCAACAGAGTAAACACTACACCTTAATTTCCAACACTGACCAAGTGTGCAAACGTGGCTTGATTACCACGTTAATGTCTTTATCTGGCTGGTATTATGAAATTGTTATCCTGTTTGTCGACCGTCCTTAAAATACATAACATGATTCATCTTACTACAGGAGAAGGAAGGTGTTTTTATAACAATGACAAATAATTTTTTGTTCTAAATTACTTCAATTGGTTGCAGGATATAATTTATTTATTTTTACTGGTACCTTTATACACAGCTTTCAAAACCCGTTCAACAAATTGCTATTAATCTAACCTTTTTGAACTTTGAGTTTCTACTAGCAAAACTAAGGAAGTATTGGAAAAGTATATTTTCCAAAAGTGAATGACATTTGAATAGTTTGATATAGAGCGGAACGTCACCTGGGTAGTAGCGGATTTTGAGGGTCTGGAATAGATTGGAAATGCTATTTTTTCAGACGTATGATTTAAAATCAATGATGGGGATATTAAAAAGTATGCAACAAAAACATTATCACCTAAGCGATTTCTATCGTAGATATTAGCTTTTTGGATGAATTAATTTCACACGACACGTAACTCACAGACCAGCACCGCCTATTGATGGCTAACTTGTAACTGTCCACGAAAATCTAAGAGGCCAGAAATAATATTTTACTTCGTACCACCATCTCCACGTGCTTGAGAATTATTACAAGTTGTGAGCTGAAGGATCGTGTCTACAGACTAATGTAAAAATGACAAGAATCTGTGAAGCAGTGGTCTTACAGTGTGCATTCTTATGTATGGCATGCTCCTCAGGTTACTGGATTCGAACGTCATCTAATGCAAGGTTCGTTGGAATTAAACTGTTATACATCGTCTCTGAGGCATATTACGCTAACCACATATAGTTAGGTTAATGGTGCAAATTTACAACAAGTATTATTACTCAGGTGAAGTGATCAAAATGAAATTGATTCGCTAATGATCATATTGAAACTGATATGATATATATGTGTGTACATATAACATATAACATATACATTATAATTATTCAAAACAGTGAGAAATGTCGAATGTTGGGACTTTAAGACATTATTACTGATGTACGTTGCTTCAACGAAACGGACACTGCACGCTTCAAACAGATTGCAAGAAGCACAAAACTTTTATCTCTGGTATCGATGCTAAAACCTTTGATTATGTCATTTACAATGTTGCCTTAGAGTGAGAAATATATGTTTTGTTGTATTGTTAGAAAAGCAAACAATGTGGGAAATAACTACCAGGAAAAAATGGCGAAGTTTTACATACCTTTAATAACAAGGAAAACCAGTTTTTAAAAAGATGTAAACAGGAGAAATACGATGATAAAAGTAGTGACAAACTACTGCTAGAAACCGTGTTTCGATACTCGTGGTGGACAGAGCACAGATAGGCCCTCGTGAGCTTTATAAGAAACAAACAACTATGTTAGGAATCTAGGCCAGCTTTTCGAATATACCGCACGTGCGTTTAGAAGACCAACTATCTCTAATAAATAATGATTCGGCTCCTTATGGCCAGGTGATTAAGGAACTCGACTCGTAATGGTCGCGGGTTCGAATCCCGTCAAACCAAACATGCTCGCCCTTTCAGCCATGGGGGCGTATAATGTGACGGTCAATCCCACTATTCGTTGGTAAAAGAGTAGCCCAAGAGTTGGCGGTGGGTGATGATGACTAGCTGCCCTCCATCCAGTTTTACACTGCTAAATTAGGGACGGCTAGCGCAGATAGCCCTCGAGTAGCTTTGTGCGAAATTTGAAAACAAACCAAACCAAAGTAATTATTCTACCACACAACTATTGTATATTTATAATTTAATTATGAAAAGTCTGCAAGTCAGTTTTAACCAGTTAACTGATTTGCGAATTCATCCATAATAACCATACAATTATAACTAGTATTCCACTCGGAATATGAAGATAGGGTTACATCTCCGATTGTAAATTTATTGATCTACTTTGAGCTTGCTTGACTTGTTAGAAATTAAGCATGTGGTGTTATACTGTTCCTCGCTATCGAAGCAATTTGTTCACTAAATGGCTGAGTCTCGTGCGTGGACAAATAAGGCATATTTATCTAAACATTTATTGTTAAAGATAGCGGGTCGTCGAGGACATCTGTTTATCAAGTCTTCATTAAATCAGCCATGCTTTATTTCCTTACTTATGAGGTAACATTGTACACGTATAAGCAAGTGGAAAGTGCAGACTATTTTGAAAGCAGTAAAAATAGCACAGCGGTACGTCTGCGGACTTACAACAAGAGAAACCGGGTTTCGATCCTCTGATGGTGGGGCAGAGCACAGAGAAATCTTATGTAGCTTTGAGCTCAACAACAAACAAACAAAAATGTGTCACATACAAATGTGTCACATTCTAATGTAGCTGCTGAAACGCGTAGAGTAGCTTTAACTCATGGAACGCTGGTATTTTGTGTAGTTTGGTTTGTTTTGAATTTACGCACAAAGCTACACGAGGGCTGTCTGCGCTGCCGTCCCTGACTTAGCAGTGTAAGACTAAAGAGAAGGACGCTAGCCATCACCACTCACTGCCAACTATTGAAATACTCTTTTATCAACGAATAGTGAAATTTACCATCATTTTATAACACCTCCATGGCTGGAAATACGAGCATGTTTGGTGCGAAGGGGATTCGAACCCTTGACCCTCGGATTACGAGTCGAGTGCCTTAACCAGCTGGCCCTCCCGGGCCATTTTGTGCAGTAGTCTATTTCAAACAACAATTTGGAATGAACAATTATGTAAATGCTGGTAAATTGTAAATATTTTTGTTCATCTTCAAGACGTGATGAAATGATTTTAAGAAAAGTCTTTACTTCTCTTTCAGATAATGCAAGTTAATCGTATGTAACTTTATATAATATTATGGATATTTTACAAGCAATTCGTAGCACGTAAGTTTTATTGTTGAATGACAGAAAAAAAACTATATAACTTCTGTTTAAGCCCAGAAAATGTTACACATAGTGGTACTTGCTGTTAATTGTGAGGGCTGTTCACTAGACCATTTCTGTTGCAGGCAACAGTTATGTACACTTTGATGAGTCATGTGAACACGCGCAGCTACAGTCTTAACAGAAGCGAAGTCGATAACAGTTTCTGATGCCTGAACTTTCGTACTGGTGATAGACAGTCGATCAATCAATGAATTAAATTTATTTTAACTTTATTAGAAACACAATACGCTAAAAATATCATGTAATCATTTGCAATGTCCTCGTACTTCGCAATTCTGCTTTCTCGAATGGAGTCGCTTTATTTTATAGGTACAAGTTTTGTTTTTATGTTATGAAAAAAAACTATTGTTATTCTATTTTGGTTCTGATCCCGTATTCACAGACAAACATATTTAATCCTTTACTCTGCCAACTGTGTTAGGTATGTTTTGTCACTGAAACAGTCACTACCAGTTTCAGTTATACATTTCAATATCACTTGCACACCGTCTCTCATGCAGTAAAAATATACACTGTTTTCAAGTACAGCTTTAAGCAGTCTCAAATAAGTTATTAATTACTGAATTTAGTTAAAATTGATATTTTTGCAGCGCTTGTTTCTCTTTTTTGATGTTTTTTCTTGTTAGGATCAGAACTTTTCTTATTCTGAATGTACCCAAGGAATGTATAGCATATTATTTTTATCAGCATCCAATTATTTTATTTTACGAAAGAAACTTGATTGATCTGTACTAGGTTTCTTTCGAAGAAACCTAATTCGTCTATTTCAAATATTCTCGCTCCCAGTTGAAGATTCGATTAAGAAGTAATGTGTCTTAGAAAGATTAAGGGTTAGCTATTATTAAAACAATAGTGTTTCTTTTCCATTTAGTAATTTCTTGTTCTCAGTTGTTCTCTCTCTTTGATTCACACAGTTTTGTCGTGTTTCAGTAATACAACTTCAGTGCAACTACTTAGGCTTAACAGCTCGTTTAATTTGCCTCCATGCACGTTCGGAAGGTTTACGGCTCTGTGATGATTCAGAGAAGTGATGCCTGTATAGATGTTTTACCTGCAGAGCAGTCGAGTTCCGCAAAGAAGTCGAAAACGAACAAGTGAGGGCGCCACGTAGCAGCTCTCTTCAATGCCGAGCTCAAAGGGAATCCTGCATATTTACTGCACGCACTTATTAACAATTGGAGCCGAGGGTGTTTCATGACGTGAGCACAAGAGGGCTTCTATTCTGAGGTATATAAGTCTTTTCGTAGCTGACAAGCACACAGCGAGTACTAGACCCCCCAGCTGTCTCGTGAGAAGTGTCTTCAAGATAACAATCTTTCAGAAGCATGTGTGTGAGGCTAAAGAACAGAGGGTTTCGGGGCATGTCTAGACATGTTATCCTTTCTTCTGCTGACGAGCATCTGAATAACTCTGATCCTTCTGATAGAAAATCCTTGAATTAAACTAAAAGTTTTCGTTTCTTTCAGGTATCGAAAATAAAGCAAAACAAATTTTGTCAAGAATATTTTTTTCGGCTTTTATAAGTTTCTAACATTTCTATGAACAAGTGAAAGAGCATCCGTTACCTATCTTGACGTGGTACGTTTCTTTATAAGATGAAATTGACCACATCAGCTGACAGAAAAACCTCTTCTGGACTTCTTCGGACTTTCTATGTCTTTTCTTTCTCACTACAACTTTCAGGTAAGATCCTTTTTCGTTTCCTTTCACCTCTGTTATATTTCTAACAGTTTGTTTTTAATTATCCAGAGAAAGTCTGTAATTAAGAAACATGTCAATGGTTACCTCAAAACGTAACGTTTAATTGCATGCAAGGTCCTTTGTGTTCTCGGAAATGTCTGTTGTATATAACGACAAATAAAATAAACTATATCACCATATATTTGTATCAATAAAAGTGTTATTGCCCTCTATATAATTGTTATTTAAATTATTGTTTTTGGTTTGTTCTTTTCTTATACTCCGAGTAGAGCCTCAGAGACAAACAGATCGAGGGAAATCTCACAATTATAAACTTGTGGCTAAAATTAGTTTTTCGATGACCACAGATGATTTTCGAGTTTCCTTTAATATTATGGCCTAAAATGAAGTCGTTTTTGGTGTTTTAATATAAGTTTCAGACACATTTTTGACGATTTTGCTTCTTTTTAACTAGATAGCTTATTAAATATAACAAAAGCCGTCAGTACCAAAGCTCTGTGTAAATCCTGTCAAGTTTGGTTTGTTTTGAATTTCGCGCAAAGCTACATGAGGGCTATCCGCGTTAGCCGTCCCTAATTTAGTAGTGTAAGTCTAGAGGGAAGGGAGTTAGTCACAACCACCTACTCCCAACTGTTGGGCTACTCTTTTACTAAAGAATGGTGGGATTGGTCGTTATATAACAACGACCCCACGGTAAAAGGGCGAGTATGTTTGGCGTGATGGGGATTCGAGCCCGCAACCCTCGGATTACGAGTCGAGTGCCTTAACCACCTGGCCACGCCGGGCCTCCTGACGGGTGGTATCACAAAATATGAAATAATGTCGTTAATAGTTTATTAATTTGTTTATAATAAATCGTCCAAGTGATATTCTCATGTTCTTAACACGTTACGTGACTATTTTGTGTAACCTAAATTTTACTAGGACTCGAAATGCACAAAACGTGAACTGCAGGAATCGACACCCAAATTTCAACTCACCAGTGAGCCAATTTAGAAAGGAGGATTATAATAAATTTTTACACAAGTAATTATAGGCACCGTAAACGTTTTTTTATTAATCGGAATCTACAAACAGACAATAAATATATTTGTGATTTGAGTTGAAATATTAGAAAAAGTTTGTTTTTTGAATTTTGCACAAAGCAACTCGAGGGCTATCTGTGCTACCCGTCCTTAATTTAGGAGTGTAAGATAGGAAAGGCAGCTAGTCAGCACCACCAACCGCCAACTCTTGGGCTACTCTTTTACCAACGAATAGTGCGATTGACCGTAACATTATAACGCCCCCACATCTTAAATGGCGAGCATGTTTGGCGCTAAGGGGATGCGAACCCGCAACCCTCAGATTACGAGTCGCACGCCTTAACGCGCTTGGCCAATTAGAAAAAAAGAGAAATTACCTTGACAAAATAATTTTACTGCGTTAAACGCTTTTAAAATGTCTTATGTGAGGTAGATTAATTAATAAACCGTGTAAGAACTCATTTTGAGCCGAGTCGTGGCACAATAAACAAGATAAACGATAATTAACAGATAAAGGTGAAACATTTATGAGTCACATTTCACTCTTTTTATCTTTTATGCAACCTCTACTGAACAGAACGGTCATTGTTAAGCAAAGTTAAACCATATTATGACCCTTTTATGTTAAAACATAATCAATTTTGAACTCTTATGGGAACTGAGCTAATGAAAGGAGCATTAAACATACTCAGAAAAAGTATATTCATGCCACATGAAAAGACATGATTAGCAATACTGTCTGTATTCATACTCGATGTATGGACATATTTATGAAGTCTTCATTAAACCATTAACATGGCTGTTTAGCTAATGTAAAGTGTCGTCCTATCGTAATTGTCAATACGTCTCACTTGTTTCATACAACGAGGCATATTTTTAATGTACTGCTTTCGTGAATCGTCATGTGTTGTATTTTTTATTCACGATTTGTCAAGATGTAACTTTTTACCTGTGTTCCAAAGTCTACAAATGTGTGACGTGATCAGCTGAGTTACTGTTACAGTGTTTCCATATTTAAATGTCACGTGAAAACATAGAAATGTATCCCGCGAGAGAAAAAAAACACACATTATCAAAATCAGTACACGGAAAAAAAAACGCGATGAACGTTTCGTTTAAACGACCCCTACATAATATTTATTAATCTCTTTAATTGTTTGTTTGTTTTTTGAATTTCGCACAAAGCAACTCGGAGCTATCTGTGGTAGCCGTCCTTAATTTAGCAGTGTAAGACTAGAGGGAAGGCAGCTAGTCATCACCACCCACCGCCAACTCTTTGGCTACTCTTTTACCAACGAATAGTGGGATTGACCGTCACATTATAACGCCCCCACGGCTGGGAGGGCGAGCATGTTTGGCGCGAACCCGCGACCCTCAGATTACGAAGTGCACTCCTTAACGCGCCAGGCCATGCCGGGCCTTAATCTTTTTAAATCACTTGTTATAAACCACGAAAAAATAATATTTGTTTATTTTGTGTGAAGTTCAATTTCATTTTTTGCAATAGCTGAACGTTCCTACAAGATGGCGCTATTAATGAACATTAGAAAATAATTTTTCCCATTGAAAACAGGTCCTGGCATGGCTAGATGGTTAAGGTACTCAGCTAGTAATCCGAGGGTCGCGAGTTCGAATCCCCGTCACAACAAACATGCTCGTCCTTTCAGCCTTGGGGGCGTTATAAGTGACGTTCAATTCCGTTATTCTTTGGTAAAACAGTGGTCCAAGAGTTGGCGGTGGATGGTGATGATTAGCTGCCTTCCCTCAGGTCTTACACTGCTAAATTAGGGACGGCTAAAGCAGATAGTCTTCGTGTAGCTTTGCGCAAAATTCAAAACAAAACTATACGCTAAAATCCTGGTTTCGATACCCGTGGTGGGCAGAGCACAGATAGCCTATTGTGTAGCTTTGTGCTTAATTCAAAACAACAACAACATAAAAACAAATCGAAAACGAAGAACCAGTTCAAAAAATAAATATCAGTTATTCTTTGACAGCTCTCGTGCTGTTTTGCGAGAATATCTTAAGAGGTCCACCAAATTCTTTAAGAGTGATTTTAAATGTGTTTGTGTTTTAAATATTCATTGTTTAGCGTCGTATTTTTCTTGATAAGAAGGAAGAGATATTTGTTGAGTAGCACGTGTCAAAGGAGTGCTTTTAATATTTCAATGATATTTCTTCGATATCTTTCATCGAATATTTTTTCGTGCCTGTCTCTCGTCTCATGTTACGGATATCAGAAATGCTAACTTGGCCAAAATCTCATTGTTGAGTTATGTCACTTCTTTATTATTAATCGTATCTTTAGGCCTTTCGTTGAAGAGGTTGTGTTCCCTTTTCTATGAATATATTTCCACATACATACACATTTAAAACTTTATTAAACATAGAAGTAATAAATGATCGTGTTTTATTCTCCTGTCCTGGTTTAAAAGGAGATTACAAGGAAGTTCAGACTGTGAAATGCTCAGTTCTGATGACGTGTTCCATCAAGAGTGGAACATACGTTCCTTTTAACAGCGGCCCGGCATGGCCAAGTGGTTAAGGCACTCGAAGGGTAATCAGAGAATCTTTGGTTGGAATCCCCGTCACACCAAACATGCTCGCCCTTTGTGTCACCGTTGCTTGGATTCTGATTGATTATTGTACTTTATAAATTATTTTCTCTATCTGACTGACTGATTGATATAAATCTGAATTGTTTCAGCATTATGCATCTTTGTCTCGGATACAGTCATCAACATATTATGTTCTGTCATACTGATTTACTTAACTGAGAAATGTTCAATATTATATTAATAATTTATTACTATTTAAAAATTATCTAATCTGTCGTATTGCTAATAACTCTGGTTTATTTCATATTATGTTCAGTTTGACTTCTGATTAAGTTGTCTAAACGTTATGTTCTGTGTCACATTTGCGAAGGATTGTTGATGTGTGCTGAGATTATTACCAGTTAATACTTCTTAACAGTCGGAAGACATTTACTATATGTATTTCGCAAATTTTAAATTTTCCTGTTGTTTGTACGCTATTGGTTAAGACGTTCGACTTATAATCTGAGAGTCGTTGGTTCGAATTCCCGTCGCACCAAACATGCTCGCCCTTTCAGCCGTGGTAGTGTTATAACGTAACAGTCAATCCCAGTATTCGTTGGTAAAAGAGTAACCCAAGAGTTGGCGATGGGTGGTGATGACCAGTTGCCTTCCCTCTGGTTTTACACTGCTAAATTTGGGACGGCTAGAGCAAATAGCCCTCGTGCAGTTATGCGTGAAATTCAAATCAATGCTTTTAATATTGTGTTTTCATTAGCGTTTTAGATTATTGAAATCAATATTTTAAACTTGGCTTTGAAATTATTTAGAATATTCTGCTAAAGCTACTACGAGGAATAGAGAGAAATAAAACAACCAGCAACATCGATCGCTAAATCATGATTATCTCTGGTCGAGTAGTGGGTTTTGACGGTCAGTCTAATAGCATACTCACAGCCAAAAGATACGGATTCCATTTTTTGAGGCAACAGGACAAAACCGTGAAAAATCGGATTCACATTCCGAGCACAGTAATAACCGGCCACACCCAGCTGACTTGAGAAAAGCTGTTATGCTGCAAAGGTTGTTATGTCGATTAGTGAGACTACTTTGGTGTTTAACGTGATTTGAACTGAAAAGGACCAGGACAACGCTAAGTTGATCATTACAATGTATGATTTCTGTTTCCACAGCAACTATGTCACGTTCTCTGTTACAACACGTTCCATAAAAAAAAACCCTACAAAAACTGCAACATTCTTTTAAGGATTCCAGTGATGACTTATTCTCGAAAACACTATATTAGTACCTTGTTCTCGTAAACACTACAGTGACAACCTAATATCAAAGACACTACTGTAATATCATGCTCTTCCAGACACCACGGTAATATATCGTTTTGTCAGACACTTTGGTAGTTACAGACGCCAGAGAAATATTTTATTCTCTCAGACAAAACAGTAATCCATTATTCTTGTAGACTCTAAAGTAGTACGTTTTTCTGTCAGACACTACACTAGTACCTTATTCTCGCAGATTCTACAATAGTGCCTTTTTCTCCTAGACACTGCAGTGGTACTTTTTCTCCAACGCGCAACGGTAATAATTTGTTATCGTTAACACTACAGAGGCATATGAACTGCAGAGGTACTTTGTTTTCTGCTGGTAAGAACTACATAAAGAAGTTACGTTAATGTTTTCGTAGTACTGCTTATCTTCTACAAACTTTATGTTACTGTTGCTTGAATTCTGATTAGTAGCATTGCTTATCTTCTACAAACTTTATGTTACCGTTGCTTGAATTCTGATTAGTAGCATTGCTTATATTCTACAAACTTTGTGTCGCCATTACTTAAATTCTGATTGATTATTGTACTTTATAAATTATCTTCTCTGTCTGACTGACTGATATAAATCTGAATTGTTTCAGCATTATGTATCTTTGTCTCGGATACAGTCATCAAAATATTATGTTCTGTCACACTGATTTACCTAACTGAGAAATATTTAATATTATATTATGTTATATTAATAATTTATTACTATTTAAAAATTCTCCAATCAGTTATATTGACTAACATAAATTTGTTCAAGCATTATCTAATCTGTCGTATTGCTAATAACATTGGCTTATTTCATATTATGTTCACTTTGACTCCTGATAAAGTAGTCTAAACGTTAACTTCTGTAGCACATTTGCGAAGGATTGTTGATGCGTTCTGAGATAATTACCAGTTAATAGATAGAAACGTACTTCTTAACAGTCGAAAGACATTTACTCTACGTATTTTTTTAAATGTTAAAAAATTTAAATGCTCCTGCAGTTTGTACGTTATTGGTTAAGACAAAACAAATTGTTTTGGAATTTCGCACGAAGCTACTCGAGGGCTATCTGTGCTAGCCGTTCCTAATTTAGCAGTGTAAGACTAGAGGGAAGGCAGTTAGTCACCACCACCCACCGCCAACTCTTGGGATACTCTTTTACCAACGAATAGTGGGATTGACCGTCACATTATACGCCCTCACCGCTGAAAGGGCGAGCATGTTTAGCGCGACTCGGACGCGAACCCACGAATTACCAGTCGCACGCCTCACGCGCTTGGCCATGCCAGGCCACGAAATTCAAAACAAACAAACAAAGGCTTTGTTCGTTACTTTGTATTCGTTTGTATTTATGGAAAATCAGTTTTTCAGTTTTATTATTTATGCATGTTAACACCATGCGTAAAGCTTAACAAAACCTATGATTTCTGAATTGTATTCTTTTTACGCAGACTTCAAAACGTGTAATTAAATAAAAGCCATAGAACGGATTGAAATATTATTCCATTGTGACCTTAGCAGCAGTAGACGAATCATCTTCTTGAGATCGATTTTATACAGAGAGACAAGAAAGACAAACCTTGTGAAGTTTATGATGTAATATTCAGAAGAAATCCTGATAATAGAACAGGCACTTACGATAAACGCAACAGAGCTTCTTTAGTGCCCTGGAGGCCCAGCAACACGATCGAGGTTTTGTAGTGTTTAAAATGCAACGTCAGTGACTGCAGACATATTGCATTGTGCAATTCATGGCTCAGTATAAAACAACTGAGTTTATACGCTCATAAGTCTAACGAGTTTCCTTACGTTGCAGTATTCAGAAGTATGACACATACCAAGTTGGATTGCTTAATTTGCAATACATATTTAATGCTTGATAAGTATAATTGTATTAAGGTAGACAGAACTGGACCTGGAATTAATAAAATCTAATTTACAATTCATTGTGAATAATTGGTTTAGAGAAACCATCTATACACTAGATAACAAAATCAGAATTACAATCCGAGCTGTGTATGTTAAGAAAATCCCGTGTATTGCAATATTTTGATCGAATATTCAATTACTGTATTTGTGTACACAGTATTCTCGTTATCTACAATATGCTTTTATTCGTTCAATTTCTTTGTTTTTATCTTACTCGCTTCACAGAACTGTTTCACGTTCGACAAGTGTGACTATACTGTGAATCTGAACAGTCATAGCTCGTTTAATGCTGCCACATAAACGTGCTATCGATACTTGGGACATGAATTCAGTGTGAGAATAATGGCGAGATTCGGTTATCTGCTTGAACCATGAGAATAGACTAAGATTAGTGATAGGCGTCAGTTCAAAATTTGGGAAGGTCGCGCGCAGAAAGCCTTTTGAATAACTTTACTGGAAAATTCTGTAACACGTTTTTGGCCATGAACCGAGCGTGGCCACGTGGTAGCATGTCGGATTATAAATCTCTGGGGCTTTTTATTTACAATCCTATACTGACAAAAAGGAAAGAAAAGAAACCACGATCTTCACTCAGGGTGCTGTAGATGAGTTATAAGTGTGACGGTGAAATCCTATTCTTCGGTCAAACAAGCATAGTTTAACAGTTCTTCTTGAGTGCTGTGAATTAACAATTTCCCCTTCAATCTCACGGGCTCGGCATGGCCAAGCGTGTTTAGGCGTTCGACTCGTACGCTGAGGGTCACGGGTTCGAATCCCTGTAGCACCAAACATGCTCGACCTTTCAGCCGTGGGGGTGTACAATATAACGGTCAATCCCACTATTTGTCGGTAAAAGAGTATTCCAAGAGCTGGCGGTGGGCGGTGATGACTAGCTGCCTTCCCCGTCGTCTTACACTTCTAAATTAGGGATGGCTAGCGCAGATAGCCCTCGTGTAGCTTTGCGCAAAATTACAAAACAAACAAAAACAAACAATACTATAAATAGCACTTTAATAGTTCTGTGAGAATATCCAAAAACAAACCAAACTCTTAGACATCTAGTGATTAAAAAATAAACTATTTTAGAGTTCATTTGATATTTCAACGTTTAAGAGCCAATCTGATTATTACTTTAATGCTTGGTAATGCTTCCTATTTTTCTTTCCTCTTATTTTTTATCTTCTTCTTTGTTTCTCGGCAAATCAACTTGAGAGTCGGGTGAAATATTAATGTCGACAACCATAAAAATGTTTGTTTTGTTTGTTTAGGAATTTCGCATAAAGCTACTCGAGGGCTATCTGTGCTAGCCGTCCCTAATTTAAAAGTGTAAGACGACGGGGTAGGCAGCTAGTCATCACCGCTCACCGCCAGCTCTTGGAATACTCTTTTACCGACGAATAGTGGGATTGACCGTTATATTGTACACCCCCACGGCTGAAAGGTCGAGCATGTTTGTGTAAGACTAGAGAGAAGGCAGCTAGTCGTCACCACCCACTGCCCACTCATGGGCTACTCTTTTTACCAACGATTAGTGGGATTGATCGTCACATTATAATGCCTCCACGGCTGGGAGGGCGAGCACATTTGGCGCGACGGGGATGCGAACCCGCGACCCTCAGATTACGAGTCTTAACACGCTTGGCCATGCCGGGCCAGCAAAAATAAAAGTATATTTTGTGATTTTATGCGAACATGCGTACAGCAAACAAAATGAAAATTAGCACAAATATAATATTTTATGCATCCAACTCAATGATGTGAAACGTTGGATCTGTCTATTTTGGGTCATTTTATCTATCAAAAGAGCACCAAAAGCACAGTTTTAGGGATTTCGATCCATTTCTTGGCTACATTTCAATCACTTTACAGGGAATTTAGTGCGAATGTATTCTTCAGAGATCTAACAAAAAAGATTTAGAAAGTTCTTGAATTTTGTTTTTCTTTTGTTTACTTTTTCAGCGAGGAAAGAAGAGTTTGAGGTTTTGTGAACTGTTCATCGGTATCTCAAACAACTTGAAATGGTTTTGGTACAAAGATACCTCCGTACAGGTCCAAAGCAATGTTATAGTTTTAGTTTTCGATTTTCCTGGTGTTAGAACTGGCTATAATGGATTAGCCTAATTGAGACATGTTGTATTCACTAGAGTCCCTTTAATTTAGTATTTTGTTTCGATTTATTTCTGAAAAAAAAAATAAACGTGTGTGAATGTGACGACACACAGTGTTCCTATTCGCGGAACAATAAGCGTAAATTTTTAAATTGAAACTCGTGAAGCGTGCCTGTCATTTCATAGGCTTTTTTACTCAAGCTCTTCTGTTTTTCAATTTCGCGAAAAGTTACACGAAGGCCATCTGCGCTAGTCGTTCTTAATTTAGCAGTGTAAGACAAGAGGGAAGGCAGCTAGTCATCACCACCTACCGCCAACTGCCGGGCTACTCTTTTACCAACGAATAGTGGGATTGACTGTAACATATATCGCTCTCACGGCTGAAATGGTGAGCATGTTTGGTACGACGGGGTTTCGAACCCGCGTTCCTCAGATTACAAGTCGAATATCACTGGGCCGTTTATTTGTTTGTTGTTTTTAAGCGCAAAGGAATACGATGATCTGCCTGTGCCGCAAGAATCAAACTGCGAATTTTAACGCTGTAAGTCTTCGATCACCAGGATAGGATCAGATATATGAATCAGAGAGTACAGGAACATCGGATGTGTTCATAATAAATTCTTAACTACACCTAAATATGCAGAACTATTAGGTCCTCGCAAATGGCTCAGCAGTATATTTGCTGAATTATAAAGTTGAAATCCGAGTTTTGATCCTCGTTTTAGGCACAGCACATTGTGTAGTTGTGTGGTTAACAAAGAGAACAAACAAAGGCATGTTTATTCTTGTCGCCTTCAACTAAAAACTTCAATTGTTTTTTTAAATAATCGCACCAATTATTTACCAAGTTTGGTAAATAATAATAACTTAGGTTTGTTTTCAACGAAATTTGGAGATGTAAAGATGTCCCGAAACACATGGATTGCTTACATTAACATCAAATACGAAATGTTCTATTCAGTCGTTGCATTTTAGTTTGGCCATATGAAAGAACATCTAATGATTAAATTGCTACCACAATTCAATCCTAAAGAGTGTAACATTATCATTAGTATTCCCAGGTGGCGCGGTAAATTGTTCCTAAACTACGGGTTCTGACACTACAACTTAAGCTGTATATGTGATCTATGGGAAGTAATATTCCAGGCTATTCTTCATTCATTTTTCTTTATCTAATCCAACCCTTTAGAGATTTCAATTTCGCGGGAAAAGCAAAAAAAAAAAAGCCAGTAAAAAAATTATATTATTTCGTTTCATTTCTCTTTCTTTCTGCTCATCACGAGACAGTAGCTAAATAATATAGATAAAAAATATATCTCTCCCGCAGGCGTCCCCTGAAGAGTGCAAAATACTTTGGTAACTGACATATCAAGTATCCTGAGAACTCTATCTTCCCGACAAACAATTTGAAATGCTAGTTTTGACGTCGTAGACTACGTTTCATATAAATATTATACAGTTAATCTCAATTCAAAAACAGACTGACAGCCGGAAAAAAACTAGCTTAGTTAGAAACAAAACCAAGAAAAAAAAATAAATGTATAAGATTGAAGTCCACATAGGCGATTAAATATACAGGAAGAAATGCCATGTTGTCAGGACGCTCGATTCAGTATCTGGGGCTCACAGGTTCGAATTCGCCCTTTTAGCCGTGGAGGCGTTATAATGTGACGGTCAATCCTACTATTCGTTGGTGAAAGAGTAGCCCAAGATTTGGCAGTGGGAGGTGATAAATAGCTGCCTTTCCTCTTGTTTCACATTAATAAATTAAGGACGACTAGCACAGATAGCCCTCGTGTAGCTTTGTGAGAAATTTCAAAAAAACAAAGAGGGAAGGAAGTCTACTCGAAGTCGACAAGAATCAAGTTTACTTAATTAGGGGCTTATGTGTATACAATAACTTGTGTGATACTACTAAATATTCGTCCATATTAAGCTACAAGTATGCATTAATACTTATGTTTTCGTGTATCGTACGTTGCTGCTGAGAAGCTGCCATCATTTTCATCAGTAACTCAAATTTAGTGACCATAGTGGATGGCCTTAGTAGTCATGACATAGCATATGATTCAAATAAACATCTAAAAAAATCAAGACCTTCTGTAAGGAATAGAGTGTCCAATCAGCTAGGTGCGAAAATTTAATTATAAAAACTAGTCTCCAAAATGCAACAAATGCTGACCGTGTACATTTATTCCCTATGTTATTATTTGTTACCACTAATTAGCGCACAGCAAAATATATAAGCCCAATCATATGACTGATATATTTAAAATTATTTGTTTTGTGAAAGAAGTCAATATGGGAATTTTTTATTTCTTTTTTGCGACACCGGGCGTTTATAAACGTACAACTTCTATCACGTATAATTGATTATACACCAGTATTTTCCTTCTGATTTATTACACTATCTCACATCTCAAACAAGGAAAAAAATTAGTGATATTTACACTGTCGTTACTATTACATTCACAAGGTACATCTGTGTCATAGTAATATTTACACTGTCGTTACAATTAAATTTGCAAGGTACATCTGTGTCATAGTAATATTTACACTGTCTTTACAATGAAATTCACAAGGTACCTCTGTTTGATACTAATATTTACACTCTCGTCACTGTTACATTCACGAGGTGCATGATAGTAATACTTACACTGTTCTCTCTAGAAACATCACAAACAGCAGTCGTACGAAAGTAATGCATTAATATGTCGTTACTTCAAGGTTAATCTGTCGTTTTGAAGGCGAGCTTTCTAATCACGTAGTAATGATAACTGCCCTATTTCTCACTTTGAGAAAACGTAATACGGGAAAGAAAAATGGACAGATAAGGAAATGTTTGACAGTTTAATTAAATGTTTGACAGTTTAATTAAATGTTTGACAGTTTAATTAAATGTTCGACAGTTTAATTAAATGTTTGACAGTTTAATTAAATGTTTGACAGTTTAACTAAATGTTTGACAGTTTAATTAAATGTTTGACAGTTTAATTAAATGTTTGACAGTTTAACTAAATGTTTGACAGTTTAATTAAATGTTTGACAGTTTAACTAAATGTTTGACAGTTTAACTAAATGTTTGACAGTTTAATTAAATGTTTGACAGTTTAATTAAATGCTTGACAGTTTAATTGTTTACTGTTTATTTTAACGTTTAAAAAGGTTTAAAGCTGCAGTTTTTCCAGTTGTTTCTAATAGTTTCCGTTTTATTTCCGACAGTTTTGAGTGTTGTATCATCACAGCTATGAATTTTGATTGTAAAGCACGAGTGGAACAGATAGGTTGGCCCGGCATGGCCTAGCGCGTTAAGGCATCCGTTTCGAAATCTGAGGGTCGCAGGTTCGCGCCCGAGTCGCGCTAAACATGCTCGCCCTCCCAGCCGTGGGGGCGTTATAATGTGACGGTCAATCCCACTTTTCGTTGGTAAAAGAGTAGCCCAAGAGTTGGCGGTGGGTGGTGATGACTAGCTGCCTTTCCTCTAGTCTTACACTGCTAAATTAGGGACGGCTAGCACAGATAGCCTTCGAGTAGCTTTGTGCGAAATTCCAAAACAAACGGAACAGATAGGTACATTTGAAATAGCGTTACTTCTGTGTATTTAAAATCTCACAAGAAATGTAAATCAGCTGCTTACCCACAGTCACGAATGCTCAAAATGATTTTAAATGCTGCTCTGACGAATACGTTACACATATCTTTAGGTTAGAGCGCTTATAAGTGCTTAATCAATATATTTTGCAAACAATCACAGACGCTATCATTCTAACATTTAAATTATTCTCATGGCATTCGTTGAAATATTATATCCGGATTATTTTTTAGTTTAGTTCTTACATTGAAACAATGGTTTAGTTGGAACTAAACTCGGATCACGAGATAGTTTTTTCCTCGACTTTTACCACTTCTGTAGAACTTTCGACGTTCTACAAGTTTGCTAATCTAGTTGAGATGTGTATGTTATTGAAAGTTAGCCAACGAAACTGAAATAGCAATTTGTCTGTTTTGGAATTTCGAGCAAAGCTACTCGAGGGCTATCTGTGCTAGCCGTCCCTAATTTAGCAGTGTAAGACCAGAAGGAAGGCAGCTAGTCATCACCACCCACCGCCAACTCTTGGGCTACTCTTTTACCAACGAACGTATACAATAGTTGTCCCTAATTTTGAAGTGACAGAGTAAGCGGAAGGTTTATAGTTTGCCCTCCCTACCACTACTTTTTGGTCTACACTTCAACAAATAAATGTTAGATTGGTCGTCACATTGTAACGCCCTTATAGCTGAAAGGGCCAGCTTGTTCGGTTAAAGAATTCGAACTCGCGCCCTACAGACTGTGAGTAGAGGTCACAATCTACCATCCCATGCGAGCGCCAGACTATTGTAAGAGCGAAATATTGAATTATCAAAGTAACTTTCTGAAGATATATGTTGTTATTTTTATTAACTCCACTGAGTAACTGCTTCATTGTTTTTTGCACAGAGTTATTCACAATATTTTTACAGTTTTGTACACATAAAGTCAGAATTGTGTCAAACTTTAAGTAGTTTGGTCGCAAAACTCCCTAGTGGCTCCACGATATATCTGCGAACTAACAACGATAAAAACCGGTTGTCGATACCCGTGATGGGCAGAGCATCGATAGCCCATTGTGTAGTTTTGTGCTTTATTCCAAACAACGACAGATATTTTTTTGGTCGCAAAAATGTATGTGCACGAGACTAAGTCAACCACTTGACAACACGTTCAAAACATGTGTACAGAGTAGTCTGAAAATGTTCTTTTATAACTCCGTAATCTATAAAAGTTGCTTAGCAAATTATTCCGTAACCAAAATATTTATATTAGTATTATCATTACACAATTATGTACTAACGAGAAGTAAATTTTTATATCGACTTCTTGTTACTGATGACAGGTTTTTACGTTGGAATGAGTTATTTTAAGAAATATATCATGTTAGTCTTTTAAAGTAACCGACGTTGCAAGTTAGTGGTTACAGGACTACATTTGCTGTGACTTCCAGTCAGACTTTTTAATTTAACTGAAAACCAAAAGCTACACAAATGGATTTCTTTTGGTAAACGTGAGTATATGTTTTGGCTGGATGGCTGGACTTGACCTCACTTCGAACGTATGACTTATAATGTTCTTTGCACTGAAGGTCATCATAATTATTTTGTGAAGTGTTTTTTTTTTAAAACAATTAGTGTCGTTCTACAAACTGAATGTTTATCGTTTAATTACTGTAGCAGTTATATGTCAGACATGTGGTCGATAGGGTAATTTGTTTTGATACATTTCTCGAATGTAAGAGCGTCTCTTCTTCCTTGTTTGTTTATTCCTTTCTGTATTGATTTTTGTAAATAATCTATTCAAAGTTTATCCCTAGTTTTGAAGAGATAGACTACAGGGACACAGCTAACCAACAGCACCCACTGTCAACTCTTTGGGTACTACACTTACCAACGAGTTGTGGGATTGATTGTTGCATTATAATGCTCCAAAGGCATGTTTAGCGACGGATTTCAATCCTGCAGCCCACAGATTGTCTTACCAAACTAAACAAGAGCGATACTTGCCTCGAGTTGTGGGATTGATTGTTGCATTATAATGCTCCAAAGGGATGTTTAGCGACGGATTTCAATCCTGCAGCCCACAGATTGTCTTACCATACCAAACTAAACAAGAGCGATACTTGCGTAATTGTGAATGATATAAATTTTGAAACAACCTTCTGTAGAAGATGGTTGATAGCAGTTGAAATAGACAATATGTTTAAACAGTAAATCTACGAAATTGACAAATGGGTCCATAACTATTAACGATCCACGGGTACAGCACCAAACACTTTTTGAATAGCTCGAAATTTACTTGAAAACATCAGAGTAATCGTCCATAAAGAAGTGAATGTAATTATTCCTTAATCCCTATTGAATCCCACTTTTGTCTGAAAGTGTCATCTGTGTTATTCTAAAGGGTCAGCTATATTATTCTTGAAAGATTAGGTGTATTAGATTGAAAGTATCAGTTATATTGTTCTAAAGGATCAGCTATATCTGTCTGAAAGTATCATGCGTATTAGATTGAAAGTATACTCTTCAAAAAAAGAAACGCAAAAGGCAAAATTTGAGACAATTTGTTAACAGGTTTATTCCGGGTAGTTCTGTATGACATGTGTGAAACTTTGCACAATTACTGCTGAACATCCAAAGTCTGCAAAGTCCACGCTCACTAGTTGAAGTTTTAACGTCACTCAACGTCAATAAAGAGTATGTCCCCCGTGAGCATCAATAACTGCTTGGCATCTCCTGCCCACGGAAGCGAAGAGATGACGAGTCATATCCTGTGGAATGGCTGTCCATTCACCCTGCAAAGCTGCTGCAAGCTGAGGTAGAGTCTGTGGTTGAGGTTGTCGCCGTCGCAGACGTCGGTCCAACTCGTCCCAAAGATGTTCTATGGGGTTTAAATTTGGTGATCCAGAGGGCCAGGGAAGAACGTTGATGTTGTGGTTCTCAAGAAGATAGTGGTGATTCGGGCTGTATGAGGTCGTGCGTTGTCATGTTGAGAACCGTCGTTGATGTTCACCATGATGGGTTGCACATGGGGCCTAAGAATCTAGTAGACGGTTGCGTATCGTCTGATCGGAAATCCTACGCAGCCCTGGTATGGTTGAGGCAGTAGACTTCGTAGTGGTGGTCCTATCCCGAAGATGACGTAACCGGATGTAGCGATCTCGTGCGGGCGTGGTCACACGAGGTCTTCCAGATCGTGGACGGTCACGAGTTGATCCATGTTGTTGGTGATGCATCCATAGTCTTGTGATGGTGCTTTACAGATCTGGCAAATTTCTGATCGAGATTCGCCTGCTTCCAAGCTACCAATGGCGTTGTTGCGTTGTGCTTCAGTCAGTCTTGGTGTAACTGTATTGCGTGTCGGTGGCTTAACACTGAGCTATGGGAACAGAGAACCCGTCACTTTTATAGGGATTTTGCACATGTTGCACTTGCAGAACATGCAGATCACTCAAACAAATTTATTGGACACGAATGCATTTAGGCGAAAAATCCGATGATTTCCTCCGTTTTCAAAGTGCACAACTTTTATTGTGATTTCGGTCTGACAATCAGTGCCTTAGCACGTGTAACATCACATACTCTGAGCTTGTAAAGTAATTACATGTATTTCTTTTTAAAATAAAAAAAAATATTCCTTTTGCGTTTCTTTTTTTGAAGAGTATATCATTTATATTAGTTTGTAAGCATCATCTGTATTATTCTAAAATGATCAATTTTATTGGTATAAAAGTATCATTTGTAATCGAGCTGCTAGATATACGGTGAGACATTAGTTCTAAATAATGAATTATCGAAGATGTACAATAAATGACGAGCTAAGTTTTAGTAGTAATTACCACACATCTCTGTCTATAGCGGTAGTCGCTATATATCACATTATTACTTCTGACATTCTGAACAAGACTAAGGTTAATGCAATTTTATAACTCAAAGAACATAAATCAATGAACACCAGGAATTCAGTTCATCTTCCAGCAGCCAAGCTGGCAGTAGCTTTACAAATAACATTTGTTAGTAATGTTTTTGATAGTCCAAGTAGAACCTACTTTATTGCCGTGGAGATCAATATACATTAAGTAAAAAGAAACTGTCAACCGCTATTATTTATTTAAAATACAACAATAAACAAATGAAACATATATACCAATCAATTCAAAGCAATATCCCCCTACCGGTCGGTCAACCAGTTAAACGGTGTAAGATTTAATGAGCTTGATCGTATCATTTGATCAGTGCGATTTTGAAAATATAAAACATTAGGGCTAGTTTTAAAAATCTGAGGAAATCGCATTAGATCAAATATTATGTTTGTAAATATTGGAAGTTTGATCTTTTCATTCTATCGTTCTCAAGATCAGATGGTCATAAAAAAGATCCTTAATTATAATTCATCGATTAAGTAAATGATTTTCTTCAGAAGATGCGTCCGTCATTTTTCCCATATTCAGAACTGATTTTTATTTTAAATAAACAACATTATTTCTGTAAAATAATAAATAATCTAATGCAGTAATATTCGTGAAATACTGACCTGTTGAATCCTTTGGTTCCACAAATGCGACAGATTATCAGATTGGCCTGGCATGGCCGAGCGCGTTAAGGCGTGCACTCGTAATCCGAGGGTCGCGGGTTCGTGCCCGCGTTGCGCTAAACATGCTCGCCTTCCCAGCCGTGGGGGTTTATAATGTGACGGTCAATCCCACTATTCGTTGGTAAAAGAACAGCTCAAGAGTTGGTGGTGGGTGGTGATGACTAAGTTGCCTTCCCTCTAGTCTTATACTGGTAAATTAGGGACGGCTAGCACAGATAGCCCTCAAGTAGCTTTGTGCGAATTTCCAAAAACAAACAAACAAACAAGCTTATCAGATACAAAGTGTATGGACACACTAAAGTCATTGAAATGATAGGACTCTCTTTTGGAAAACTTAAGAAGGTAAATATCTTGAAACTAATGATTGAAACAACAGTTGCTAAAAAGGTTTATCTATATCATAACCGAGGATGAAGAAACTCACTTGTTTACCATAGCTGTACAGAGAAACAGATAATGCATGAATTTCACTTTCTTCACTGACTGGATGATAGTGTCATTATCACTAAATTAGTGAAGGTCCTTGACATCAGGTTATTTTTTTAACAGTAAAAGGTCAGCCTAAGACTATCATAAAATAAATTTGCTGTGTATTCGTAACATAAAATTAACTGAAGATAAAATGTCTCGGACCTTTGTCGTGACACGAACGAGAGGAAGATATTGTGTTTTTGTTTTGTTTTTTAATTTCGCGCAAAGCTACTTGAGGACTATCTGCGCTGGCCGTCCCTAATTTAGCAGTATAAGACTAGAGGGAAGGCAGCTAGTCATCACCACCCACCGCCAACTCTTGGAGTACTCTTTTACCAACGAATAGTGGGATTGACTGTCACGTTATAACGCCCCCACGGCTGAAAGGGCAAGTACGTTTTTTTGCGACGGGAATCCGAATCCACGACCCTCAGATTACGAGTCGAGCATCTTAACCAATAACGTCGTAAGCTCGTAAACGTTTATATTAATACGAAAGAAACTCGTTTCTGGAACTATTTAAATTATACATTGTATTAGTGTATGGATGTTATATGTGTAAGCCATTCCTTGTGCTATATATTTATTCAAACTGTTATATACATATACATGACAATAATATATATATGACCTATATACTCAATAACTGAATAAACTAATGTTGAACTAGAACTAAAAAGTAGAAATTTTCATTATAAAGATAATGCAGAGCTAATGCAGTGTCAGAACGTTTTGGAATTGTACGTGAACAAAGTTAATTGAGGCCTACTTACAATTAAAATATCCAAATTACACCTTGGGAGGTTTATGCATACCCTCTGGTGGTACTTTATGGATCTACTGATCCCTCTGGCAGCATTCACCAGAAACTATCCGCTCCCTGACGATACCCCATTGTACTACTCGTTTAGTATAACAAATCGTGTGACGTCACACATTCAAAGCACACCTCTCCTCTCCTTCTTTATACTCGGAGGTGTCAGCACCCTTTAGGTGTGGTAGTGGAGCTAATGTGTCATCATACTAATAGAACGTAGTGAAGTTTAACAAGAGGCTATAAGCAATTTAAAGATGCATTTTCCAAATTTGGGTTTGCTCATTACATCCATTGATGGATGAATAATTAATGAGGGTTTGGTCGTCATACTTGTTGAGAAGTTTAATGTTTGATACGTTTCATCAGCATACAAGATTTCCTAATATGTGTGTAATAGTATGTCTCATAAACCTTCAAGACGGTATTTCGTCTTTTCATTATCAAGTATCTCTTCCTGTTTAATCATATTTTTACATCTTGTAGTCCTAACTGTTCTTTAGAGGGTATCCATTACTTTAAACATTAAGTGAATTTGTTTCTTGCTGAGACACGAATCTAAAAATCGGCTATTCATGCCTTGCCTGCTAAACAACGTGTAGAAATGGACAACAGTGTAACGAATAACTGCGCCCTCGAAGATTCGATTCGTTCTCTTTATCAAAACAGACAAGAGAGAGAAGACACGTAAGTGAAATGATACACCATCTTATCAGCAGTTAACCAGGTGTATTGTCTGCTTAACAACCTACATTCAACTGTCAGTGATATAATATACATTATATTTATATCAAACATATAAGTTAGAATTATACATGATATAAATACCTCAGTTATATCTGATCAGTCTTATCAACAAAAACACGCTTTAGACAAGCACACGAATAGCTAGCTAGTTACATTTCTATAGTTTCAGTTATTCAGGATAACGTTCAAGGTACTCCGATCCGTCACACTGGATCGTTATTTTATTCGATATTTGCTTTTACTACCCTCTATCGGCATGTAAAAGAAACTGGTGTTTTTCAACACGATTTTATTTAATATGATTTTAACTCAAATAATTATTGTTCACTCAGTTGATAAGTGGTAAAATGTAAACTAAAGTTCTAGAATGGTTAGATTTAATAAACATTACAAAGTTAACATCAATAACCGCTAATTTTAGGTTAAACATTTTACAAAATAGTAAAGTATTATTTGTTCGTTGGGTAAGGTTACGATTTATAATTCCTCCAAGTGTGTTTATTATTTGTAACTTTATTCGAATTTCACAAGAAAAACATAAAATACAAGAATAAAAAGCTATAAGTTATATTAGTTGGCATTCTACATGTTCTTTTGTCACTTCTATGCGATATTTTAATCATCAATGTGTTTTATGTTTCATTTCGTTTGAGATCTTACTTATCATACAGTTTGTTTTATATTGTTTGTGATCTTACTTATCATACAGTTTGTTTTATATTGTTTGTGATCTTACTTATCATACAGTTTGTTTTATATTGTTTGTGATCTTACTTATCATACAGTTTGTTTTATATTGTTTGTGATCTTACTTATCATACAGTTTGTTTTATATTGTTTGTGATCTTACTTATCATACAGTTTGTTTATATTGTTTGTGATCTTACTTATCATACAGTTGTTTTATATTGTTTGTGATCTTACTTATCATACAGTTTGTTTTATATTGTTTGTGATCTTACTTATCATACAGTTTGTTTTATATTGTTTGTGATCTTACTTATCATACAGTTTGTTTTATATTGTTTGTGATCTTACTTATCATACAGTTTGTTTTATATTGTTTGTGATCTTACTTATCATACAGTTTGTTTTATATTGTTTGTGATCTTACTTATCATACAGTTTGTTTTATATTGTTTGTGATCTTACTTATCATACAGTTTGTTTTATATTGTTTGTGATCTTACTTATCATACAGTTTGTTTTATATTGTTTGTGATCTTACTTATCATACAGTTTGTTTTATATTGTTTGTGATCTTACTTATCATACAGTTTGTTTTATATTGTTTGTGATCTTACTTATCATACAGTTTGTTTTATATTGTTTGTGATCTTACTTATCATACAGTTTGTTTTATATTGTTTGTGATCTTACTTATCATACAGTTTGTTTTATATTGTTTGTGATCTTACTTATCATACAGTTTGTTTTATATTGTTTGTGATCTTACTTATCATACAGTTTGTTTTATATTGTTTGTGATCTTACTTATCTTCTAGAATAATTGTCTTGCACATTGTTGGTGATTTTATTTATTATAGAGTTTAATTTCTGTTTCATTTTGTTTGTGATCTTACTTATCATAGAGTTTATTTTTGTTTCATTTTGTTTGTGATCTTACTTATCATCGGGTTTAATTGTTGTGTCATTTTGTTTGTGATCTTACTTATCATAGGGTTTAATCGTTGTTTCATTTTGTTTGTAAATTTACTTATCATAGGGTTTAATCGTTGTTTCATTTTGTTTGTGACCTTACTTATTATAGGGTTTAATCGTTGTTTCATTTTGTTTGTGACCTTACTTATTATAGGGTTTAATCGTTGTTTCATTTTGTTTGTGACCTTACTTATTATAGGGTTGAATCGTTGTTTCATTTTGTTAATTAATGTGTTAGTTATTTACCTTCGATCGATGTGAGCGAGTAATTTTGATTAAAACAATAATATGTAATTAATTGCTGTAATAATTTGACTTAAAGTTAAGTTACGAATCGTTAAATATTATTTGAAAACTAGCGTGTATATAAAAACACAGTAAACGGTGTATGTGAAGTAATAAATAAAATTGCACTACATTACTTTCTGTTATCGAAGAATGTCACTTAAAAAAAACACTCGTGACACTATAAGTTTGAGCATGAAACGTTTTTAAGAAGTTTTTGACAATTTCACTCGCTCAATATAACAAGTTTTGTTATGATCAGGATGAGTTATCTCTTTTGTTCTCTGCAACGACTTATATGTTAAACTCCTTTACAGGTAAAGGTGGTCCTGAAAAGGACCTTAATTTTGTGATACTCTCACAGAACTGAAAAAGAACCAGCTAACTTATTGCTTTCATTCTACCTTCTTGGAAGCAATCTTCTTGGGGGCTTTTGGTTTATTGGCTTCAGGTTTCTTTGTTGAATTGTCCAGTTTCTTGAGTTTTGCCTTTGCCTTGGGTTTTTTAGCAGCTGTCTTTGGTTTTCCTCAGCTGCTTTCTTGGGCTTATTCGGAGCTTTAGTTTTCTTTGTAGCTGTTCCTTCTTTCTTCTCAGTTTTTCACCACTCAACTTGAAGTAACCCGTCTCTCCTTTTCCTTTACTCTGTGTGAGAATGCTGCTACTCACTACAGACCGAAAACACTTCTTCATAAAAGGATTCTTCAGCTAAACACCGAGTTTATAGTTGGCAGCAATTTACTTTTTGATAGCGTAGAGAGAAAAATCTCGACGTTCTTTGAGAGAAGTAATGGCAGTGATCACCATTTCGGATACATTGGGATGTACTGGTGCCTTCCTCGGTTTTTCGTTTTTTCTTGCTCGCCTTCTTAGGAAAAGGACCCGTCGTAGGCAATATTGCATCAGCCATTTTTTAGTGTTTTTTTTTAAATTTTTCAACCCGGTTGAAAACCCTAGCCCAACAACAACAACCTAATAGGTATTTTGTTTTAAATATATCTGTCCCTAGTGCTTAAAAACAGAGATAACCGGGAATGCTCAGAAAATTTCTTTTCCTTCACCCCGCATATTTATTCTTTTTCATGCTATCCCAGGAAAGAAAGTTAACAGGCAAGCAAATCTAAGCTTTTTAACAATAAAAAAATGTTACTCATAAGACACGTCAACATCATTGTAGCAGTAGGACAATATTATTGACAAGACACATCAACGCTATTGTAGCAACAGGACAACATTACTGAATAATATTTTTGACAAGACACGTCAACACTATTTCAACAGTAGAATAATATTTTTGACAAGACACGTCAACACTATTTTAGCAGTAGAATAATATTTTCGACAAGACAGGTCAACACTATTTTAGCAGTAGAATAATATTTTTGGCAAGACACGTCAACACTATTTAAGAGTAGAATAATATTTTTGGCAAGACACGTCAACACTATTTTGGCAGTAGAATAATATTTTTGGCAAGACACGTCAACACTATTTTAGCAGTAGAATAATATTTTTAACAAGACACGTCAACACTATTGTAACAGTAGAATAATATATTTGACAAGACACATCAACACTATTGTAACAGTAGAACATTGTTTCCCAACTTTTCGTGTAAAGAGTGATACAATACCACAGTACTACAGTCTTCTCTTTATACGCAATATACCTGTGTAACAAACTCTGAAAAATTACACGTGTAAGTTCAACGAGTAAAGAAAAATGGATCCAGGAAATTCAGTTTAAAAAGTGAGTGTATTTTCTATAAACACACATAAAGTGAGTGTATATTCTATAAACACACATAAAGTGAGTGTATTTTCTATAAACACACATATATATTTGTTGGAAATGATACAGCAGTTTATAATAACAAGAAGTGAAAAAAATATTCTTCGATGAACTGGAAAATATTGCGAAAACTTACATGTAAGTGACTATGAGTCTTGTCACGTGTCTGATTTTAAAGCAGGTTACAAAAGTTAAATTAAATACGACATAATCTTTCGAATATTTCAACAGAAGAACGCTGCTGGGAAATTAAGCAGGGCATCGCTCACATAAAGATCAAAATGAGGCGAAATTTAAATGTGTACAGACTATCTTGTGTGTGTTCGAGTAGATATTTACATATAATAAAACAAGCGATGATAGAAAGTGTGTAAGTTACGCATGAAAAACGCATTAGGCGACACGTAATTACAGTTCGAATGACCATAAGGGTATTAAAGTAACTTTAATAAAACTTCAGAAAAATGAAGCAGATAAATCTCTAATGTTCTCGTATCTGCATAATTTAGTTAAATAAACGTGAAGGCAAACAAAGTTAAGTATATGGGTTATAACTTCGTGACAAGACCTATATGTGTATTTAGAACGTTTAGTTGGTGAAAATGAGTCTTCTGATACGTATTAGTTCCTCCTTGACAAGGTAATGTTAACATATAAGCCTGTCGAGCCTATAAGAAGCAAAAAAGTATTTTAAATGTGTATCAGGACGGCTGGTATGGGTGGGTGTTAACACTTACTGATAAAGCAAAGAACAACGTTTTGACCTCCTCAGGCCGTATTCAAGTTAACATGACCTAGGAAAGTCGAAACGTTGTTTTCTGTTTAATTATAAATGTGTTAATACCCATACCAGCCGTCCTGCGTTGCATTTTTTACTTCAAGTGGGTTTCTCGTCATCACGAAAGTATTTTAAACAATACTGTTATATCTGCTGACTGTATTATGAACAAGTCACAATGTGTACTGTTGCTTACTTTGATTTTGTAATACCATATCCACAGCATTCTAAACGTAGACTAAAACAGACTATCGCATGTCACATCCTTTTACCAAGGAACATATAAATATAACGTGTAGCATGTTATGTTAGCAACATTGTTATATGGATAATGTTTCATATTTTATTCAAATATAATTACTGTGTCAATGATGTTACTTTTGATGTACAGATAACATCGCAGTATCCGCAACGTTTTGACTTATTTAAGTGTATCATCATATTCGTAGTGTTCAAAATTAGGTACGACGTATTTAACAAAGTGAGTTTCAGTTTGTTTTGTTTTCGTACAAATTGGACGAGGACTATCTGCACTAGCCGTCCTTAATTTAGCGCTGTAAGACGAGAGGAATTTTGGTTTGTTTTAAACATCGCACAAAGCTACAAGAGGGCTATCTGCGCTCGCAGTCCCTAATTTAGAAGTGTAAGGCTAGAGGGAAGGCAACTAGTCGTCACCAACCACTACTACTCTTTCACCAACGAATAATGTGATTGACCGTAACTTTAAAACACCCCCACGGCTAAGAGAGTGAGCATGTTTGGTGTGACAGGAATTCGAACCCCCAACCCTCGGAGTACAAGTCAAGCGCCTTAACCACCTTGCTATCTCGGGTCTCTTATAACCAATATTTTTAATTTAAAAAAAAAACCTTTTCACATATTTTTCCAATATTATAACATTTATACCGCTTAGCCCCCTAGTGGATGAAATATCCAGAAAAGAAGTAACATTCCCCTCCAGTTCTTGAAACAAGTGTATTTGAAAGCCTCTAAATAAATCACGGATTTACTTCTTCGTAATTCGGGTCCGGGATTGCCAAGCGTGTTAAGGCGTTCAACTTGCAATCCGTAAGTCGCGGGCTCGAATCCCGGTCGCACCAAACATGCGCGCCCTTACAGCTTTGGAGGCGTTATAATGTGACGGTCAATTCCATTATTCGTTGGTAAAAGAGTAGTCCAAGAGTTGGCGGTGGGTGGTGATGACTGGCTATAATCCCTCTAGTCTTACACTATTAAATTAGGGACAGCTAGCGCAGATAGCCCTCGTGTAGCTTTGCGCGATTTCAATACCTGAAAAAACAACCAGCTTTAATTGCCTGTGACTGCAAATTAATAAATATATTTTAGCTGCTGGCTCGCTGTCAACCATGAGAGATTGATGAGAAAGATTTTCAAAAATTTTATGAAAAGTATGAAAAAATTTTATTTCAACAATGAGTGTATAGAAAGGCTACTGAAACACCTGGTGTTGATAAAATAAATCAGCCCTGACTCTTCCTGTTCATCTCATGTAGCAGACGTTTAACTAGGCCTAGTTTAATGGTAAACAGTGAATCAGAGTATACAAAGTTCTCGTTTTGTTGCTATGTTCTCTCGCTTCAAACTTTATAAGAATGACGGTTAAACTTCATTATTATGATAGCCCAAGGTTACCTGCAGCTGTTGTTGTTTCACTGTTCAGTTTAAAATCAAGGACGGCTAATCTAAGCAGTCTTTGTGTTGTTTTGATCGAGTGTGAAATATTAACATATAAATATGAGATATGTCACGAATTACAACCCTTAAATCACCAATAAAAAATCTTTTTCGAACACCCCAACAGTCTCCTGTTGGCTTTTCGAGTTCATAATTCTACAGTTTTAAACTAAATAACAATATACCAAACTTATAATACTGCATCTAGAAACTCAATAAGAATGTACCGTATTTATAATACTACATACAGCTAGAGACTCAATAACAATGTACCGTATTTATAATACTACATACAGCTAGAAACTCAATGAGAATGTACCGTATTTATAATACTACATACAGCTAGAGACTCAATAACAATGTCCGTATTTACAATACTACATACAGCTAGAGACTCAATAACAATGTACAGTATTTATAATACTACATACAGCTAGAGACTCAATAACAATGTCCGTATTTATAATACTACATACAGCTAGAGACTCAATAACAATGTACCGTCTTTATAATACTACATACAGCTAGAAACTCAATGAGAATGTACCGTGTTTATAATACTACATACAGCTAGAGACTCAGTAACAATGTACCGTATTTATAATACTACATACAGCTAGAGACTCAATAACAATGTACCGTATTTATAATACTACATACAGTTAGAGACTCAATAACAATGTACCGTATTTATAATACTACAGTTAGAGACTAAATAAGAATGTACCGTATTTACAATACTACATAAGGTAGAGACTCAATACAAATGTACCGTATTTATAATGCTACAGTTAGAGACTGAATAAGAGGGCTTAACGTTGAAAAAGAAATGTCTTCGTACTTTTTACACTTGTCAGATTCAAAAATGAGCATATGACGTCATAGAAAGTTACATAACATCATAAGAAAATCAATGTGTTTTATTATATTTGTTCTATGTTATATTTGTGTTATACTTGTCTTCGATAATTTTGAGTACATTAGAATTTTAAATGTTTTAGGGATTAATAGAAATGAGCTCGAGTAACCTATTGTTGTATAATATCACAATTGACTTCGGTTCTCTTTAGGGTCCTATGGATGTCAATTTCCTGCTAGGTGGACAGGTCTGTGGTTTCAAAAGGGGCTTGAACCGCCCATTAGGATAGAAGGGGACACATTTTCCTGGAGAGGGAAGTGCGTTGATTCCGAAGGAGCTCTGTTCTTAATCGATGACAGGTCAGTTCATTACATGGTTTTACTAACAATATTTAAAACTAAAGCATTTTGTTTTCATCGTTATTGTGACAAACAAATATTACTTCATTTAGAGTTTTTTGCATTCACCATAGAAACTGCAGTCGCGTTAAAACTGATGAAACACGTCTTGTGTTATTAATTTATTATTTCGGTAGTGTAGTATTTTAATTTCATTATTGGTCAGTGACAGTTTGACGAAACGATATTCGTTCTGTGCCTCTCTGATATCGAAGCTGTGAGACACAATATGTTTGTAATGGTTATAAAAAAGTAATTCGTGTCAACATATATTTTAAAACTAAAGTTTTCAAGTCAGAAATGTTTGTGTCTATCTGATAATTAGAGCTTATTTACATTTCAATACTGTAACGTGAAGTTTGAGATGACTCGTATACGACAGCAATAAATCTGTTTCCACTCTGAATTTCTTTTGGACAGACAGACAGATGTGTTGCAGTTTGTTTTGTGTTAATCTTCCTCTTGATATGGACTTCTAAGTTAGCTGGTTTTGCTTCGCATATACCAGGGTTTGCAGTCGGAACCAGCACCAGTTCTGGTTCATTGTATATCATATGCTGAATAATATCTGATATTTTGACTGAAGTCCATCTCTGCACTTTCAGCTTCGCCTTTCGTATAATTATCAATGTTTAACTTGGTAGGTTTGAGTTCATACTTCAGTCGATAAGCAAATCTCACCGTGAAATAAAGAAAACGAGCGAAATCCATGCTCTGTAAGAGAACGTGAATTTACTTACGTGAGTGATTGCATGTTAGGTAGGCGCGTGCGTGATTAACCGTTAACACGCGGACTGGTCATACTGCACATATCACAATGTTTAAATGAGTTGCATTCAAAGTATTATTAAGCTACTTAATTGTCATGGTACAGAAACAATCTTCTGAAAGGGTGTTAGAATAAGAAATATTCTGTCATTCTTTCTATTTCATGGGCCAATTCTTTCATTCCATTACAGAATGTAAATTTAATACCATAGAAATGTTTCACTTATTTTTGTTGACAACTGATTGAGTCAGGATGGGAATAATTATCATTCTTTAGAATTCCAATATACTTGTACCAAGGACATTTCTTAAGAATTCTATTTGATCGAATACAATGATCAAATTTATGGTCTAAAATAAATGTCATGCAAACGCAAACTTACGTGGCAGGGATTTAGTTTAGAGAGAGAGATAGATCAGAAGAATTCTCTCTCCAACTGAGGTGCTCAGAAACGTTGTGGTTCCTCTCCGTCTCCTTTCGTGGAAAGTTATTGAATTTAGCTGGAGTTTTTGTTTTTCTTTTATTTTAACTCTTTTTTGGGTGAAGGAGTGAAGTTGGTCATAACTAATATTATTCATGAGCGAGGCAAAGGTAGCACCGGAGACAACAGACAGGACTCGTCCCGAAAGGCAGATGTCATAGTAAATGTGAACATAAACGCGAAACGAAACGACCCGATTCAGGACATGGCAATAAAGTTTCTTTGGCTGGGATCTAAAGATCCAATATCCAAGTTCTTATTGTGGGCGGAAACGGGAGAGCCCCGAGAAAAACCCAGTTTCACAGGACAGGCGCCGAAAGATTTAACTGTCCTGTGCCCGAGATCTGAAAAAGAATGTCATGGTATCCCATGCAGTGTCTTAACTGTAAAGAAAGAAGCTAGCACATGGTAGCGGTATATTCAAGATCAAGACAATTTAACAACACAAATAAACCTTGATATAGACAGTGTTGAACACTATATATTAAAATTTGTTGTGACGTCATGGCCCAAAAAGCATAGAGAATTGTCAGTATAACAGAGAGTTCAATCAAAGCTTTGCTTGATCCTGGTTGGACGCTCTCACAAATTGCTGCAGACCTGAAATGTTCCTCCAAATACTGTAAAATACACCCTAGATTATGTGACCACAACAGATAAATTTGAAAATAGGAAAGGAAAAGACAGAATGTCTCAACTCAATCAAACACTGATTTCAGACATGAGATAAACAACCATGTACCAAATGATAGAAAAGTGTCTTGTTTTACAATTCTAAAATACTCAACAAGAATGGAATATTTGGTCATATAGCAGTTAAAAAACCTTTACTTTAACCTTCAAATACTGTAAAGAGTCTGGAATTTGCTAAAAAGCACAAAAAATGGACTTCTGATGTTTTGTAAAGGGTGCTGTGGACGGACGAGTTCATGTTCGAAATATTTGTTTCAAAGCAAAGGTTGCACGTCCGGCAGAATAAAGGTAAAAGAAAATTACCTTAATGTATACCACCTACCTTGTAGCAGGAGAGAAACAGCATGACGGTCTTGATGTGTTTTACTAGGCGACAAGGGACGTTTAAAACATAGATAGAATAATGAATCAACACAAGTACCATCCGTCATGGTATACCCAGTGGATTTTGTATTATTGATAAAGAATTCTACTGCCAAGAAGATGATGACCCCAAACACGCATCCAACCTATGTAGAAATTACTTAACTAAGAAAGTAGCTGCTAGAGTTATTCAAATGATGGTTCTCAGAGTGTCCCTATCTCAAACGGTTCTTAGAGTGTCCCTATCTCAGTCAAGTTGAGCAGATCTGAGATTTGGTGGATTAAAAACTTGAGACACGAAAAGTTATTTCCAAAGAAACGTTATCAAAATGTGTCCAAGACATTTTGAGAAAAATCCTGAAACGCTGATGAAACATGACTTAAAGACTGTTAGCAGTTATTAAAACGAAAACGGGACACACAAAATATTAACTGTTTACTGAACTCAGACACTTCCACCAAGTTTCTGTTGTACTAAGGCGTTTGACCTGTAATCCGAGGGTCGCGGGTTCGAATCCCGGTCGCACCAAACATGCTCGCCCTTTCAGTCGTGGGTGCGTTATAATGTGACGGTCAATCCCACTACTCGTTGGTAAAAGAGTAGCCCAAGAGTTGGCGGTGGGTGTTAATGACTAGCTGCGTTCCCTCTAATCTTACGCTGCTAAATTAGGGACGGCTAGTGCAGATAGCCCTCGAGTAGCTTTGTGCGAAATTCAAAACAAACAAACTGTTGTACTGAGTATCAAGGTTATAAAATTTTACTGTTTTACCTATGATTTACTTTCCATTGTTTCTTGAAAGTAGCCTGAATCTAACTTGCGACTTGTATATGTATATATATATATATGTATGTATGTATAGATTGCAATTCGAAGAAATTTTTCTAACCTATACTGAGGAAACTTCAAAAAATCTCACACACTAATGTGATTTTTTTTGGCTTATATATTTCATATTTCAGTATCAACCATTCGAAATATTTCTAGTGTTTAGAATATTGCATTAAAGATAAATATGTATTTCTGTGAATTACTGGGAGAATCTTATAGTCTTAGATGTCTAAGATACAGCAGCATGTCGGCGATGGGAAAGAAATGACTCCCGAAGGAGTACTTAAGCCTAACGCAACAGCACTATTATAATAATTGAAAGAAACTGCTGCAGGCGTTCGATAAATTCAAACTGTTTTGACTACTGCCGAATTATGCGTTCAAGATTCCCTTAAGACTTTTTAGGTTTGTTTGTATAGAGTCGTCAAGTTTTAATCGAACTTCATTATAGAACTTAATATGCACTCTATCACGTGAGAGACACAAAGTACATTTCTAAGGATCTGGGAAACTGTGGTTTGTTATAATGATTCAAGAACGTGAATTACTTGTAATTATGTTTACCCTACTGGTATGTATTTTACTAGTAAATGATTATATCTAGCGACGTTTGACAGTTCTGTAGTATTACTAGTTCTTCTCCATACACGTGACCTTCCTACTCCCCCTTGCTACTGCTTCGAAGGTCAGTTGTAAGTTTGAATTCGGTTTGGTTTGAATTTCGTCCAAAACTACACGAGGGCTATTTGCGCTATTCGTCCCTAATTTAGCAGTGTAAGACTGAAGGGAAAGCAGCAAGTCATAACTACCCATCGCCAATTCTTGGGCTACTCTTTCATGAATGAATAGTGGGATTGACCAGAACATTATTGAGAAAATAAGGCTGAAAGGGGAAGCAAGTTTGGTTGGACGGGAATTCGAACCTGCGATTATAAGATTACGAGTAGAACACCCTAACCACCTGGCCATGCCGGGTGTGCAAAGATTGATAGCTCTTAAAGCTGAAATTCAGGGTACTATCCAGAAGGAGGACCCAGCACAGAAAGTCAAATGTACATCGTTGCGCTTAAAATAAACAAGCCTATCTAGTCCTTCAAAAGAAAAAAAAGACAGTGATCAGCGTATCGGGCTGAGGATTAGAAGAAATCGGTTCAGTTTTGTTTGTTTTGAATTTCACGCAAAGCTATATTAGGGCTATCTGCGCTCGCCGTTCCTAATTTAGCAGTGTAAGACTAGAGCAAAGACAGCTATTCATCAACACCCATCGTCAACTTTTGGGCTACTCTTTTACTAACGAGTAGTTGGATTGACCGTCACATTATAACGAGCCCACGGCTGAAAGGGGGAGCATGTGTAATGCGACGGGGATTCGAACCCGCGATCCTCAGATTACGAGGAGAAATCTAGCCATGCCGAGCACGGTTTAATCGGTGGTGTTTGTAAACAAAATATGCATTTTCGGTTCTAAGTACGTTACTGGACTTTTGTGTGAATTTCTTTTTTTAGTTTAAGTGTACTTGTTTTAGGATCCTGATTGGTTGACTGTATTAGATACAGTTGAAGAAACTAACCGACATTTAAAAGGCTCCGAATAGCAATGCGTCATATAACGAGCTTGAGAAATTCCAGGAGCTTAGTACGTTGCACCAGAACAATTTTGAATAAAAGAAACTACAAGTTACGTAATGGCCACAGTTAGAATAACGTTTTGCTGAAACAGGAAGCACAATGACTCATTTTGATGTTGCTTTGCGTTTCATAGGAAATGTTTGATACAACCAAAAGTTTATAAGTGTCCGACTGAAAATAGACCTACATAGAAATGAATTACAAATATGTGATTTGAGTGGGAAATTAGAATATCTAAGAAGGGGATACTTACTTAATCTCAACAGAAAAAATGGAATATAAATCATCTTAGGAAACCAGGATCATCCATGAAAGGACCTGTAAGAAGTCTGGCAAACTTTGGTGGTAAGTTAATTACGGCTTCTTGTAACGGTTGAAAAACTATGAACAAAGGTCATTGTCAAAAGTTGTTCACGTGTCCAAGGAAATATATTCAGAACGCCATGCAGTGAAAAAATAGTAATGTCCGTGAAATCGACACAAGACACATGGAAGTAAGTTGCATTAATGACACATACCAATAGAGAAGATGTCAGTAACAGTCCGAGTGGGTAACCTGGTATCAATGTAAAAAGAATTGCATAGTTTTATTGTGTCTACCTTTTCAAAAATTATTTATGGTCCATAATTCGCAAGGCAGAATTGGAATAAAAGAAAATGTTTGCATTTTGAGGAATCTTTGCCAAGGAAAGAAAGAAAACTAAGTGCAGTTATATGGAGTAACTCTTAATATTAATAGAAGGTAAATCGTGTTATTCGTAATGCACTACATAGAGAACAAAGAATCCATTAAACTATACTTTAACAATGAAAGTTTGATTTGAAACGTAGGATGACTCTTAGCACCAGCCAAGAGCAGAATTACTGTAACTTATATCGTGGATAATTAGAAAAAAAAAACACAACAAAAACGACAAGCCAGATAATGTGCGCGTGGAAAGAGACAACGCGATGTCAAAGGTATCACGTGTCTCTTGAAACATATTGCACAGAAATAATTACCGAACAAAACGTCACTCGATTATTTTCTCTCGAGCAGTTGTAACTCCGACCAGCTGTCGAACTCTTTCTGTTATTACTTTATCTTAGCAGGCCTCTGGGGTCGTGTCCCCAGAATGAAGACAAAATAAACTCGCCCCACACTTCTTAATTCTAGTTAACTAACACAAACAAAGTGAAGATGGATAGAAAACAATTCCTGCACAATGTTGGAATAAGAGAAAAAGAAATTGATTGACGGAAACCAACGAGTATAGACAATGAAACATTTTACTTCGTGCAATGAATATAATTTTACTCTCTGAAAGGCCCCCCATTGGCTCAGCGGTATGTCTGCGAACTTACACGCTAAAATCCGGGTTTCGATACCCGTGGTGGGCAGAGCACAGATAGCCCATTATGTAGCTTTGTGCTTAATTCAAAACAACAACAACAACCACTCTCTGAAAGTAAATGTAGAATATTTATTCTTTAAAAAATAGTATTTTTCTAATGCCAAGCTTTAACAATTGCATTTTAAATCAAATAGGATGTGTAAGATGATGCAATTAATTAGTTGGAAATAGAAATACCAAATAACGTCATGATTTTTGAAAACTGAGCTGTTACTATGTAACTATAGAAACGGCTAAAAAACATGGTGTGGAATGGACGTTAATTACACAAGGAATATAATACGTTTATGTTTTAAATTTTATTCATTATACTAAAAGCCAGGTACACATACTACACGTTCAGTTAAGAAAAGTGTGTATTTGATGAGGCTTGCTACAACTACGTCAGAATCTTCAGTTTCATGTGTTGGAAAACGACAAGAAGCGGTTAATATAAACCTGAGCGTATGGAAAGAATTGGTCGCGACCTCTGACATGACACAAGGATAAATACTTGTACATCGTCATTAGTAGTGTTTTGTGTGATGGCACTGGACAAGGACTGTTTCTCCGAAACATCATTTTCACTGCAATTGTCAACAGAAAAAGGATGAAAACTTCATCAGGACAACTCAGAAGTCTCCGTGGGAATGATGTTTAAATGGAGTGGTATTTTCTTATTTCTCATTGTATGATCTTACGATGAAACTGTCATGTTCTTTCGGACGTGTGGTGTTGTGTAGCTTACTGCAGTAATAATTGGAAAAACTTCAGCGACATTCTCTTCTCCACTTCTTCATGTTGTATCTCCAGAAGGAAGGTTCTTTACTGAATTGCAATGTTCTCTATCTTCCTGGGTTGTCTTCAGGTGACCATCTTTCTTCACAGCGTGCGACATTTAACGAGCAGTTAGTTTTAATCAGTGATGACGGTAAAACCAACTTGTAGAGAAAAAATATATATGTAAAAATGGCTGGTTTGGGTTGAGAAAATTTTTATGTAGAGGAGCGAACAACGCTTCGACCTTTTTCGGTCTTCATCAGGTTCACAAAGAAACTGACCGATAGCTGACCACATGTTTGAAGGGGACTGTAAAACTGAGCGTAGGAATAGAGAGGGCAGTTAGTTTAGGTTATGGTAAAATAAATATCCCTTCTGATACAGTTGAACCCTTCAATCCTTCAGAATTTCTTTTCTGAGTGAAACGCTAAAAATTCGTACTTTTCATGAATACGTCACGATTGACTAGAAGCAGAGTTTTATATACATTACCATCAAGAAATGGAACAAACGTTTTGTTTGTTATAAATCACAAAACTACTCGATGTGCTCTACATAGTAAGTATCGAAACCCTAATTTTAGTGCTGTTGCCAGATTAGACTGAGACTGTTAACCTGTATTGCAACATATAAATATACGTGATTGTTTATGTGCCAATTCAACACATGTGAAGATCACAGTAGCCTTCAGAGATAATGCAAGAACCAAACACCGGCCATTCTATGGTATGTAACTCCCCGAGTAGTTTAGGTAATACAGGATGTGAGAACCAAACACAGACCATTCTATCGTATGTAACTGCCTAAGTAGCCCTAAACATATATTCAAAATTTGGTGACAATTTGCTTATTTTTTCAAATAATATACGTATATATTTATACATACGTTTGGAATTTATTGGAAGTTGGTTAACAGGTAACCTTACTTAGCATTATCCTCAGTGTTATCCAACAAACAGGTTGACAAGCCAGTCTAAATAATAAACTCTTTTGTTAAAAATATTGGAGTATTTTAAGGTTGATCCACAAATAAATAGGCGAGTCTAAATAGTGAAGTATTTTGCTAACAACGTTGATGTATGTTAAACTACATCTTCGAGTTGTCAAGCCAGTCTAAGCAATAAAGTGCTTTGTTAACAACGTTAATGTATGTTAAACTGCATCTACGAGTTGTCAAGCCAGTCTAAGCAATAAAGTGCTTTGTTAACAACGTTAATGTATATTAAAGTTGATCCACAAATTAATAAGCCAATTTAAATAATAAAAGAAGATTGTTATCAATGTTGTTCCACGATTCACTGCTGTGGTTATGTCAAATTAATCCGACTTGTTAATGCGTAACTTTAGGATATACATACATAAATACTAATATTGTTAACGTAAATCTTATTAAAAGCACTTTGGTTTTATTTGACGGATTTATTCAGTCATTTTTTGATTGTTAGAGTTTTAACTGGATTGCGTCTATAAAGTATAATTTTCATTCTGATAAAGTTAAAATACACCAGGTAACTTTTCTATCACACAGAATTTAGACTGAAAATTTTCCACAACGATGAATATCAGTAAGCTTCTAAAAAGGCTTAACTCAAAACTGAGTGAAATGTTGCACAAATATAGAGGATAATATAATCCATATAGTATTGTATTTCAGTCTGTGTGAGCTTCTGTTAGTCACTAGAACGTGTTTTCTGAATTATCTCAATTACCTAAAGACAAAGACAAATTTGATAACACTATGTAACACAAATTTTGTTCCTGGATACTATGTGTTATTTCTTAATTGCTTATGTTGTAAAAGTACAGCAAATGGTCATTATTCCCTTCAAACTTTGCTTTTGTGTCCTGGATAGTGAAATTTAGAAATTCACCTGTTTTCTCTGTAAAAACAGGCAAATTTGCGCATTTTCATTTACATGAGGTCTGAATAAAACAACATATGAATCAAGATTTACATGTATCTATTTTAAAGTTATACAAAAATGTTTAGAAGTGAGTAGTTTTACGAGATTTGCGACTGTAATGTAAATCACATTCACGTATCAGTCTCCAAATGTAGTCTCCCATCATGTTTTCGTTATACGCTCCCAGGTCACAAAAGCAAAGTTTTAAGAGAAAAATAGGTCTTTTTTCCATTTACTTTAGGCATAAGCAATTGGGAAATAACACTTTCTGCCCAGGAACAAGAAAAAGTAAAAAAAATTGTTACATGGTGTTATGCATATATCAGCTTACTTAATGGTAGGTGTTGGTCGATAATATACATATTGGCTTACGTGATAATAGGAGGATCTATATATCAGTTAACATGATAATAGAAAGAATTATTTAACAATATATATCAGCTTATATGATGATAGAAGAAGTTATTTGATAATACATATCAGCTTACATGAGACAGAAGGAGTAAGTTAAGCTATGTAATATAGTGTAGTAATCTGTACAGCAGAGTAGAAAGGTAGAATATTCATATATCTTTCCTCTGTGTCACATGCTAATTAAAACAAACATTATTTTATTTCAATCTGCTAGCCCTAACCTCGAAGTATTATCATTTAGTCACGTGAATCATACTCAACACGTGTCCTCACGCGATGTCGGAATGGACAGCAATATGATTCTGGTAATCATGGAGACCTAGTTACAATGAAACTATTGTACCTTGAACATAACGTGCTATTATCATTGTCTCTGGACGAGGCCTAGTTACAATGAAACTATTGTACCTTGAACATAACGTGCTATTATCATTGTCCCTGGACGAGGCCTAGTTACAATGAAACTATTGTACCTTGAACATAACGTGCTATTATCATTGTCCCTGGACGAGGCCTAGTTACAATGGTACTGATGATCCTCGCTCTTGCACTACACTTACAAAACGGCTACAGTTTGGGTAACCAATCAACGGCTGCTTGCACATGAAATCCAGCAGGATATTGTATTCGTAGAAGAAGGAAACGAAACGTTTTTTTAACCATCATATCTTTATCACACGGTATCAGATCGGTACAGAGAACCAAGCCGTACCAACACAGGCAGAAAATTCCCTAAAAGTATCGGTCTAAATAATTCTACATGGACTCGTTCTAAACCGGCTCGTGCCCTCTTTACCGTACGAGCAACAATGTTTTTATTGACTATAACTTACGACAGACAACATCACATTTAGAACATATTTTGTGTTTTAATGAAGAGATGGTTCTTTAACGACGCCTGTTTTACTTTTGGTAAAGTGTGTATTAAAATAGGAAAGAGAAAGTTTGGAAACTGTTTTTCATATTCGTGTTACCTTACAATGTTAAGTCACAACTTATTGCCTTCCATCACGAATGTAGTGTTAGATTTTGCTATATATTGTATTTTTAACAAAATATTTATTTGTCATTAAACAGATGTTTCAAATAACATTGTCGCTGTTCTTACTTACGGTGCAGCATTCAAATAATAACCTTAAACAAGTATAATTATAGAACAATATTAGCAACTCGATAAGCATAAAAATTAATATTTCTTTGTTTGTGTTTAAGAATAAAATTATACAACGAGCATTTTATCCGTTAAAATATTTCATATCATATAAACCTAAATGATATTCTATTGTATTCTAGTTATCTTTAACCAAATGTTTGAATGTTTTTAAGAGTAATTATTCAGTATATTGCAGGTTAATTAGTGCAAGTAAGAAATTAAATTACTCACAAAACAATAATAATGTAACTGTTTTTTGCCACTTTACTACCTTTAATGTTTACGCTTTACAAAAATAGTTCTATATGGTAACAGTCATTAAAAGGAAACACGAATTTCGGTTATTAGTTTCAAGTAGTGATTAAAACTATGTAAAACTGCACATTTTAAGCAGAAAAAATAACACATTAAAACAGGAAAAGAAATGTCAACACAGGTCCACAGGGACTACAGAAATATCTCACTTATCTTGTATCAGATAAAACTGTTGAGGGTATTCACAAGTAGTTCTCACCAAGTAGTTTTCAAATAAGGTTTTTAGCATAAATTAAAAAAAAGAAACAGAAAATAACTTCAGATTTGTAAACAATCATAGTATATCTTCCCAGTGGTTCGTATACCAAAGCTATCAATCACGCGTATTTTTTATTTGTGTGTAGTTGAGAACGAAGATACAAAATGGGCTATCTGTATTCTACCCATCACAGAAATTGGAACCAGATTTTTAGGGTTATAAGCCTTCAGACTTGCCGCTTAGTCACCGACGGTGGCGTGGGGGAAAACATGCGTATTTTATAGTTCCCTTTAATACTAATATTTTCTTCGTTCGCTATATTAGATTTTAATTTTTGATATCCATTAAAAAAAACAGATAACTTACATTTAGTTAACCACGTTGTGCTATGGTTGTTGGACCTAACGTTGCCAGGTGGTTAAGGCACTTGACTCGTAATGCGACGGTCGCGGGTTCAAATCCTGTCGCACCAAGCATGCTCGCCCTTTCAGCTGTGAGGGCATTATAATATTACGGTCAATCCTATTATTCGTTGGTAACAGAGTAGCCAAAGGGTTGGCGTTGGGTGGTGATGACTAGCTGCCTTCCCTCTAGTCTTACACTGCTAAATTAAAGACGGCTAGCACAGATAACCCTCGTGTAGCTTTGCGAAAAATTAAAAAAACAAAAACATTTTAGTCGTTAGGTTTCTTTTTGTTTCCGAGCCTTTTATTCATGTATAACAGATCAAAAACAAAACACTGGGAGTAGTTAGCAAGATGTGAGACAATAATTACGTTAAAGTTTCGTGTTTTAGTTTACGACTCATTTCTTCAAGTCTAACCGCTTCCACCTAACGTAATTTTTGTTTACTAAGCGAAATAAAAGCTATTTGTTTGAACTAACTGTATGAACTACCCATTTATATCATGGATAACTATAGCCTATAAGCAAAATAGAATACATAAAAAATTATTACATAGCTTTTTAGTGAAATGTTTAAAATTGTTTGAGAGATTTCTTTCAAATATTTATATTTTTCTTTTCCAGCAAATTAGGGTGTTCGAGGTGTGTTGTGATCTACGAGAAACATCCTAATGTATTACAGTACAGAGAAAGTAAGGCACTTTTCACATTTCTCTTATAATTATATCTTCATAGAGAAGGTATGACAATGAGTGTTTCAACGTTATTTTTTTTCTTATTAGTGGAGCTTCAAGCCCGAATTCAAGAATAAAAGTCAAGACGAAAATACGAAAAAATTGTATAAATAATACTAATAATATCGAGTTATGTCTAGCGAAACGCTAAACTTTGTAAAAAGATATTATTGTATTAGATTTACGAGAGGTAATTTGAACCTCGTATTTATCTCGTAATAGAAAACAAAAATTCCGTAAAAGTTCTTGGAATAACTTCTGTAATTTTCCTGCTATATTTTAAAATTTTGCTTTTGGCATGGAATTCTGAACATAAGAGTTCAACTTGAACAAGAATAAAATGCTCATTTATATGATAAATGCGTTCTTTTCGAACTGTGAGGTCTCTACTGTACTAGGCTTTTAAAGGCTTCATTCAGTTGTTAAACGAGGCATGGGACACGCGTAATGTTACATTGTACGTTCACAGCTCATAATTTCATTGTATTTGACCTGAGTCAAAAGACACTTTGTTTCCCCTTCTCAACCGACAACTATCCAGGGGAAATTTTTCGTTAAAAAAATATTCTTTTGTGGGGGAAGTATTCTACTTTGTTATGATTATTTTCCTAGTAAATATCGTACACGTTCGTTTCGCTTGCTCTTTTCAAAAAATACTGCACGTGTTAATTACGGTTATTCGTTATTAAGAAAAGCCAAGTAGTTAGGGCGCTCGACTCGCGATCTGCATTCGTATCCCTGTCACAACAAACATGCTCGTCCTTTCAGCCGTAGGGGCGTTATTATGTGATGGTCATTTTCATTATTCGTTGGTAAAAAAATTGCCCAAAGTGGCGGTGGTGGGCAATGATTAGCAGTCTTTCTTCTAGTCTTTCACTGCTAAACGCTCCTTTGTGGCACAGAGGCACGTGTGCGATGTTACAACGTTAAAAAATGTATTTCGATACCCATGATGGGCACAGAACAGATAGCCCATTGAGTAGCTTTATGTTTGTCTTCAAAGAAACAAACAGCTCACTGATAATTGGGGATGGCGAGCACAGATAGCGCTGGTTTAGCTGTGCGCAACATTAAAAAAAAGGTCAAACAGTTTTAATGAAAATACAGTTGATGTTAATATCAATTCGTTTCTAGAAGATACCACACCTACACCTGCTAGTTCTTTTTATCTTTTCCGACTATATTTTTAAGTGTGTTTTTTGTTTTTATTAAAAAATACATAACACTTTTCAAGACTTATCTTCACAGTGGTGTTCACAACACTAAACTTTACAATGGTCTTTAAAATACTAAATACCTCACGCTGGTACATCGGTAAGTCTACGAATTTACAACGATAAAATCAGGAACCCAATCCTCTCGTTGGGCTCAGCAGATAGCCAGATGTGGTTTTGCTATGAGAAAAACACACACAAAACTAAACTTTACAATTGTGTTTACAATTCTAAACTTTATAATAATATTTACAATTCCAAACTTTAGAATAGTATTTACATTTCTAACCTTTACAATGGTATTTACAATTCTGAACTTAACAATTGTGTTCACAGTTCTGAACTTTATAATATTGTTTAACAGTTATAAGCTTTACTATAGTGTTTACATTTCTAACCTTTACAATAGTGTTTACAATTCTAAACTTCATAATGGTCTTTACAATTCTAAACTTTACAATAGTGTTTACAATTCTAAATTTCATAATGGTCTTTACAATTCTAAACTTTACAATAGTGTTTACAATTTTAAATTTGACAATGATGTTTACAATATGATCTTTACAATAATATCCACAAAGTAAATTTTTATAACGGTGTTCAATTTTTTTCCAGCTTTTTGCGAGAAACACCAAAACCTGGACGAGGCATGTGCGAAGTTAAGTGTAGACGCCCACCTGCACTCAATGTTTCGAGGTAAATCTGTGTTGTACTTTTATCTGTTAGGATGTGAAGCTTTATAATCACGACGATACTCCACTTAACTCTGTGTGTGTATAAGAATAATTCTTAATGCATTTCAAGTTGTTACAGAAGCATTCTCTATTATGTAGATTACGTAAGTGACATTAAAATAGCAATGGAGTCTCGCCGTATCAACACGTCAAGTCCTATTCTATCTGACGAGCGTGCAACTTGACCATATCCCAGCAATGTGAATTTGCAATAATCTCCACCGGTAGGGCATCGTGTCAAAAGCACACCAGTGCCCAGTGTTTGATTTTTGTATCCACCTAGAGTACGGAAATGACGTTTTCTAAACGCTTGTTTTAAAGTTTCAATTACATAGAAACCCAGAGTGGTTGCATTTGACAACTCAACCATCGTTACATTCTATGGAATAGTCTGTATGTCACAAGCAGTTCATTTTCTCGAATGCTTCTCTATTTATTAAGATTGGAGCAAACCTTATATTTAATATGAATAAACTTTTCAGTTATCATATTAAATGTCTTACTATTTTCTACAATTTCGAGATAACTGTTTGTAGACAATTCCATTTTCGGATGGCACAGCTAATATACATTTATCATGGAATAACTTGTTTCTACACTCGGATGATATTCTCCAAATAAATTCAATATTTACTGTCTATAAACTCTACGTTTACTTTCTTCATGTGAAGTGTCATCATTCTGTTTATTTGTTTTACATTTTGTTTGCAGAGTTTTATAGAAGTTACGTAAATAAACATTATCTAATACAATAGGAGATATCAATTTTTACTTTAGCCTCTCTGGCAGTCTTTGTGTCTCGAATTCGTTTTATGCTATCATAACAAAGATTCGTGATTGTTTTTGTTTGTCGAGTTTCATATAAAAAACTGAACATGGAAACTGGCTATTAAAGAATATATTTTAGTATGTTTACAAAGCTTTAGAAACATTCTATAATTGGAAGTTTTGTTGTCGTTCAGTCGAGTTAATCTTTGATAATAACAAGAATTGCAAAACCATTTCACATCAGTGCTGCCGATTTACTAAAAAAATAAGAATTTTCCTTATTAAGGTACTATTTTATTTCTTCAAAACGTTACGTTTATTAAGGTTATTCATGCTCCTATATTATTCACAATATGGGTTTCTACATTTTAGTTATGACAAGGCATAACTATGGTTAATGAATTATTTAAATGACTGGAATCCACGGGTTCGTTTTTGCACAAAACAACAATCAACTGTTTAGTCATGCGTATTTCAGTAGTTTACAAAAGTGATTGAAGTCCAAACCTCACTAGATATAGTTAATGAGATGTGGACCACCAGTGAAGTTGTCCAGAGGTTAAGATAGAGTACTCCAGTGGCTAAAACGCTACAAGTCAACGCTGTTGGACAATATGGACATTTTTTGTTGTTTTTTTCCAAATTTTCGAACGTTCTTGAGCGTTAACTCGGCATCTCCCAATTAAATATGTTTAATTTATTTAGTTATTTAAATCGTTGTTATTTCTGTAGATCTTCTGTAGTTAGGATATCTCTGGTTCTTCACCATTTATTTTACACTCTTAACTCGTATTGTTTCTTTGCTTTATTTTCGCTTTATTTTTATCTTAAAAAGAGATAATTATGTTATTGTACTTGAGGTCGTATTTCATTGTATTGTTAGTACCTTTAATATACCACCTTATTACTTCCTAATTTGTACTGAAATGACTCTGTCTCCCTCTAGTGGATGCTGCTCCGGTTCCATGTCCATTTAAAGGACCTTTAACTTTCAGCTATAGTCGAGGTCACGGAGAATGCAAGTATCCTTTGTCCACCGTCGACTCTTGTACCGATAATTCCAAGCTTTTGTTCCGGTTCAAGGCATGCGTGGCCGTATTGAACTCAGAGAGCAGTGGTGAGTTTAGACCATTCTATCTCATGAAACACGTGCATACAGAACCTAGGGAAATAAATTTTTAAACCCTTAGTCACTAAAAGAAGAGCAAACGCTGCCAATAAAAAAACTACCTGAAATATTTATGGGTTAACTTATGACCTGCTTCAGGGATTCTATTTTTAACTGCGTGACCTTTATAATATAATAACTGTAAATGTTAAATGTGAAAACTAGTAAATGTAAGGACTAAATGTAAGGTAAAAAAATTGGTAAGGTGTGTGGGATAACTCTAATTTATGAAAACGTTAAAGGTAAAAGCTATCTTTGAAGTAGGGACATTAGATAGAAATGAGATGTAGTTGTATGTACTTTTTTGTTTCTTTTGACTTCACTCTAATGAGATTAGTTAATCTGAACTTACTGTGTATTTGAAATGAAAACAAACGCATCGGTTATAATATTTATGTCCGAGAGTCCTATCAGGATGCTTAAAACTTTTTACAAGTAGCTAATAAATTATCAAAATATTTAGTGTTTATTTGAATTTGTTTGTTTGTTTAGAAGTAAGCACAAAGCTACTCAATGGGCTATCTGTGCTCTGCCCACCACGGGTATCGAAACCCGGATTTTAGTGTGTAAGTCCGCAGACATACCACTTTTTATTTGAAAGTCTTCTGTTCTTGAGGAACATTAACGAAATGTTGTATTTCTTCAAGAGGCCTGGCAGGGCCAAGCGTGTTAAGGTGTGTGACTCGTAATCTGAGGGTTGTGGGTTCGCATCCCCATCGCGCCAAACATGCTCGCCCTCTCAGCCGTGGGGGCGTTATAATGTACGATCAATCCCACTATTCGTTGGTAAAAGAGTAGTTCAAGAGTTGGCGGTGGGTGGTGATGATAAGCTGCCTTCCCTAAATTAGGGACGGCTAGCACATACGTATGTATGTATGTTTTGAAAACTTCTTAAAGATTTCTAGAATTATTTACTGCATGTGTCTTCAACTACTCTTTATGAAAATTGGAGGAAAACAAACGAAATGAACACTCGTCACAAGCACTGTTTTCCTTCTTGTCTTTATAATTATTGTTATTGTTCGTTTTTTTAATAAGTAGCTATTTAAATTTTCAAGCAGCTTGAGGTTATGATTGGATGACGGGCCCGACGAGAACCACGCAGGTAGAAATACTTCACGTTGCTCGTGAGTTACATAGCATAACTGTAAGAGAAGTGTTTGGTAAAACAATTTCTGTCTTTGATTTAGAGGAAGAGTTGACCTGTGTAGCCATGTGGAAGGAAGGGTCATCTCATTATCTCGTGGGAAAAATGATGCAAAGGAAAAACCATAGAATATCTTACGAAGATGAAGATACATACAGATGTTTTGTAAGTTCGTCTAAATCACACTAGTTTCAGCTTATATGACTGCTTGAATAAGCTGAAATTAATGACAGCAGCGTGTGTACTTTATTAATTAATCAGTGTATTCTAGAGTGCACTTTATTAATTAATCAGTGTATTCTAGAGTGCACTTTATCAATCAGTGTATTTTAGAGTGTACTTCATTAATCAGTGTATTCCCGAGTGTACTTTATTAATCAGTGCATTCCAGAGTGTACTTTCTTAATTAATCAGTCTATTTTATAATGTTTATTATCAATTAATCAGGGTATCCAAGAGTGTACTTTATTAATTAATCAGTGTATATTAGAGTGTATTATATGAAAGAATCGACGTGTTCTATTTATTATAACTTTATTATAGGGTTAGATAGATATATTAAATTGTTATTTCTAATCTTTGCATGTAGTTTATTTAGTTTAGAAGTTGTACAGTGATGACAATTTAAATATGATTTAAACATAAAGTTTGTATAAATATTTCTTAAAACTTAAAACTCCTCTTACACGAAATTTAAAATGTTATTAATGAAATATCGTTGTGTACAGAAAATATTCATTTCCTGGATATCAGCTAAAGCGATTTTCACTGTAATACATAGCTATCTATTAATAACATGTCCAGATATCTAGGGACTACGTTTTCTCCGTATATAAAAAAATGCATACATAAATATGTATATATTTTACTTTACAAGAAGTTTAGACTGAAATCCATTTTCCAATCAGAAATAAAGCAGAAAAGCTACATGAAGATATGACTGACAGGGGAGCATAATAACAGCAGGTTATTGGAAACACTTGTCAATGTAACCGAGGTAATCGATTGCTACTGTGTCAACTATTATGTGGGCTCTGCTTCCCCTTATTTTAATATTGATCAAACCCTGAACGAGCGTGTTCTCATTTACATAGCAAACACAGCAGGAGACCAATCAATTATTTGTGATTACTATTGATCAAACGTATACACGAGTTTGCAACTTTTTAACAAACACTTAGAGAAACCTGACACATCTATTACTTCTCTGAAAGACGTCTTCCTTTATCTCTGATTGAAAATGGCCAGGAAGTAGGAGAATATAGATGAGGACTCAGTTGTTCATATCGAGGCTGAAATATTTTTGTTTATGCAGTTGTACTAAAGGAAAAAGGAGATAAGAGGGGTAAGTATCATGAATCTAATGCACTTCGCTTCTGTAAATAGTTAAGTGGTTCATCTCTTTTTATTTGATGTTGCTGCTCTGAAGTACATCTGATATGCTTATGGCAGATGAAGTTCTCTGTCATCAATAACTGACGAGCTGATTTAACAAAACCGCTACAAACGACCTGGTTGTTGAATCGATAGAGAAATTTTAGTGTCGAAAATATCACTTCTTAAAATGCTTGATCTGTCCGGAAGAGCTCCATTTACATAATTGTAGAGTATTCAGTCGGACGTGCTAAATCTAAGCCTTTTTTTCTTTTCAATAAGGCAAATATGTCGCAGTATCTGAGTGCTTAATACAAGTTCAGCAACTGTTGTAACAATAAATTAACAATCTTAACAGAAGAACACAAATTTAATATCCCAGGATTCATTGCATCAACACATCAGACCAACACTTGTTAATGGTAAATATATATCTATATTCAGCTTATATATTAACTATATCCGTGACAATTTGGAAATTGAAACCCAAACCGTAGCGAGTTGGAGATATGCTCGGACAGGATGGGCGTTAAGTGTTAATATATACGGATACGTTTCGATAACATAAGCTTGTTGGGATCGTTATCCAGAGACAGTTTATGTTAATAGAAATTTGAAGTCCAAATATTTCTTCCCCAGATCTACGACACACTTCCGGACAGCTACCTTCTGTCCCAGTCTGCTGATGCCACGTGCGACGGCCTGGTGTCGCCACGAGAGGGTTACCGGGTGATGGAACTAACTGAAAGTATGTAAACTCACTCTTTTTAACTTGAGAACAAACGAATAAGTAAAGAGAGCACATTCCGTGATCTTTCTGACTGTGTATGTTACTGGTCCTTAGTTAAAACTTTACGAAAGAGTACACATTCCGTGATCATTCTTACTGTGTATGTTACTAGTCCTTAGTTAAAACTTTACGAAAGAGTACACATTCCGTGATCATTCTTACTGTGTATGTTACTAGTCCTTAGTTAAAACTTTACGAAAGAGTACACATTCCGTGATCATTCTTACTGTGTATGTTACTAGTCCTTAGTTAAAACTTTACGAAAGAGTTCACATTCCGTGATCATTCTTACTGTGTATGTTACTAGTCCTTAGTTAAAACTTTACGAAAGAGTTCACATTCCGTGATCATTCTTACTGTGTATGTTACTAGTCCTTAGTTAAAACTTTACGAAAAGAGTACACATTCCGTGATCATTGTTACTGTGTATGTTACTGGTCCTTAGTTAAAACTTTACGAAAGAGTACACATTCCGTGATCATTCTTACTGTGTATGTTTCTGGTCCTTAGTTAAAACTACATAAAATGTGTATATCCTGTAATTCTTCTTACTGTGTATGTTACTGGTCCTTAGTTAAAACTTTACGAAAGAGTACACATTCCGTGATCATTCTTACTGTGTATGTTTCTGGTCCTTAGTTAAAACTACATAAAATGTGTATATCCTGTAATTCTTCTTACTGTGTATATTACACTATGTAACACAAATTTTGTTCCTGGATAGTATGTGTTATTTCTTAATTGCTGATGTCGTAAAAGTACAGAAAACAGCCATTATTACTTTTAAACTTTGCAATTGTGACCTGGACAATGAAATTAATGTATTTTTTATGTGTAAACGGACAAATTTGCACATTTTCATTCACATAAGATATGAATAAAACAACATATGAATCAAGATTTACATGCATTTATACTAAAGTTATACAAAAATGTTATATAAAGTGAGTGGTTTTACGAGATTTGCGTCTGTGACGTAAATCAATTTCGAGTATCAGCCCCCAAATTTAGTTTCCCATCATGTTTTCGTTATACGCTTTCTGGTAGCGGCGTTTAAAGTCCAGTATATCTTGGTGGAATGGCCCGCCTTGTTCCACTGACTTTGCTCCATGTTCTTGACTATATCAAGATGAACGTCAAGGATATGGACTTTCAGGGACAACCTGCTGCCCAGTTTGCCGCAGTTCTTCATCAGAGTCTCAACCAGTTTAACATAATTTTCGGCCTTGTGATTGCCCAACAAGCCCCGAACTACTGTGACAAAGCTGCCCTAAGCTTTTCTTCCCCATCCTACTGAGCTTCTTGGGGAATTCTGTGCACTCCAGAACCTTCTTTATTTGTGGTCCAATGAAGACACCAACTTTGACCTTTGCTTCAGACAGCTTAGGGAAAAAGTCTCAAAGGTACTTGAAGGATGCAGACTCCTTATCAAGATCTTTGACAAATTGTTTCATAAGATCCAATTTGATGTGCAGTGGTGGAAACAACGCCTTCTTGACTGGTTCACACTTGACATTGTGCCTTCCCACAGGAACGGTGTCCCTGCTGCCTCAAAGGTAAAGATAACAGGGAAACTTGGTAAAGCCTCCTTGGAGACCCATCATTCATGTAAGCAAAAATTGTCCGTCTTAACTTATTGAGTTTTTTTGCGGTGCTCGCAGGTAAAATGAGGTGCCCAGAGTTTGTCTTGATCCTTGACAGACATACCGAGGTATGCTTTGTAGGCTTCACACATTTTAACAGATGCTGTCACAGAGTACTTTTTCGCTCTTATCTTGATACATTGGGCACAAACATAGCAGAATACGTCTGGAGAATGCTTTCAGCTTTTTGATGCCATTTCTAATAGAATCAGATTGGTCTGTGTGTTTACTTAGGCAGCTAGAACGTAACTGAAGTGGTGAGTGATGAGCTTATATATTTATATATTACTATGGAAAGTTCTCGAAGATTCTAAAAGGTTCTTGAAAATTCTCGTAAGTTCTACAACATTCTAAAAAGTTCTTGTAAGTTCGAAAAAATTCTCTATCAGCAACTCAGCACTGAATCTGCCTGAAATGTTCTGAAAAGTGGGTAAATTTGAAACTTTCATTACCTAGATCACAAAAGCAAAGTTTGAAGAGAGACATAGATCTTTTCCATTTACTTTAAGCATAAGCAATTGGAAAATAACGTTATTTCCAGGAAAAAGAAAAGTAACACATTTGTTACTTCGTGTTGTTGAGCCTTAGTTTATATTTTACATAAATTATTCAGCCTGTGATCGTTCTTTCTGTGTATATTATGACACTTTGTTAAAAACTTTAGGTTTAAGAAGTATATGACATGGTCACTCTTAGTGACATTGGGCAGGATGACACATCTTCATTGCTCTTTTTATTATAAAGAGTATTGGGAGCCTAATTGAAGTTAAGAGAAAAGAATAATGAAAAAAACTATAATATTTAATCTAAAAATGTTTAACTAAATATAATTCCAACTAACTTTGTCGGACCATCCATCACTTACTGTATGTATAATTCTTCTTCTCTAACGTGCAGCCTAGACTGCATGTGATACGTTTTTAATAAAATAGAGGGCAAATATATTTTTCTAAATGGTGTTTCCGTTTAAAACCTTTCTTCCTTTGTCTGTTTAGGTAAAAGTCCTGGCACTGGTTGTGATTTTCCCGAGTGGGTTACGGTCCCTGGTCACTGGCATACTCTTGACGACAGCGTGTCCTACGTGTTCAGCGACCAGAACAGCAGTTTTCGAATAAATCATCTTAACACGGATAATTCGGATACGACGGTATCTTGCGCTAAAGAAGTTGTTAATTCAGTGAACACCACGGTTGTCGTTGCCTACAGCACGTCAGGGTGGTAAGCTGACAAATTAGTTAAGTCTGAATGTCTAACACCAATAAATAAGTGTGTGTGTAAACGGTGGGTGAGTGACTGAAGCTAACAGACATAGACAGTAGTTATTAGATTGACCAGAAATAGATGTCGGAATTCTCACGATGACATTTAGAAACTGAATATTGAGTAATTTATTGTTGGTTGGTTGGTTTAATCCAACGTTTGTCGCTTACAAGGTGTCTTTGTTGTATACTGTTTCAACTCTACTCAGAGTTAAGTTTCGCAAACCCCAAGGTAGTGTGGACAAGAAGGACTTTCGTCTGATTTTTATACGACTTCAAACTTGGACAAAAAGCTATCGAAACTACACAGAACATCAACTGAGCACTCAGCCATGGATCTGTTACTGAAGACCAACGATAATAACCAACTTGGAAAGACAAACCAATCTTACAAATATTAACCCTAAAATGTTGAAGAATGCTTTCTTTGTAAACACATGATCTGAAAATGTAGTATGTAGTTGCTTTGGATTCATGGAAATTCCTTCAGGGATCTTCCATCATTTAACTCAAGTTCTCTGAGATAATATTTTCATGTTAACTGCCACGTAACGTTTCAGTAAATTTTGAAGGTAGGTTTCTGAAAGCGAAACCAACGATAAACAATTAAATACACCTTTCTTATTTACCGAGATACAAACTTTAGAATTCATTATTTCATCAGTTATATACCCTCGCTGTTAACGATAGTTCCATCTAAATGTCGAGGGCTTTGCTAATAAACATTCAGAAGACTTTGCCACTAATATCTCCAGTTGTTTAATGTCTTCAGAGAATTAGGTTAGTCCTAAACACGTATATTAAACTAACAGTGCAAAACAGTTTCTGTAACAAAATTATAATAATAACCGATAAATCAAGATTATACGTAGTGACATTCGATATGCTAATTAGTACAACCAACTGTTAATAGAAGTGACACTAAATAAGACATATAACACAGAGAAACAATATCTATCAGTTCGAACTTCTCTCCTAAGAGGAAAACTGTTGTGGAAACGTGGAACTAGTAAAATGTGTCTCTTTTTTCCCTTCATGTCTAGTCTTTTCAGACAAAATAGTATATTAAACCGTACATAGAGAAGATTGGTATTCGTACACGACACATGTTACATTTTAAGCCGTGCTGACGTTTTCAGCGGTGATTTTCTTATAGCAAAACTGTTGTTTAAAAAGATACAACATTTAAGATGGAAATATTCTTACATTACTCATAAAACTGTTAACAATACAAGATGTAACACAAGGGAAACCACATGGTAAACATGACACATATTTATATTCATAACATTTCATTATTACTGTTGACTTGTAAAGGTTTTATATTAATATAATTAAATAATTTGATTCAAACGGAGTAAAATTAATAAACAAAATCACGACAAGGACTGCGTGAAAAACAACAAATCCCAACCCTTGATTAATTATATTATAACCATAACTTTTTAAGTCATACAAAAACACATTAACATTTATGGTTATAATACCATATATAAACATATATACATGTTACGTTTCTAGATTTATCATTCAATCAGTAACAGTATAACATCTACTGTGAAATATGTCGAATTAACTTCAGAAATATCACAAGGAAGGGAAATTAGACATTTCGAACTTTATAGTTTTATGGAGATAAGTACAATTCAGTTTTAACAAAAATCAGATTTCTGATAACTGCAAAACGTCGAGAGGGTCCCATAGTAACGATGTTTTTGTTATGTAAGTTATGTTTCCACGCAAATTGATTGACCGCGCTTTCTCAGTATTTTTTAAATAGCCTTTGAGTTTATTAGATGACGTCCTAACTGTATCTATCATTCCTGTACACTTAGAAACTGTTCCCTTAGCATCGTTTTTAAACCTCCATAGCAACAACCCTAATGACATTTGGATGTTCAGAACTTTAGCTGAGTGTCTGAAACATTAGTGGCCTATGGTTCAGGTCTTTCTTTGTTTCATTTGACTGTTACTATCTTTGCAATCTAGAATAATTTAGTTCCTTATTGCTACTGAGAGAAAAAACAAAGTATTAGAATGAGTTCTGTTCAAAATTAGGTGTTTTGTTCATGCTGTTTCTCGTGAACAAATATCAATATAATGTTTGGTAATAATGTGAATAAATGTGTCTTTAGAGTAAAGGACATGTTACTATTTTTTAATTTGTAAAAAGAGCCACATGATGGCAGTGAATGTCTCCTCTGAAGAAAGTAGCCAATGTTACATCAATAATGAAAGTTATTACTTAACTAGTTTGGGTATCTTTCACCTCGACGAAAGTCGTGTAAATCAGTGACTAACGATATGTTACTTTATGACATCAAAAGTTGCTTCCCTTATATGTAATTGCAAAAAAAAAAGAACAACACACAAAATACCTATAAAAACACAAAATGTGATATCACGAGTTTGTATGTATCTTTCCATGGATCCAATAAAGCTCCGTACCGGATTTAGTGAATATCTATTTAAAGGAGGCAAAGTAGTGGTAAAAAATGTCCATAAGAACCATAAAACGCGGAATGTCAAATTAGAAATTGACATGTAACCTGGCATCAACCTCCATACAAATTTTTAATGAAAATTCCATCCATACCCCGAGAAGTAGTTAGATGGACATACAAAAAGCAACAAACAGCACTGTTACAGTTACATATATATCAGTAAGTGTATTTTCAAATGACCAACAAACAAAACTTACTATTATAAAATATAAGTGCTTATTGAATAAAAGCACTGTATAATGTTAACACTACCAAACAAATGACAAGTGTATTGAAAGATATTAATAACTGATTATTATAGAAATATTTTTAACAATATCATATGATATTTATCAAAGATGTTATTAATTGTTTCCTTGCTGGAGTACTACACAATGAAAAATATTAATATTACAAAAACAATAACAGTGTTTCGTACAGCTTAGCAGAAGTTATTCGTTTGCGAGCTAGAAATTCGATATTCAAGCACAGGTCCACACTGTTTTACTTTTGTCTAGAACTTAATGATAAATATACTATTTTCATACCTTGAAAGAGAAGTTTACTGTGGTTTGAATGTGGCACAAGGTACGCGAGGACTATCTGCGCTAGCCGTCCCTAATTTAGCAGTGTAAGACCAAAGAGAAGGCAGGTAGTCATCACCACCCACCGTCAACTCATGGGCTACTTTTTTTGCCAATGAATAGTAGGATTTACCGTCACAATATAATGCCCCCACGGCTAATAGTGTAAGTGTGTTTGTTGCGACGGGGATTCAAATTTCCGACCCTCAATATTTTGTCACGGATGCATGTTAATTTAAATAAAATTATTTTGTCTCGTATCATTATATCTTGCAATCTTCGTACGGCTTGGTAATCAGGGCACTTTATCTGTAATCTGTAGGTTCCAAGTTTGAATCTCGTCGTCGAGCATGCCCACACTTTCAACCGTGAGAGCGTTACAGTGTGACAATCAATCCCACTGCTCATCAGTAAAGACTAGCCCAGGCAGGAGCTGTCTGTAGTTATTGTCGTCGGCTGACCCTTTTTCTTTAGATTATCGCTTAAAAGTCATGGATGGTTAGCGCAAATAGCCCTGGAGTATCTTCGCAAAACTCAAACAATCGTATTAGACTTACTTGACATTATTAAACATTAACTGAATATGACTTACGTTAGGTAAGCATCTTATGTAAATGTGTTTAAAAATTCGAACCCAATATAAACAATCAGAACCATCAACAATTCTTCTTTAACTTGATTCTCTGTTTTCAGCGAAAACGGGTTCGTGTGTATTAGTTTTCACCTCCGGGATAAGCACATCACAGAACTTCAAATTGGTAAGACCTAATGTTACACATAATTGATTTGTTATTTGATAATGAAAAACGTGCTTTCTATATATATGTTTAAAAAGCAGATTCGCTCTTTCTTCTAAGTTTTAAATTATAAACAACAAATTCACTCTTTCTGCTGGGTCTTAAACCATAAACAACAAATTCACTCTTTCTGCTGAGTCTTAAATTATAAACAACAAATTCACTCTTTCTGCTGAGTCTTAAACCATAAACAACAAATTCACTCTTTCTGCTGAGTCTTAAATTATAAACAACAAATTCACTCTTTCTGCTGGGTCTTAAACCATAAACAACAAATTCACTCTTTCTGCTGAGTCTTAAACCATAAACAACAAATTCACTCTTTCTGCTGAGTCTTAAATTATAAACAACAAATTCACTCTTTCTGCTGGGTCTTAAACCATAAACAACAAATTCACTCTTTCTGCTGAGTCTTAAATTATAAACAACAAATTCACTCTTTCTGCTGAGTCTTAAATTATAAACAACAAATTCACTCTTTCTGCTGAGTCTTAAATTATAAACAACAAATTCACTCTTTCTGCTGAGTCTTAAATTATAAACAACAAATTCACTCTTTCTGCTGAGTCTTAAATTATAAACAGTAGATTCACTCGTTCGGTTGAATTTTAAACTATAAACAACAGATTATATCTTTCCGCTCAGTTTGAAAAAGGAATTTTAAAAGTATGAATTACTCACCAGTGGTACAAAACTCAAGATAAAGTTTTTATATCACAAGGGTTTTAACAGTACTCTGATGGGGAATTTGTCCATTAAAATATCTTGTATTCTCAACTAGGAAAATTTGCAAGGAGAGTTGAAGACGCTTGTCAATCACCAGTTCATGTTCCTGGAACCCAGGAGTACATCACCTTAGTGAGTAAGTTCCGATACTAATTGGAGAGACCAATTAACTCATGTAACTAATATTGGAGACGGTCCTAAAGAAAGTATTATGCTGGTTCGGCACTAAATATAAGACAAAACATTTTAGATAGCATGTAACTGGTATCAAAGAGTAAATAAGTCGATCACGAATTTGTTGCTAGAGTGCCAATCTTGTGAATCTGGGGATTCGTGGTTCGTATCCCCATGCCGTAAATCGGTTACTAAGTAGTTGTCAGATAAGATAACTCATAAGATTGCCAAGAGATTTCGAATAATTTCTAGTTTTCATCCAGTTTATTAGTTCAAAAGTATGTACCTTTTAACCAACCAACCAGTGGCTCATTGCTAAGTCCGTGGGCTTTTAGTGCTTAACGTCGAGGTCCAGAATCAAAATTAGGTGCAGTTATGGGTCGATACCTCATGTGTATCTTCTGAGAAGAAATAAAGAAACAAACCAGCCGAGTACAAAGTTACTTTGAGCAATGTAAAGCATTACAAAGTTACCTGGTCAGGTGTTTCAACAGAAAACTAACTATATTTATATGTATTGAATGTATATATATATATATATGCCAAGAACGGAGTTGTTAATGAGATACTAAATACACCATCATAAAAGTACTGTTGATAACTTTGACAGAATTATCGAGTTTAAGTTTTTATTTAAATATCGTGTTTAAAATATACTGCTTAAAAACGTGTCGGCATCTGTTATAGAGTTACTATAGTGAAATTTCTAAAACATAAGCAATCAATGATACTGAAAAAAGTTTGCAGATAAGTTATTACATTACATTTATGGTTACTGTGGACTTCTTAAGACATTTACTCGAAGTTACTACTGACATAGTTTCAAAGGATATGCGATTCATTATTATGCGTTGCTACTAACAATGCGCTCGTGGTTAAATCGAATACTTCACCAAAGTTTGTAACAGACGGCAGTAACCCGACACTATAGTTTGTTTACTCTCCAGGAATTCTAAATAAACGTTAGGCTAGACAAAACAAAAGTCTTATTATAAGATATCATCAATAAACCTATTAACTTTCATCCAAATTAGGCAATCGGAGAACATCCCGATGTCGGTTGAAATCATCTCTTGACGTCATTATGTAAGCTTGACGTCGAAAAGTATTTGTAAAATAAAACACATTTTCATTTCACTAGTTACTTTCAATTAAATTCCATACAAAATTCATAGCACTGTTTCCAGTTCCACTAGTTGAGGACGAACAACACTAATACAATTTTGGATATTTTATATTAAAACTGTTTTAAATAAGCATGTTAACCAATCACGTGACAACCACATCCAGTTTAATATGGCGTAAAAACGGAACCTGTCATAACTACTTTTCGACTTTGTTTGGAGTTACGTAGTTCATACAGGGCCACCAAAAATTAATCACTTTTAGAAAGAATATGACTCAATCTTTCCGACAAATACTAAGGTTCGTTTATATATTTAAAAACGGCTGGTATTGGGTAAAGAACCACTAATAGAGGAGCGAACAACGTTTCGACCTTCTTCTGACGATGACTGAAGAAAGTCGAAACGTTGTTCTCTCCTCTGCTAGTGCGTTCTATACCCATACAAGCCGTTTTTAAATATATAATTTTCTCTACAAGTGGGTTTTCTCGTCATCACGTAAAATCAGAAGTTAGTACATTCAGGTCATAAGGAGATGTTTTTGATGGGGATTTAAAATTTACGAGGCTTATACTTATGGATCTTGTAAAGCAATGCAATATGAATCAGTTTGGTGTATTTGGACCTCCTAAAAATAGACCTGCAGAAAGTTATATCTCAGCTTCGGTTAACCAACTCCGGGGTATTTTAATACGAACATAAAGATCAGTGGTAACGATCGCAACATGATTGAGCAGGACTTCCGTTTGGAAACGAGACCAATAGGAGTTATATTTCTGTGCATTCCAGTCTTTGTGACAGGTGCTGGGAAACTCTTGTTCTCTTTCAGTGGAGAAAACTTTAAGAAAAAGTGGTGTGCTTTAATATAACAATCTCATGATGAATTCTTTTGCAATAGAAATAGGGTTGCAGGGCTTTTGTCAAGGTGCACAATTGTCTAGTATAATATGACTAGACGTGGTGACCTGGACTGTAACTACTTGGTGAAACAGCAAAACTCGTTTAATTAATATATAATAATGAACGTCCGTAGAAACATAATGTTGAACAATTTGCACTAAAATGAATATTCTTGTCAATACACGATTATTTTAGTTTTACTAATTGTTCAGGTGATGAAATATCTTTCTAATTAAAATATCGACAAATAAATAAAAGATGAAATACAAATAATAATATTAAAGCCACAGTGAAGTCATTCTTCATTTCGCTATTTTTATTTCAGGAATAGATAATTTACAGTGACATTCATTCTATAACCACGTTGTTTTATTCTAAGCAGCTTCTACTCCTGATACTGACCATTGTCCAGCACTGGCAGAAACAAATGGGCTTCGTATAGAGACAGGCCATCTACCAGATAAGTGTACGAAATACTCCACAGATATTGTTGGTTGTCGAAGCGACTACACCTTAGAATTTTTGACGACCTGTGCATCTTATCGAGATTTAAAACGTAAGCACGTCTCCATTCAGTTTTTTAGAATTTTGGGTGAAGAGTAACATATTTTCATTCTGTTTGTTATTTTTAGAATTTTGGTTGAAAAAGCAAGATATTTTCATTCTGTTTGTTATTTTTAGAATTTTGGTTGAAAAAGCAAGATATTTTCATTCTGTTTTTTATTTAGAATTTTGCGTTAAAAAGTAGCATATTTCCATTCTGTTTTTTTATAGAATTTTGGGTGAAAAAGTAAAATATTTCTATTCAGATTTTTACATTTATTGGGTTATAAACGCAACACATTACATGGAAGTTTCTACAGTTTTGTGTCAAGATATAAACTAAGGCTAGTATTCAGAATATAGCATGTATAAATAGCATATATGTATAAATATTGTTTTTGATTCTGTGAACTTCTGGTAATCCAAAAGTTTTTAGTCCTAATGTTTCAACCATTTATTTGTAAATTCGCACCAGTACTTTAGAAATATGAAAGTATAATTGTTTCCATATAACTTGTGATTGTTGAGTCAGTTAGTTTAGCATATCAAGCCGTCATTAATTATATCATATATCCATATAAACATTGATGAATTATATCAGCCCCTAAACTACAATTATATTTAGTAGCTATTGCTTTGCTTGTTTCACGAAAACTATGAATATTTGGATTGATTATGCATTGAAACCTTTACAAAATGGAAAAGTATATGCAAGTTAACGTAAGAATTAATGTGTTATATCATTAAACAATTAGATTTAGATTTTAGGCTAAATAGATCAAATAAACTTGGGGCAACGTTAGGAAACAGCCCCAGAAATAAGTCGTGTCTCTTTTAATTTAGAACGATACTAATCGTCAGCACACATTAAAAACAGCTATGAACCCCTTTTTAGTTTAAAGTAATACCAATCGTGAGTACACATTAAATAGACGTATGAACCCCTTTTAATTTAGAACGATACTGATCGTGAGCACACATTAAATAGAGGTATGAACCCCTTTTAATTTAGAACGATACCAATCGTCAGCACACATTAAATACAGTTAGTTAATAAATGTATTTAATTAGAGCTTATCTATGTCTAATATAACAGTTACTGTCGTAAGTTCGTGTGTATTACTGTAGTACGTTCGAGTGTATTCTGTAGTGAGTTCGAGTGCATTACTCTACTAAGTGCGAGTGTATTACTGTACTAAGTACTAGTGTAGTGTGTTACTGTAGTAAGTTCGAGTGTATTACTGTACTAAGTACTAGTGTAGTGTGTTACTGTAGTAAGTACGAGTGTATTACTGTAGTAAGTTCGAGTGTATTACTGTACTAAGTACTAGTGTAGTGTGTTACTGTAGTAAGTACGAGTGTATTACTATACTAAGTACTAGTGTCGTGTGTTACTGTAGTAAGTACGAGTGTATTACTGTACTAAGTTCGAGTGTATTACTGTAGTAAGTTCGAGTGTATTACTGTACCAAGTTCGAGTGTATTACTTTACTAAGTTCGAGTGTATTACGTAGTTTGACGAGTTTTACATTTTGCACAGTCTAATACTGTGCAGCCTGTCTGTACTAAGTATTTATTGGCATCTAAATATTGTATGTCAAACTGTTTGTACTACCTGGTAATATGTCAAACTGTTTGTACTACCTGATAATATGTCAAACTGTTTGTACTACCTGGTAATATGCCAAACTATTTGTACAACCTTGTAATATGTCGTTCGATGTACTTTTGGTTTTTCTAGGTGAGGGATAATGTCTGAATGCTCCATGTCAGGAATGTCCATAGCTAATGAAGTGAACATTACCGGGGGACTAGAACACATGTCCGCCATACCCATTCCAAACTAATAACATTCTATCTTGTATGAACGATTAGACATTCATCCAGACCCTTTGTTAAAGTGCTAAATGCAACGTTAAATTGGGGAAGTCGTCACTTTTTACGTCACTTCACTACCTATGTTTAAGCTGTTAAATAGACTGATAATTTCATAAGTAATTCCAAGCATAAAATCTAATGAAACAAATACAGATGCTCCATGTTGTCGACAGTTGAAACACTGGAGTTAACATACTATTTTTTTACTGTTTTGAAATTTAGTATGACCTCTGTATGTGATGTTGGGGTCAAACCTCCAGATAGTGGTACACTCACCACAGTCATTGAATGTTTCACTTTCTAAGTTTAAAATGTTTTTATTATTTGTGGCCAAGCTGTCTTTTATTTCTTCCCTAAACTTTTCACGACACTTCTCGTGGTCTCCAACAATTTTTTCCTGAATGTCATTATCATAAAATTAATATATAAATGTTTGATGTTCACATGTCCTTAAGATACTGTATAGTTTTCCTTCAAGGTGTTATTTATATTTCATTTGTTCAAATACCCTATTTTTGTGGGTTGGGTCAACAGTAAGTTCTGTGGCTTATAAGAATAAAAATGAGGTGTTTTTTTTATATTATAAACATTTTCTGGAATTAATGTCTTCTTGATAACGGTTTTTAACAGTGGAGCTCAATGTTTTGTTTTTGTAAATTTTAAAATAATTATGTGTATCCTTAAAGTTTCTCGGGTATTTTCGCATTATTATATGATAAAATACTATTTCATGATGAATCACCCAATGGGTGTGTCGGTGGTAACATGGAAATATTTCCACCTACTATTTATTACAAATTCTGTTGGTTGATCTCAGTTAATTTCCGAAATGACCTGTAACTAAGTAAAACGTGTTAATAATAGCGTTGCACAAGAAGCTACAAGGTTTGAACGAACCCGTCACAGAAACCGTTTTGCTCCTTTCCTAGTGAAATGAATAGGTCGTCTTTTAAAACTTCGAATCAAAACTGAACTGGCCAGGTGGATAAGGCGTGCGACTCGTAATCTGAGGGTCGCGGGCTCAGATCCCCGTCGCACCAAATATGCTCGCCCTTTCAGCCGTGGGAACGTTAATAATGTTACGGTCAATCCCACTATTCGTTGGTAAAAGAGTAGCAGTAGGAGGTGATGCCTACCCCCTAGTCTTATGCTGCTGAGCTCGGGACGGCTAGCGCAGATAGCCCTCGTGTAGCTTTGCGCGAAACTCAAAATAAACCAAACGCTTCTTTCTAATTCTCTTAACCACTTCAGTTACACTTCTCTTGCTTTATCTATAGTCAGATTTATTTGTTTCTTTTTAGTTTCGGTGTGGATAATTGTTTCTTTCTGTTTATTAGTAGTGTGACTAAATAATAATGTTTATTTCTAATACTGGAGTGACTAAACATTATTGTTGGTTTCTTTCTTTCGTGAGTTGGCTAAATATCATTATTTTTTGCTACTAGTGACGCGGCTAAATATTATTTTATTTCTTATTGTTAGTGGAAGAAGTATTATTGTTCTACTACCTGTTAGTAGTGTGGTTAAACAATATCCCTTGTTTGTCTCAGCGATGTTAGATTGTTTTAGGTGTGGTTAAACGATATTCTTAGTTTGTTTGTCTCAGCGATGTTATATTGCATTACGTGTGGTTAAACAATATTTCTTGTTCGTCTCAGCGATGTTACATTGTTTTAGGTGTGGTTAAACGATATTCCTAGTTTGTTTGTCTCAGCGATGTTAGATTCTACGAGGTGTGGTTAACAACATCCCTTGCTTGTTTGTCTCAGCAATGTTAGATTGTTTCAGGTGCGGTTAAACAATATTCCTTGTTTGTTTCACTCAACAATGTTAAATTGAATAAGGTGTGGTTAAACAATATTCCTTGTTTGTTTGTCTCAGCGATATTAGATTGTTTTAAGTTCGGTTAAACAATATTTTTACTTTGTTTCTCTCAGCGATGTCAGATTGTATTAGGTGTGGTTTAACAACATTTCTTGTTTGTTTGTTGTGACTAAATGGTGTTTATGCTTCAATCTTTTAATCATTTTATTTTAAATTATTGTTTGTTTGTTAAAGTTATGAATGGTAGATGTGGTTTAACTTCCTTGTTAGTCAAGTTGTCGTGTTGTTGTGGGCCTGGCTCTGAAATATTTATCCAATCTTACCCGTAATTTGAGCAGTAAGAACAAAACTGTCTTCAAATTACATTAAAATATAGGTCAAACACAGTTTTTATGGTCCGGCATTGCAAAATAGTTAGAGCGCTCAACTCGTAATGTGAGGATTATGGGTTCAAATCCCCAAACATGATCGCCCTTTCAGGCATGGGGACGTTATAAAGTGACTGTTAATCCCATTATTCTTTGGTAAAAGAGTAGTCCAAGAGTTGGCGACGGATGGTGATTACTAGCCGCCTTCCCTCTAGTCTTACCCTGCTAAATTAGAAACGGCTAGCACAAATAGTCCTCGAGTAACTTTGCGCGAAATTCAGCCCAATTTATGCACTTCTTTTATGTAAGGCCCCCCAGTGGCTCAGCGGTATGTCTGCGGACTTACACGCTAAAATCCGGGTTTCGATACCCGTGGTGGGCAGAGCACAGATAGCCCATTGTGTAGCTTTGTGCTTAATTAAAAAAACAAAAACAAACTTTTATGTAAAGTGTATGGATACTAAACATCTCTATAAATTTCTCAAATATATGTGTAAGAAAAATAGATTAAACGTATATTTCCAATTACTTCGTACAGTTTCTCAAAAAATTATTTTCTCGTTTTCAAGGTTTTCAGTGCCATGGGACGTGGGAAGAGAAGGGCCGAACGTATATAGTGACAGGACTTGAAGAATCCAGGCGAAAAATTTGTTTTGTAAGTCGCTTGAAGTTTGAAATTGTGATGATTGATTGCGTTCTGTGTATTATTACGTTAGTTGTAACAGCTTTATGGTGTAACTGATCTATCTCGTATCATTAACAAATATTACCAAATATACGTTATTTGGAAATACCGAATCAATGCATTAAAAACTCTTCTGTACAAAAAAGTAACAACATGTCTAAATTTATCCCCCAGTAAACTTCATAATACATTGGATTCTTAGAGGTATGTTCACAAGGACCGGTATGGAAAGGTGCGTAAAGGGGTTGGACTCAAATGCACTCGCTCCGAGGGAGCGTTATAATGTGACGGTCAATCCAATTCTATGTTAGTGAAAGAGTAGTCCAAGAGTTGGCGGTGGGTGGTGATGGCTAGCTGCCTTTCCTCTAGTCTTTAACTGCTAAATTAAGGACGGCTAGCGTAGATAGCCCTTGTGTAGCTTTGCGCAAAATTCACATCAAACCACGTATTTTCACTGTCCACCTAATTTCATTAAACAGTGTGTCCGAAAATGAATATAGCAAAAATAAAGTTCAATAACTTTGTTGTTATGTGAGATAACAACAAAAACTGAATTTAAAGACAAGAAGTAAGGTTCTTAGTTTTATTGTAATAAGTGTTTCTTTTTCTTTCTTTGACGAACTGTAACTGGAAATACTTATCATCTACACGGCCCGGCATGACCAAGGGTGTTAAGGCGTGCGACTCGTAATCTGAGGGTCGCAGGTTCGCATCCCCGTCGCGCCAAAAATGCTCGCCCATTCAGCCGTGGGGGCGTTACATTGTTAGAGTCAATCCCACTATTCGTGAGTAAAAGAGTAGCTCAAAAGTTGGCGGTGGGTGGTGATGACTAGCTGCCTTCCCTCTAGTCTTACACTGCCAAATTAGGGACGGCTAGCGAAGATAGCCCTCGAGCAGCTTTGTGCGAAATGCAAAAACAAACAAACATTCATCTACACATGCTACAAGATACATTTATCCCACAAATCCGAGAAACTCTTAGCTTGTTACAGAGAGCTATGTTCCAACAGGATGAATGGAGCATTACTCAACCATCATTATTATTATTTAATTCTCGAATTGTTAAAATATTTTGAAACCAGCTTTTCCAAAGCGTTAGATTAGTAGTGGGGTGGGGCGAACAATCAAATCTCCCTCTCGTTTATCTGATTTAAATCTTTTATATTTTCACCTTTTGGGCGTTTTGATAGCAAAAATCCACCATAATAAATCAAACGACCTTGAATGACTGAAACATCAGATTCGTGATACTGTCTTCTACATTCATATTGCTGTGTTGAAAGATGTTTCCTTAAGATTTGAATGCACAATAAAATTAATTATAGAGAATGATGGTAAACACGAAGGAGTTCAAGAATTATTAAAATTATAACTTACTTATCAACTGCTTGTCTTTATATTCATTATTTGTTGTTTTCTCAAACATTAACAAAGTTATTTAAGTCTATTTTTGGTATACTCATTTTTAGACACCCTGTACATAGCATTTACAGGTGTATATCGATTCACCTGCTAACTTCATAATACAGGTGTTTATCGATTCACCAGTTAACTAAATAATACACCATATCCACATGTGTTTATTGATTTCCTGGCTAACATTAGCGTAATCAGAGCTACGTTCTTCCTTCCACTCTCTTCGTAATTCATGACATCAGTTGTGTTATATTTATTATTCATTTGAAAACTAGCGTTAGAAAGATTTGAAATCACCGTCAAACAATCTACCCTATCGTGCATTATAGTATCACGCCAACACAATGTTTCTTTCTTGGTAAGTTAAAAACTGAGTAGGTTTTACATTGTTAAATTAAAACTGGTTGTCGATTCAGTTCAATAAATGCAACTTTTAAACAAACAGATACATCTGTAATTGTGTGATTTATGATAAAATAAAACTAACTGATCAAATCGATGTTTGTTTATGTGCACCTACAAGAATGGAATTAATATCAGAAGAATAAATCAAATATTAATCTATGTGAAAGCTATTTTGTGTCACATCACGTCACGCTTGGTTTATATTCATTTCTCAAAATATAGTTTGTTGGTAAGTTATGCGCAAAGCTGCACAGTGGACTATCTATGATTTACCCATTGCAGGTATTGATGCCTTGTTTCTAGCATTGTAAGTCCGCTAGGTGGCTCTTGAAATAGGAGGAAAGATAAAAACTGAACTGCATTTATCCAGATAAATCAAATAGTTCGATCACTATCCGCCCGTTATGATTTTTGACAGGATGCAAGTTGGCCGTGAGAAGGGTTGCTCTGAAACCTTATAAGTGCAGTGAGTGTTGATATAATAAGCTTAAAGTAAAGACCTAGTTTGCGATCAAATACATAAAATTTGATGAGGAAAGCAAAAATATTTATACAATTTTAAAATTTTATTTTATACTTTCAGAGTTTAGACTAACAACAAGTTAGGGTATCTCTGTGTTGCTAAGCAACATGACATAAAAGCCGCTGTTAGAACGTAGTAGCCCGGCATGGCCAAGCGCGTTAAGGCGTGCGACTCGTAATCAGGGACGGCTAGCACAGATAGCCCTCGAGTAGCTTTGTGCGAAATTCCAAAACAAACAAACAAACAATCGTCAATGTGATTCAAAATTACCAATGATGATTGGTTTAGTATGTTTTTGATTCCGCGCAAAGTTGCACGAAGGCTATCTTCGCATGCTGTCCCTAATTTAGCAGTGTAAGACTGGAGGGAAGGAAGTTGGTCATCACCACCCACTGCCAACTCTTGGGCTACTCTTTTACCAACGAATAGTGGGATTGACCGTAACATTATAACGCACCCACGGCTGAAAGGGCGAGCATGTTTGGTGTGACGGTATTTCGAACCCGCGACCCTCAGATTAGGAGTCGAATGCCTTAACCACCTGGCCATACCGAGGCGACCAATGAGGAGTTTTGAATGTTTAATAATGGTCATCAGTAAAATTAAATCCACTAGTAGGGAGGCCTTGAATAACCAGTGATAACCATAAGTATAATTCTATCCACTAGTGGGGTGAGGGTTGAATGAGTAGAGATGAGTAATATTAAAATTCGAGCTTACAAACTGTTGTAACTGGACCCTAAACCATGTATATGTTAGCGCTTTGTTTTGGAAAATAATATTTTTTTTTATTTTCTAATTACATAATTCCTATGTTCCTTTGCACCTCACAGCTGCACCACGGTTTGTCTGCAGAAGTACAGCACTACAAACCGTGTTTTGATACCCGTGGTGAGCAGAGCACAGATAGCTCATTGTGTGCAGCTTTGTGCTTAAGTTCAAACAAAAAAAACAAACAAGTAAACCACGTAGGTTAACAGTATGGTAAAGGACGTACAAAGCTAAAGTCAAGGGTTTGATTCCCTCAGGTGCACAGACCGCAGATGGCCCCTTGCGAAGCTTATCAAAAACAATGATTAACATTTTCTGAGTTTCTGTATGGGACGGCAGAGCGAAGGGTGAGAAATGAAAAAAAAAGCTATTCTAAAGTCATATGATCCAATCTATTAAACAAGCTTCCTTTTTGCTTACACATTATTTTACTGACGCTTTAATAAAAAAAAAGACATAATCCTTACAATTGTATCCTTAGAAACTCAACTTAAACTATTTCTTTTAAACGTACGTTTGTTGGCAGTAAGAAAGGTTTTTCTGTCGTTTATTGCTAATTCAAAATCGTATGCACTCGAAAACCTGCAGGCAAAATAATTAATCTACTAACACTTGCAACACCTTTTAATTTTAAAGTGTTTCTGACAGTCGTGGAGAAACCATGTTTTTAGTTTGATTGCAATTATCTTAATTAAAACGTGTTAATTAATTATCTGGTGAAAGCTGGTGAAGAACATATGTTCACACAGCTTATCTTTGATTTTTTCTCACATCACTTATTAAATGATAAAATTGGAATAATTAGGAAGTGTGTTTTTAAAAGTAAACCAAACACCTATTTTCTATGTTATTTTACATGCTTTAACGTATTGGGTTCAATTACATTTGGAAACAAAATAGTTAAAATGAGGATGCTTTGTAAATAGGTGTTTATAATTTTTAAAGGGAAAGGTTTAAACATAAACATGAACAAAGCTTTCAGTTTAGTTTGTCGATGTTGGTTCTTATGTATTTCTCTGTTGTAAAAATAATTATATATCTGAATTGTTATTGGTTTCTTAACTGACTCACTCTTTGTTGACGTGTTTAGCTGTCTGCTCCATTGGTTGGTTGTGTCAGTTGTCTGTTCCTTTGTTTGAAAGGCTGGTTAGCGACAGAAGTTTTAAAATTATTTTATTTTTTTAGAACCATGAAATTAAACCAAGAATCTGGCTAATGTGGTTCTTGAAGTGAACACATAGATCTACTTGGAAGATTACATAAGTCGAATACTTTAAACACACTTCAAGCAAATACATACAAGTTTACTTTGTATCTCAATATGGCGGCTACATTAAATATGTTTGAAGTAAACGTATGCATGGACACTTCCTTTGGTCAACCAAGTAAAACATATTTTCAACTAATTACTATTTCTGTCTTCAATACATGCATTCTAGGTGTTCTCCGCCCGATCTCGAGTAACTCTGATGTCAGGTTTGCACGGCACGTGCTCACGTAGTGTTCAGCCCGGTGTTACAGGCAACATAACCTTTAACATTACAGCAGCAGGTAAGCTGTTTGTAATCTTAACGAAATTTATTCTAAAGACTGCAGTTTTCTCTTTACCTTCAAGTCTCGTCAGACCAAGAATATTTCTCCGACTGAAAGAGAACAAAAAATGGATGGTAGAAATACAAATGGTGGATACCAGGACCTCAACAGCGAGGATGGTGGAAAAAGAAACATTTATTGTAACTAAGTGTACTGTTTATTTATTTGTAGATGAGAAACGTCTTCCTTTAAATCGTTAATTTTTAACTAGTGTGATGTAGTTTATTAAGTCTTATTATTTTATTTATTTATGCGCAACATTGGCAATAGTAATAATTTAAAGATAGTGGATTTCACATTGATAGCACTGATACACAACAACAATGGGTTAGATTTTTCAAGAAATTTACATGGAAGAGACGAGAAACGTCCAATAAAAGATGAAGTTCAAACTTAAAAGGGATAAACTCACCTAAAATAAATGGTCAGCTGGTTCCGTTTACCAGGAAATACTAAATAATAAATTAACTGTTCCTTTATCCATTAAGTAAACATTGGAATTTAAAACAAAACAATATACTTCGTATGTATAAAAAAAATATGAAAGTCAAACGAGTCTTATATAACATGCACGCACAATAGTTTAAGGTTTTCTTTGGAACGAGAGACAAACCTGATGTGTTATAAGTAGGACCAGCACTTTAGATATTATTAATTTTCCATGAACTTACAAATCACTTTTTTTATGCGTTTGATTCCTCATACAGGAAATTGTATTTGTTAAAATAACAGCGATTTATTATCTGATACTTACTTTGTTTGATCGTTGTCTTATTTTGCAAATAAATACAATAAATTATGTTTGCTGACGATAGATTAACTTTGACATATAATGATATACGATGCACGTTCAGGGATGTTGATTTCAAATATTTCAACACTATTAAATTAGTTAAAATATTTTATTATTGTTGTCTGTCCTTAGGTGACTGTGACTATCCGTTAAATCTAGCAGCCAGCTCCACGTATTCGACGTGTTTAATATTGGTTTTTTCGTCAGCTCTCACCAGATACGTTCGGTGATCGGTTAGCTGTGAACAATCCTTCTGGAAGCTTCCGTTTTCCCAGGAAAGACTAGAAGATAAATTAAGTGCCTATTTGCCGAAACTCTCTCATGGTTGTTGAACGAATTTCCGAACGGTGACTAGTCTCTCAAAGCACCTTCCCACTTTTGTTTTTTTTTCAGAATACGTCGTAGGACATAACAGATGCCATCAAAGTTTTGAATAACTTACTGGACATTTGAAAATAATTATTAACATAATTACAGGTGTTGTAAAGACATAAAAGGAATCGTTCTCGTTTTGATTCTAAAAGTCTTAAAACAAATAAAGACTGTGAAAGGATATATTTGTATGATGGTATGAATGCTTGTATTTCAAAATGGCCTTCGTTATCGTAGAAATGAGGACCATTGATGTCGAGTTATTGTGGAATGTTACAGCTGCATTCATAATAACAGAATATTTCAAATACGGTGTCATTTAGTTTTTTTTGGTCAGGAAAGAGCACCTAATCATCTGAACATTAATATTTTTTTTTTGTTTCGGTATGTAAAGTAATTTGACGGAAAAACTGTTAAAATAGTAATGAATCGTGAAAAGCTCGTTTCTCCTAGTTGAGAGAAGAAACGATCAGCTTGAAAGTCACGCCTGTTTCACAAATTGTATGCATATATGAGAAACTCAGACGTTTAATTCAAACTTAGGTGTGTTGTTGTGAAATTAGATCCCAGTGTTAAACGTTTTGTATGTGGTGTTTTAATCACACTAACGAGTTTCTAAAGAAATAAAATGCGTATTTCCTTGTCCTCTGATTTAAAAGCTATACGAACGTTTTATGACGTACACGTGGCTGAGATTTATATTTAAATTATTTTCAAAATAAATTATTCTTACCTTTAGCTTTTTTTTTTACTAAATTACATAAGATCAAATTATTCCATAGCATTTTTGTTAATAAAGAACTATAAATGAGCCCCCCCCCCAAGCTAATGACACCCGCAATGGGAAAAATATAATTCGCTCATTGTGTACCTGTGCTCTTAACAACAGACAAATAAAGAAACAAGCCGTAGCTAGAGACCAGAAGTTTATATATTGTAATCAGTTTCTGAAATAACGAAACATTAGAAATACTGTAATAAACCAAGTCTGACTCTGTCGCAACAAGAAACAAAAAGTATAGATTTGCTGAAATAAGGGGTTTATTGTTAATGAGAAAAAAAGAGAATAAAAACGATTTTCTATTTCAGGAAAACAGTGGGTGCGTATTGCAGATAAATGACAAGTCAGATCGACCACCTTGTATTAGTTTTAGCATAACAAAACTCTTCATGCATGTCCGAGTTTTGTTTCAAAGCACTCTACTCTTCAAAGTTGAGCGCAGTCTATGATACGTTGTTTCTCACCGAGTCTTGTATCAAACAGATATCAATAAATTTCAAATATATAGCTGAATGAAATATCTACGTTATTTTGTTAGGGATATCACCATATACATGCTCAATCCATAACAACCACAAGTAGCTGGTAATTTAACAATAATTTATTTAAATTAACCAAACATATTGTTCCTAATAGCTGGGAATTTCACAACAATTTACCTAAACTAACCAAAATATTGTTGCTAACACATGGTAATTTAACAATGATTTACCTAAACTAACCAAAATATTGTTGCTAACAGCTGGTAATTTAACAATAATTTTTATAAACTAACCAAACACAATGTTGCTCACAGCTGGTGACTTAACAATAATTTGTATAAACTAGCCTAACATATTGTTACTAACAGCTGGTTATTTAACCATAATTTGTCCAGACCTATCCAAAATAATTATTGTTAATAAGCTACAAGTTAGCAACAATTAATCTGCCTTCATCAGGTAGAACGTCCGAGTATAATGTTAACTTTCTTTTTCTTGTTTTGTATCTTTCAGTATAGACATTTTATAATTTTTATTTGCTTTCATTGTGAGAATCCTCATTTTCATGCATAATCAATTTACAAGTCGAAGTACCAGGGACTTAGCATAAAAGGGGAGAGACGAATTATTATTTACAACCAGAAATTCAACCAAAATTAACCGAAAACATTTTTATAAACAATAAATAATTATAAAATTCATAATAAAGATTGTTGTGAACAAATATTCTGAAGAGCTCAGATTAATATAAGAACGTTATGAGGAACAAACGAAAAAGAAACATAATTTTGGTGAAGAAGTTCTGAAAACATTCCTGAAAACACCGTTTTCCAATGACCCTCTAAATGAACACCGTTGTACCAATGACCCTCTAAATGAACACAGTTGTACTAATGACCTAAATGAGCACCGTTGTACCAATGACCCTCTAAATGAACACCGTTGTACCAATGACCCTCTAAATGAACACCGTTGTACCAATGACCCTCTAAATGAACACAGTTGTACCAATGACCCTCTAAATGAACACCGTTGTACCAATGACCCTCTAAATAAACACCGTTGTACCAATGACCCTCTAAATGAACACAGTTGTACTAATGACCTAAATGAGCACCGTTGTACCAATGACCCTCTAAATGAACACCGTTGTACCAATGACACTCCAAATGAACACAGTTGTACTAATGACCTAAATGAGCATCGTTGTACCAATGACCTTTTAAATGAACAATTTTGTATCAATGACTCTCTAAATGAACTAGCTAGAATTTCTGGGAAAACTGGTAACATATATGTCAGTTCACACTGATATTTAATGATTATTTTATGCTGGTTTTATGGTTTCTCGGAATCAGCTTTATTTTATTTATTATTTTATTATTTATTTATTTTATTCCCACTGACTTCAGGCATTTAGTAGAAAGGCGCAAATGTTAAAAGTTGGTTTAATTAATTCGTTTAACTTTTTGTTTTTTTATTCTAGTCGGTCTCTCGCTGGGACAACTCTTCGAATTTATAACGCCAAAATCAGGGGTTCGATTCTAAACAGTAGACATAGCAGATAACGAATTGCGGCTTTCGTACAAGAGAAAAACACTTGTGAAACACTTACTCTAGTCGAAATCTCTTGCAGTGAACGGATTTATTCATTACAGGTTGAAAACATCATAAAAAGAAAATCCTCAAAAGTAATATAATTGGCTCTAAAAAGAGAAATACGAAAAAGAGTCCAATTATAGCCAGAAGACAGTTATTTTTATTTAATCACATCAAATAATGTTCATTTAAAACGAGAAAGTGTGTTTTAAATTTTTTATTCTTGACTCATAGATAATACATTTAAAAAAAAAAATGCTCGTACTAGATACATACATTTATTATGGGTTATTCACGTTTTCTTTAACTTACTTTTTTTAAAGAAAAAAAAGGTGGACACATCTGAGATATCGGATATCCTCCGAAATAATTTATTAAATTCTAAGAAGCATCCTTTAGACATTACAAGTTAATACCAGATAAGCTACGAAGAAGGTTTGTTTGTTTTTTATTGAAATTTCGCACAAAGCTACTCGAGGGCTATCTTTGCTAGCCGACCCTAATTTAGCAGTGTAAGACTAGAGGGAAGGCAGCTAGTCATCACCACCCACTGCCAACTCTTGGGCTACTCTTGTGATACTATATTACTGTCACCAAATTAATGATACTATATTACCGTCACCAAACTACTGACACTATATTACTGTTATCAAACTACTGATATTATATTACTGTAACCAAACTAGTGAAACTATATTACCGTTACCAAACTACTGATAATATATTACTGTAACCAAGCCACTGATACAAAATTACTGTGATCAAACTACTGATACTATATTACTGTCACCAAACTAGTGATACTATATTACTGTCACCGAACTACTTATACTATATTACTGTAACCAAGCTACTAATACTATATTACTGTCACCAAACTACTGATACTATATTACCGTCACCCAACTACTGATACTATATTACTGTTACCAAACTACTGATACTATATTACTGTCACCAAACTACTGATACTATATTACTGTTATCAAAATACTGATACTATATTACTGTAACCAAACTAGTGAAACTATATTACCGTCACCAAACTACTAATGCCATATTACCGTCACCAAACTACAGTTACAATATAGCTGTTATCAAACTGCTGATTCTATATTACCGTTATCAAACTACTGATACTATTTTAATGTAACCAAACTACTGATACTATATTACTGTTACCAAACTACTGATACTATATTACTGTTATCAAACTACTGATACTATATTACTGTCACCAAACAACTGATACTATATTACTGTAACCAAACTACTGATACTATATTACTGTCACCAAACTACTGATACTATATTACTGTTACCAAACTACTGATACTATATTACTGTCACCAAACTACTGATACTATATTACTGTTATCAAACTACTGATACTATATTACTGTTATCAAACTACTGATACTATATTACCGTCACCCAACTACTGATACTGTATTACTTTCACCGAACTACTGATACTATATTACTGTTACAAAACTACTGATACTATATTACTGTTACCAAACTACTGATACTATATTACTGTTATCAAACTACTGATACTATATTACTTGTCACCAAACTACTGTTACTATATAACTGTTATCAAACTACTGATACTATATTACCATCACCAAACTACAGTTACAATATAATTGTTATCAAACTGCTGATACTATATTGCTGTCATCAAACTACTGATACTATTTTAATGTAACCAAACTACAGATACTATATTACTATAACCAAACTAGTGAAACTATATTACCGTCACCAAACTACTGATAATATATTACCGTCACCAAACTACTGATACTCTATTACCTTCACCAAACTAATGATAATATATTACTGTAACCAAACTAGAGAAACTATATTACCGTCACCAAACTACTGATACTATATTTCTGTTACCAAACTACTGATACTATATTACTGTTATCGAACTACTGATACTATATTACTTGTCACCAAACTACTGTTACTATATAACTCTTATCAAACTACTGATACTATATTACCGTCACCAAACTACAGTTACAATATTACTGTCATCAAACTACTGATACCATTTTAATGTAACCAAACTACTGATACTATATTACTGTATCCAAACTAGTGAAACCATATTACTGTAACCAAACTAGTGAAACTATATTACTGTGACCAAACTAGTGATACTATATTACTGTCACCGAACTACTGAACCTATATTACTGTCACCAAACTAGTGATACTATATTATCGTCACCAAACTAGTGATACTATATTACCGTCACCAAACTAGTGAAACTATATTACCGTCACCAAACTACTGATACTATATTACTGTTACAAAACTACTGATACTATATTACTGTTATCAAACTACTGATACTATATTACTGTTATCAAACTACTGATACTATATTACTGTAACCAAACTACTGATACTATATTACCGTCATCAAACTACTGATACTGTATTACCTTCACCAAACTACTGACATAATATTACTGTGATCAAACTACTGATACTATATTACTGTCACCAAACTAGTGATAATATATTACCGTCAACAAACTACTGATACTGTATTACCTTCACCGAACTACTGAAACTATATTACTGTCACCAAACTAGTGATACTATATTGATGTTACCAAACTACTGATACTATATTACTGTTATCAAACTACTGATACTATATTACTTGTCACCAAACTACTGTTACAATATAACTGTTATCAAACTACTGATACTATATTACTGTTATCAAACTACTGATACTATATTACCGTCACCCAACTACTGATACTATATTACTGTCACCGAACTACTTATACTATATTACTGTAACCAAGCTACTGAAACTATATTACTGTCACCAAACTAGTGATACTATATTACCGTCACCCAACTACTGATACTATATTACTGTTACCAAACTACTGATACTATATTACTGTCACCAAACTACTGATACTATATTACTGTTATCAAAATACTGATACTATATTACTGTAACCAAACTAGTGAAACTATATTACCGTCACCAAACTGCTGATGCCATATTACCGTCACCCAACTACTGATACTGTATTACTTTCACCGAACTACTGATACTATATTACTGTCACCGAACTACTTATACTATATTACTGTAACCAAGCTACTGATACTATATTACTGTCACCAAACTACTGATACGATATTACTGTAACCAAACTAGTGATACTATATTACTGTCACCGAACTACTGAAACTATATTACTGTCACCAAACTAGTAAAACTATATTACCGTCACCAAACTAGTGAAACTATATTACCGTCACCGAACTACTGATACTATATTACTGTTACAAAACTACTGATACTATATTACTGTTACCAAACTACTGATACTATATTACTGTTATCAAACTACTGATACTATATTACCATCACCAAACTACAGTTACAATATAACTGTTATCAAACTGCTGATACTATATTACCGTCAACAAACTACTGATACTGTATTACCTTCACCGAACTACTGAAACTATATTACTGTCACCAAACTAGTGATACTATATTGATGTTACCAAACTACTGATACTATATTACTGTTATCAAACTACTGATACTATATTACTTGTCACCAAACGACTGTTACAATATAACTGTTATCAAACTACTGATACTATATTACTGTTATCAAACTACTGATACTATATTACCGTCACCCAACTACTGATACTATATTACTGTCACCGAACTACTTATACTATATTACTGTAACCAAGCTACTGATACTATATTACTGTCACCAAACTACTGATACTATATTACCGTCACCCAACTAGTGATACTATATTGATGTTACCAAACTACTGATACTATATTACTGTTATCAAACTACTGATACTATATTACTTGTCACCAAACGACTGTTACAATATAACTGTTATCAAACTACTGATACTATATTACTGTTATCAAACTACTGATACTATATTACCGTCACCCAACTACTGATACTATATTACTGTCACCGAACTACTTATACTATATTACTGTAACCAAGCTACTGATACTATATTACTGTAACCAAGCTACTGATACTATATTACTGTCACCAAACTACTGATACGATATTACTGTAACCAAACTAGTGATACTATATTACTGTCACCGAACTACTGAAACTATATTACTGTCACCAAACTAGTAATACTATATTACCGTCACCAAACTAGTGAAACTATATTACCGTCACCGAACTACTGATACTATATTACTGTTACAAAACTACTGATACTATATTACTGTTACCAAACTACTGATACTATATTACTGTTATCAAACTACTGATACTATATTACCATCACCAAACTACAGTTACAATATAACTGTTATCAAACTGCTGATATTATATTACTGTCATCAAACTACTGATACTATTTTAATGTAACCAAACTACAGATATTATATTACTATAACCAAACTAGTGAAACTATATTACCGTCACCAAACTACTGATAATATATCACCGTCACCAAACTAGTGATACTATATTACCGTCACCCAACTACTGATACTGTATTACTTTCACCGAACTACTGATACTATATTACTGTCACCGAACTACTTATACTATATTACTGTAACCAAGCTACTGATACTATATTACTGTCACCAAACTACTGATACGATATTACTGTAACCAAACTAGTGATACTATATTACTGTCACCGAACTACTGAAACTATATTACTGTCACCAAACTAGTAATACTATATTACCGTCACCAAACTAGTGAAACTATATTACCGTCACCGAACTACTGATACTATATTACTGTTACAAAACTACTGATACTATATTACTGTTACCAAACTACTGATACTATATTACTGTTATCAAACTACTGATACTATATTACCATCACCAAACTACAGTTACAATATAACTGTTATCAAACTGCTGATATTATATTACTGTCATCAAACTACTGATACTATTTTAATGTAACCAAACTACAGATATTATATTACTATAACCAAACTAGTGAAACTATATTACCGTCACCAAACTACTGATAATATATCACCGTCACCAAACTACTGATACTCTATTACCTTCACCAAACTACTGATACTATATTACTGTTATCAAACTACTGATACTATATTACTGTAACCAAACTAGAGAAACTATATTACCGTCACCAAACTACTGATACTATATTTCTGTTACCAAACTACTGATACTATATTACTGTTATCGAACTACTGATACTATATTACTTGTCACCAAACTACTGTTACTATATAACTGTTATCAAACTACTGATACTATATTACCGTCACCAAACTACAGTTACAATATTACTGTCATCAAACTACTGATACCATTTTAATGTAACCAAACTACTGATACTATATTACTGTATCCAAACTAGTGAAACCATATTACTGTGACGAAACTAGTGATACTATATTATCGTCACCAAACTAGTGATACTATATTACCGTCACCAAACTAGTGAAACTATATTACCGTCACCAAACTACTGATACTATATTACTGTTACAAAACTACTGATACTATATTACTGTTATCAAACTACTGATACTATATTACTGTTATCAAACTACTGATACTATATTACTGTAACCAAACTAGTGATACTATATTACTGTCACCGAACTACTGAAACTATATTACTGTCACCAAACTAGTGATACTATATTACCGTCACGAAACTAGTGAATCATATTACCGTCACCAAACTACTAATACTATATTACTGTCACCAAACTACTGATACTATATTACTGTCACCAAACTACTGATACTATATTACTGTCACCGAACTACTGATACTATATTACTGTTATCAAACTACTGATACTATATTACTGTCACCAAACTAGTGATACTATATTACCGTCACCAAACTAGTGAAACTATATTACCGTCACCAAACTACTGATACTATATTACTGTTACAAAACTACTGATACTATATTACTGTTACAAAACTACTGATACTATATTACTGTTTTCAAACTACTGATACTATATTACTTGTCACCAAACTACTGATACAAAATTATTGTTATCAAACTACTGATACTATATTACTGTCACCAAACTACTGATACTATATTACTGTCACCAAACTACTGATACTATATTATTGTTACCAAACTACTGATACTATATTACTGTCACCAAACTACTGATACTATATTACTGTCACCAAACTACTGATACTATATTACTGTTACCAAACTACTATCTCTGACGGTTCGGCATGGCCAAGCGCGTTAAGGTGATTGAGTCATAACTGAAGGGTCGCGGGTTTTAATCCTGTCGTACGAAACATGCTTGCCCTTTCAGCCGTGGGGACGTTATAACGTGATGATAAATCCCACTATTTGTTGGTAAAAGAGTAGCCCAAGAGTTGGCCGTGGGTCGTGATGACTAGCTGCTTTCCCTTTAGTCTTACACTGCTAAATTAAGGACGGCTAGCCCAGATAGCCGTCGAGTTGCTTTGCGCGAATTTCAAAACAAACTGCTAACACTATATTACTGTTACCAAGTTACTGATACTGTATTACTCCTGTCAAACAATTGATTCTGTAATACCGACGGGTAGACTTTCTTTCATCAACGATAGATTGTCCCTGATTAAGAGAAATTCATCTTTTTAAATCATAATGTTATGGGTTTTTATTTTTATATTATAATCATTATTTGAACTTGTGGTTGGTTTTCAATTGATGAATATTACAATATGGTATCGACACCAACTTAGTGGTTCTATACTGTTAATATAATTTGTTGTTTGTCTACAGTTCATTAATATTACAATATACTATTGACACCAACTTAGTGGTTCTATACTGTTAATATAATTTGTTGTTTGTCTACAGTTCATGAAGATAATAATATACTATTGACACTAACTTAGTGGTTCTATACTGTTAATATAATTTGTTGTTTGTCTACAGTTCATGAATATTACAATATAGTATTGACACCAACTTAGTGGTTCTATACTGTTAATATAATTTGTTGTTTGTCTACAGTTCATTAATATACAATATCTATTGACACCAACTTAGTGGTTCTATACTGTTAATATAATTTGTTTGTCTACAGTTCATGAAGATAATAATATACTATTGACACTAACTTAGTGGTTCTATACTGTTAATATAATTTGTTGTTTGTCTACAGTTCATGAATATTACAATATAGTATTGACACCAACTTAGTGGTTCTATACTGTTAATATAATTTGTTGTTTGTCTACAGTTCATTAATATTACAATATAGTATTGACACCAACTTAGTGGTTCTATACTGTTAATATAATTTATAGTTTGAATGACAAGGAAATATAAAAGTTTCTTTTTAATTAAAAAATAAAACAACTTACAAAGCAAATTATTTTGTTTCTTTCAGTCTTAAAATGAAAATCTGATTAATGCGTCTTTGATGTATTAAAATTAATATATATTTAACATTAGTGTAATACAATGCATGAATTTTCTGGTTGGCACAAGTGTCATGATTTTAAATGATTTACTTACATCATCCTGAACAATCTTTATATATTTTTACGGTTTATTTAATGTGCACATTAATTATACTCGAAAACCTATGAATTCCTATTTATCAATCACGACTTTTAAGTAAAATTAAGAGTAAAATGGACGATCAGGCATTTATCTTTGTAGTTGTAATTGGATAAGAGGAAATATTTTTTCAAAAATTCTCTCAGTACATTAAGTAAGCTTGTATTACATAAACAAAAATGTTTACTTACCAAGAAGGGATAATTTTACGAATCTAACCTTTATATTATTGTATAAATATAAATATAACGTTTATATGGACGTAAATTAAGTTCTAGTCTTCAAATATTAGTTTCTCCAACAGACAATTCTCTCCAAACAGAACCTTTCAAAATATGAATTAATTTTTTTTTAGCATTGCAATAAAAGAAACCCTTAAAAATTCCAGCTGTTCTCGTCCAAAGATACATACAGATTCCAAAGAATAATTACGTATTCACAACGCTTAAAACAGGCTTTCAGGATAGACAAATCACTGTTTAGTTCTATGCTGAGCTACACACGGAATATTAAATCTTTTTTTAATTTGTGTATTATGGTATCTTTTTCATTCTTCGTTTTAGAATTTTTTACGTTTCCTGGTTGTCGTTTACCATAAATCGTTTAATAATTTTCAAAAGTATCTTTTATTTTCTTTCATATATATATATAATTTCACTTTTTTATTTGAGAAACGAAATTTATATTAATAATAGCTGCTTGAAGCACTAATACAAATTTTTTTTTGTCAAGAATTATAACATAATATTTATTAAGTGAACAAAAACTAAAAACGAACCAGCACGCCAATGTAAACCACGTGAATTTCCTCAGTTGATGATTTAAAAAAGAAAACAGCACGTGAACAGAAAAAAGACTGCTTTAACCAATTGGAGTTCGTCGCTCGTTGCTCTACCTACATTATTTTATTTTGTTTTACTAATTACTCTGTCGTGTAGAAAAACCCTGCTTGTATTAACAGTGCTCGTCGATACTTAAACTGAATTTTTGGGGAAGCTGCCAAGATCATAAAAAAATAGTGGTCTTTGTGTACTTAAAGAATAGATTAAACGATAATTCGCTTTAAATTTAGCTAAATAAACACAAAAGACGGAAAGTTTGTTACTTCCACGATGCTTGGGAGGAAAGGGGGTTAAAACAAAATAATAAACTGCAGATATTGGATTGTTTACATGTTATCTATGAGTGATCTTTATTGCTCATATGTTGTCAAGGTGTGACAACTTGCCAGGCCAAACTTTCAAAAATTTATTGAAAACAGATATCAGAAAGCACTGGGAACAGATAGAGAAGTTATGGAAAAAATATTAAAAGAGAATGAAAACACTTAATGGACGGAATTTGAGATAAATGTTAGAAAGAGCTGTAAAGTGATATTAATATCATTGGATATAGTTATCAAAAGGCATTGATAACACATGTTAAAAGACAATACAAATGTGTTATAAAATACGAGCAATATATGTTGATTCGTTTCAATGAAATAGATAGTAGAATGCGCCGGGAAGATATATCTAAAAGCTTGTTGTTTTGAATTAAGCACAAAGCTACACAATGGGCTATCTGTGCTCTGCCCACCACGGGTATCGAAACCCGGATTTTAGCATGTAAGTCCGCAGACATAACGCTGAGCCACTGGGGGGGGAAGATATATCTAAAAGCTTGTTTGTTCGTTTTAAATTTCGCGCAAAGCCACTCGTGGGCTACTCTTTTACCAACGACTAGCGGGTTTGACCGTCACATTATAACGCTTACCACGGTTGAAAGGGCGAGCATGTTTAGCGCGAATGGAATTCGAACCCGCGACTCTCGGGTTACGAGTTTAACGCTTTAACACACTTAGCCATGCCAGGTCTGTCTAAAATCACTGATAAAAAACATGAAACGGTAATGGAAGCATATTGAAAATGGATATTGAATTATTCTCAGTAACAGATATCAGCACACTGATATACTGGTATCAGTGCTGACAAGAACTGGGACCTATATTAAGAATTACCAGATGAAGTATTATTTCTGTATGAACTAGGAGGCTAGTAAACGAACTTTATTCCGTTTTAAATATGTGCAACAGACTCACTGGAAGAAGAAAAATAACATATATTTTCGTTTGTTATAATTGGAATCGATTAAGCTTTTCTTTACCTTTTTTATTTGTATCTGCTACAATCCAGAGGGCCTGTCATGGTTTGATAGTCAAGTATTTCCATAATTCCTCGAGGAGACAATTTTCAGATATAACATCTGAAAAAAAAACATTTTCATAACTCCTCAATGTGATTTCTTTTAGATATCACATCTTGAAAGATCTATCCATAGCTCCTCAAGATTATACATTATCAGATATCACATCTTAACAGATCTCCCCATTGCTCCTCAAGGGGACAATTCTTAGACATCACATCTTGAAAAAAACTGTCATTAGTTGACTTTCAGCCACGTTTTCTTACTTTTTTGCGATCCGTATTTCTATATCTTCAGTTTTCAGTTATCTTGTATGTTAGCTTTTTAATGCACAGCGATAAGCAAATATATACGAGTGGGCAGCCACGCAAAACTACGTTGTATGTATTATGTATTCATAACAACTTAAATCAACTGTCATGAAAAATAATTAACTTTTAAATTGGTCATGGAAGTACCAGTCCAGGTAGTGTTGTGCGCTGTCGAAGCACTAATATTTTTGATAATTATATCAATTATAATGATATGAACAAACGAGTAAATTATGCTTTTTGTCTCCAACTGTAAAGTCACTAATTGTGATTTTGCTTATTAACAGAGTTTGGGTGTCCTTAAAAGGAACATTTTTTAAATTTTGTTTCAAAAATAAGTATGCTTTTAAAGGTATTTTCTTGCCCGAATAGTCTAATAGAGTTCAAAGCAAAATCCTATGCGATCCATATTATGAACCACTATATTTACACACACACATCACAGTTGAAAGTAGACCGTTGTAAATGTGGTGGTTTTCTACTTCAATATATTTATAATATGTTTACTTCGTTCTCACTGTGGATTCAGGACTAATCCTTTTGTTTTTATAATCCTAATAACCTCAGACTTCATTAATCTCGCTTCAACTTCTACACTTTCCACACTTCACTTACCTCAACCAGCTTCACATTCGCTGGCATAGGTCTAACTATTTAATAACTCTAATTCAATGTATCGCACACACACACAATTACATATACTGGGGTGATGTCTAAACTACCCCCTCCAGGAGTCCCGTCCCAGATATGGTTTAAAAGTTTTAAACATTTTACACTCAATGAGATGGAAGTATTAATTTTTTCTATCCTCGACCCCAAACTAACTCTCTTCTTCTTGTGTCCCGCAGATAAGAAAGCATTAGAAACACTAGTGCTTGGAATTCTACCCCTTTGGTTACTGTCAAAACACGAGACAGAGTTCGTAACTTAGTCACTATGTTTTCAGACTTTTACACTACCAAGTATTACTTGTACATTAACTCTCTGTTTATATCTACTCATACTGTTGTTATAAGTGAAGATAGAGTATTGCGTTTCAAACATTTCATGAATAAAACATTTTTTGGTATTTCTGTTGTACAACTGTAATTCTACTGACATACCACTGTAATATTACTGTAATTCTACTGATATACCACTGTAATACTATTGCGCTAATTAAAAATTACAATAAACTGACTCTCTCCACTTATTAACCCAGGATATGTCACACCTATGGTGTTTTCTCGTGATTTAATACCAAAATGGTCTAACCAACACTCAAATAAATTATCTAAACTTAGCTAAATATGATGTGTTATATTTATGGTGTTTTTCTTGTCATTTAAGATTTTGACTTTAGAAAAAAAAAGTGAATTACAAACAGAAAGTTTGGTCCAATTAATTTCATTTTCTCTTCAAATATAAACTCTTTATTTTTTATCTCTATGTGCGAAGGAAGAAAACGATTCGATCGAGTTTGTGCTCCACGTTTAATTGTATAAATCGTGTCATAAAAAGTTTCAGTTTGATTTAGGTAAAAGTTTCTGCTTCTTAAGAAGATAAACTGAATATGCAGTAACAACACGTACATTTAGTGTAAAATATCGATTAAAAGTAAAGGATGTTTCAACTTTTGAAAAAGAGAAACAGAAAGTAAAACCTTCATATTTGATAATTAATTCTCGAAATAAAATATTCAATGATTTACAGATTTTTAAAATTATTTATCAGTATATATACAATAACTGTTTTCCTTGTAAAAACTGAAGACGTATTGTCAGTTATAAGTACGAAGTTCCATTTGGTCCATTAATATACAATTATAATAGTTTGTTAGCTAATTTAAAAGTAGGTGATGTTAATAATTTACCTCGTGAATGTGAAATTATTTTATTTGTTGATATTTTTCATAAACATATGATTACTGGTAATTTGGATATTATAAAAGACAAAACTTACATGAAATAATCAAAAGAGGAACTAAATACAAAATAATAACAAAATGTAATAAAATTAATATTCTAAAATATCTTAAAAAAATATTAATGAATATATTTTAAAACTTAATTATATTGCATCTTATCCACCTAGAGGTTTTTTTTAGCATTAAAATTATGTATACTGAAAAATAAAATTATTCCACATAAAATTAAAAAAAATAAATACAAATTTATTTTAACCAGCTAAAAATGACTAAAGAACTGTAAGACAAATATGTTTTAGTTTCTATTGATAAAGCTAATTGTAATATTGGTAGTATTAAAAAAAATTCTATGCATTAATTATAATAAAAGAAATTAATAATACACACTTTCAAACTCGTCAACCCAATGATACAATAATTAACAGTTCCGTTAAAGCTTACGATAAACTTTCTTCTAAACATAATTCTTGTATAGATCTGACGTTTCTTTATGCTATTTCAAAATTACATAAATCTCCAATTAGATTTCGATTTATTTCAAATTTAAGGAAAACAATTATCTAACAACAGGCTTTATTGTTAAATAAATTGCTTAATATTTCACTTGATAAAATAAAAAGTGTAAGTGTTAAGAATAAAAGATATATGTTTTGTATAATAATAACCAATCTATTTGAGAATGTCTAAGAAAGTGTGAGCAGGTAAACAATATTCAAACATTTGATTTTACAAAATTATATACCACGACACCATTAAAAGATTTAATCTTTGTTTTAAAGTCATTAATATAACAATGTTGTCATCCTTTTATAGAACTGGAAAAAAAGAAAATATAGTTGCAAAAATATAAAAGAAATGTTAAGTTTCTATATTTATAATATATTTAAAATTTTTCAATAAACAGGTATTTATAAAAGTGATAGGAGTTCCAATTGTAGCTAATTATTTAACTTGTGTAGCAAATTCACATTTATATTACTATGATTGGTTTGTTTGCTTGTTTTTGAATTTCGCACAAAGCTACTCGAGGGCTATCTGTGCTAGCCGACCCTAATTTAGCAGTGTAAGACTAGAGGGAAGGCAGCTAGTCATCACCACCCACCGCCAACTCTTGGGCTACTCTTTTACCAACGAATAGTGGGATTGACCTACACATTATACGCCCCCACGGCTGGGAGGGCGAGCATTACTATGAAAATATATTTATTGAAAACTATGCAAACCAAGATATTTTTACTTTAAGTTACAGATATATTGGTGATTTAATTCGGATAAATAATTATGAAATATACAATGTTATTTACACCATTTATCCAACAGAATTAGAAATGGAAAATAATTCAATTTTCTAATACAAATACGCATCATTTAGATTTAGAAGTTAAAGTAATTGATAAAAATGATATCAACATAAATATTTTTGACAAAAGAAAATATTTTGATTTTCCAATTTGTGGTTTACCCTCCTTACATAGTAATGTACCATACCCCTACTATTGTTCGCAGTTATTCAGATATTGTAAAATGTGTAATAAATTACAATATGTTATTAATAATATTTATTTACCGATATGAAAATTAATTGTTAATGGATTTAATAAAGAAATTTTAAATAAAATGTTAAATTATTCTGTAATAAATACAAAAAAGTAAAATCAGAAATACTCTACTGAAAATCAATTTTAGTTTAAAATAAAGTAATCTAAAAAGTTGGCACTATTTTATGTGAATTTAATGCGCGACAGTCACAGTAAACTATCCCTTTATAGATGCCAGGTTAATTAGTGTCTATATGATATTGGAGGTAGGAATACTACCTTCAAGAGGTAAGTTTTATCCTACTTACCCTCATATGGTAGTACCTTATTTTATTTTTTTATTTTTATTGTTTTCATGTTTATCTTTTTCTTATTCTTATTTTAACAATCACGTTTTTACGTAAAAGCCTGTCTGCAGACAGTGAAGGGTGATATAGATGTGGGACGTTGTGGACTTGAACACCCACATCTCGCTCTCCTAATTTTTAATCTTCTCATGTGAGACTAGCGAATTGAAAGTTAAGACTGATAGACGGTGTATCTCCACCGCAGTAGGGGTCCTACTTCAGCAGTCACCTCCAAAACCTAGGATACATTTTATAATCCAACATTGTAGCTTGAACTCCAGGATCCTTTTTAAAAATACGCAACATATTTTATTTCATGTTAATGTGTTTTGTTTAAGGCTTGAAAACTTATGGTGTATAATACACACAGACTCAAATCATCCACGTTCCAAACAAACTCGCATATTACTTTTTCCTAGTGTCACAGTTATACAGTATGACAAGTTGAAGATAACAAAGAAAAACACGACCGAATATTATCATTAAGTTTAGAATTTTCATTCTGTTTCCAAAAATTCTCTTTACTTGTTGTTAAGCACAAAGATACACAAGGGGCAATTTGTGTTTTATTTACCGAAGCTATTGAAACCTGATTTTTAGTGTTATAAACCCTCAGACGCATCGTTAAGCCAAGAAAAAGGCGTGTTCGAGAAAGAAACGATACGTGACTGGACATTTATTGGCTAAGCTTTCTGTTTCAAGAAACATTTATGTTGTTATATCTTATTACAGAAAAAATATATGTATTTTCGATGGTTTAGATTTACTTGAATGTATTCGAAAGTAATCTATTTTTAGCTTAGTACGATTAGGGGTAATCTTTGGACAGAAAGTTCTTGTATTAAAATATTAAGGTGTTATTGTATTTTATAACGTCTAATTATGAAGAACCTTTTTACTGTAAAACAGTGTTATAAGTGTTAATGTCAGAGGTTAATGTTACTCTGTGTGATGTCTTGACGAGTATTGTTAAAAGTCTAGTACACGTGTGATAATCTGTGTTAGTTTGTTTAGTGCTGTTGCGTAACTTCAGTGTTGTTTTAAATAACGAAAACATCAACACTGAGCACAAACAGAAGAACAGACCTAAAGTCTGAAATTAATCTGAGTAGAGTGAAGCTTGACTGTTAAGTTTCGTCTTCAAAATACAGAAGATGATGACGTGTACATAGGCTAGGTGTCAGGAAAACAGCTTAACAGCACGTTTCAAGTTTCATTATGTACAACATTCCTTGTACAAAACTGACCTTAAAGCTGGTAACAGTAAGTTAACATACTGAAGTTTACAGCATATAACCTTGAGCAAGGTTAACAGTTTGTTCTCAAATGTAGTAGACGTCCCTATAGAAGCTAGTTAGTCACACAACGTTATTATTACAATTGTAATGATACATTTAATTGTTGTAATGACCAAATTGTAATAATACTGCTAGAAAACAAATATATGTAATGATACTTTCAATTGCAGTAATAACCAAAGTGTAATAACACTGTTAAAATAGTTAATTGTAAAAATACTGTTGAAACGGATAATTTTAGTAATACTCTAAAATGATTGATTTTAGTGATATTGTTAGAAAAAGAATGGCTAATAATATGTTAGAAACGGATAATTGTAACAATACTGTTGAAACGGATAATTTTAGTAATACTTTAAAATGATTGATTTTAGTGATATTGTTAGAAAAAGAATAGCTAATAATGTGTTAAAAACGGATAATTGTTACAATGCTGCTAAAACGGATAATTGTAACAATACTGTTGAAACGGATAATTTTAGTAACACTTTAAAATGATTCATTTTAGTGATATTAAAAAACGAATAGCTAATAATGTGTCAAAAATTTAATGTTACTGTTAGAAAATATGATGTTCTAATAACACAATTAGAAAATTAATAGTTGTAGTAATACGGTTAAATGCATGAATACTCTCCTAAACACAGCTGCACAACCAACCTTACTTTAACTATTTTATAATATTGATTGCAGTTTCCAGTATCAACAAATACCAGTCTTTATGGCATGATGTTCTCTATAATAGATAACTCCATCTGTCTTTAGCAAAAACGTTTATTATATGAAGTTTTCTAGTTATTAATCTTATGACAACCTGAACAATTTTCCCGAACTATGTGTTCATCTTGTTTTGCATTGCTTAAAAGATAGAACAGTTCCAACAAAATGACTGTTGAATGCTGGTCTGAATGTATACAGCTCAATCTCGTATAAAAACTGAGCACCGACGTTTTTCATATATTTAAAAAATGCTCGTGGAAACACATCATACCAAAATATGACATTTAATTGAACTTATCCGAACATTTACCACCTACCACCATAAAGATAAACTGTAGAATGGTTTGAATGCAAACAGTTAACATGGAAATATTTATACTGACACAGTAATAACTACAGGCATCTGTAGGTCTAACTTCAAATAGAACCACTTTCCCATCTGTGGACTGCTCTAAAAAAGTTGATTATAGAAAATCCAGAGAAAGAAGAGCCAGGCCATTACACAGTTGATGCGACAGTGATTACTTCGTTATTCTGTACACACTATCGGCAATCGTTTTCAAAATTCTGTTCAGATCCACAAATATTAAAGTATGCTTTTCATTCAGCCCTAAATGAGATTGTGTTCATTTCGGATTTATCACTGGCTCGTTCTGCGGCTTGGCAACTGAGTTAAGCTTTCTACTTCATTACTGAGTAAATAAGAACATCTCTCAGAGAAAAAAAAATATTTGGAAAATATCTTGTTGTTTTTTTTTCATCAAAAAATAAATTTAATGGTTAGATATTAAAAAACTGATATATAGAAGCAAGACCAAATATTGTTTTTTTCTTAAATATTTTAAGTTGTAAATGTACATTATCTTATGGTGAATGAGCAAACTCTTCATGTGATAGTATATCGTTTGTGAGGATCTTTTTAGTAGCCTGGGTCGAATAGATTGCTCCAAAGTAATATCTTAAAAAAACAGTTTTAAATAATGTATACAATACCGTTCTTCAATAATGTTCGAAAAACTACTGTTAAAATAACTCCTCGAATACTCTTCTTAAATAATGTCTACAACAATGTTCTTAAATAATGTTTGAAAGACTACTTTAAAATAACTCCTCGAATACTCTTCTTAAATAATGTCTACAACAATGTTCTTAAATAATGTTCGAAAAACTACTGTTAAAATAACTCCTCGAATACTCTTCTTAAATAATGTCTACAACAATGTTCTTAAATAATGTTCGAAAGACTACTCTAAAATAACTCCTCGAATACTCTTCTTAAATAATGTCTACAACAATGTTCTTAAATAATGTTTGAAAGACTACTCTAAAATAACTCCTCGAATACTCTTCTTAAATAATGTCTACAACAATGTTCTTAAATAATGTTTGAAAGACTACTCTAAAATAACTCCTCGAATACTCTTCTTAAATAATGTCTACAACAATGTTCTTAAATAATGTTTGAAAGACTACTCTAAAATAACTCCTCGAATACTCTTCTTAAATAATGTCTACAACAATGTTCTTAAATAATGTTCGAAAAACTACTCTAAAATAACTCCTCGAATACTCTTCTTAAATAATGTCTACAACAATGTTCTTAAATAATGTTTGAAATACTACTCTAAAATAACTCCTCGAATACTCTTCTTAAATAATGTCTACAACAATGTTCTTAAATAATGTTCGAAAAACTACTGTTAAAATAACTCATCGAATACTCTTCTTAAATAATGTCTACAACAATGTTCTTAAATAATGTTTGAAAGACTACTGTTAAAATAACTCCTCGAATACTCTTCTTAAATAATGTCTACAACAATGTTCTTAAATAATGTTCGAAAAACTACTCTAAAATAACTCCTCGAATACTCTTCTTAAATAATGTCTACAACAATGTTCTTAAATAATGTTTGAAATACTACTCTAAAATAACTCCTCGAATACTCTTCTTAAATAATGTCTACAACAATGTTCTTAAATAATGTTCGAAAAACTACTGTTAAATAACTCATCGAATACTCTTCTTAAATAATGTCTACAACAATGTTCTTAAATAATGTTCGAAAAACTACTGTTAAAATAACTCCTCGAATACTCTTCTTAAATAATGTCTACAACAATGTTCTTAAATAATGTTCGAAAAACTACTGTTAAAATAGCTCCTCGAATACTCTTCTTAAATAATGTCTACAACAATGTTCTTAAATAATGTTTGAAAGACTACTCTAAAATAACTCCTCGAATACTCTTCTTAAATAATGTCTACAACAATGTTCTTAAATAATGTTTGAAAGACTACTCTAAAATAACTCCTCGAATACTCTTCTTAAATAATGTCTACAACAATGTTCTTAAATAATGTTCGAAAAACTACTGTTAAAATAACTCATCGAATACTCTTCTTAAATAATGTCTACAACAATGTTCTTAAATAATGTTTGAAAGACTACTGTTAAAATAACTCCTCGAATACTCTTCTTAAATAATGTCTACAACAATGTTCTTAAATAATGTTCGAAAAACTACTCTAAAATAACTCCTCGAATACTCTTCTTAAATAATGTCTACAACAATGTTCTTAAATAATGTTTGAAATACTACTCTAAAATAACTCCTCGAATACTCTTCTTAAATAATGTCTACAACAATGTTCTTAAATAATGTTCGAAAAACTACTGTTAAAATAACTCATCGAATACTCTTCTTAAATAATGTCTACAACAATGTTCTTAAATAATGTTCGAAAAACTACTGTTAAAATAACTCCTCGAATACTCTTCTTAAATAATGTCTACAACAATGTTCTTAAATAATGTTCGAAAAACTACTGTTAAAATAGCTCCTCGAATACTCTTCTTAAATAATGTCTACAACAATGTTCTTAAATAATGTTTGAAAGACTACTCTAAAATAACTCCTCGAATACTCTTCTTAAATAATGTCTACAACAATGTTCTTAAATAATGTTTGAAAGACTACTCTAAAATAACTCCTCGAATACTCTTCTTAAATAATGTCTACAACAATGTTCTTAAATAATGTTTGAAAGACTACTCTAAAATAACTCCTCGAATACTCTTCTTAAATAATGTCTACAACAATGTTCTTAAATAATGTTCGAAAAACTACTGTTAAAATAACTCCTCGAATACTCTTCTTAAATAATGTCTACAACAATGTTCTTAAATAATGTTTGAAATACTACTCTAAAATAACTCCTCGAATACTCTTCTTAAATAATGTCTACAACAATGTTCTTAAATAATGTTCGAAAAACTACTGTTAAAATAACTCATCGAATACTCTTCTTAAATAATGTCTACAACAATGTTCTTAAATAATGTTTGAAAGACTACTCTAAAATAACTCCTCGAATACTCTTCTTAAATAATGTCTACAACAATGTTCTTAAATAATGTTTGAAATACTACTCTAAAAAACTTCTCGAATACTCTTCTTAAATAATATTTATAATACTGTTCATACTTAACGTCTTCCATACTCCTTTTTGTTATCTCGAATATTATATTTAACTACTGTCCCACTGTCACAATTTAGTACTAAACAAACTATTATAAAAAAAAAACGTTTTCTCTGTAAACAGTCCAATAGCATGAAGTACTTTCGAGTATCTTATGTGTTTATTATCTTTTGAAAGTATAAATACACATATAAGCAGATGTTTGACATTTCACTTCAAGAATGTTAGCATACAAGTAAGTGTAATGTATCACGTGATGAACGTTACGTTGTGAGTGATTTAACTCAGTTACCTGTCTCTACTTATTGTAAAGACATGGCCTACTAAAATAAATACATTTTATTACTTCTACGAAAGATTTAGGTCTGATGATTATTTATTACTGTATCTGATAACATGATAATTTAACCTTTAATTACAGCAACCTGAAGAACAGAAGTAATTTGTATTGATGTTTATTAAAACGAGCTGAATCTTTCTGTTGTCGACAGAGCACACGTGTGATACGAAATTATTGAAATGCTTAAGCCTGCTTTCACAGAATTTTATGTTGAGGAAATCATAGCACTGAGAAGTTATCCTTTGGTTTGTTTGTTGTTGTTGTTTTTTTAAATCCGCGCAAAGCTACACGAGGGCTATCTGCGCTAGCCGTCCCTAATTTAGCAGTGTAAGCCTAGAGGGAAGGCGGGTAGTCATCAATACCCACTGCCAACTGTTTGGCTACTCTTTTAACAACGAATAGTGGAATTGGCCGTCACATTGTAACGCTCCCACATCTAAAAGGGCAAGCATGTTTGGTATGATGGGAATTCGAAATCAGATTACCCTCAGATTACGAGTCGAGTGCCTTAACCACCTAGTCATGCTGGGCCTACCCTATGGTCTTGACATTGTCATACTTTGGTAACCATGTGTTAAATATCATCTTTGATTTACCCGCTCTGGCCAAACAGCAGTAACATTGGACTCTAATGTATCTATAGAATTAGAAAGTGAAATTAATTCGTATCAGATGCACCTCGTGAACAACAACATAAATCTAAATTAAAAACAGAGAGATTCCGAATGGAATTATGATTAACGTCAGTCAATAGACTTCTCTGTGTTGTCTGTCGCGATGGAAAATTTGTTGGATATGAAGCAGAAAGAAGCACTCGATGGACTGTTTCTGAATACCGCAGGTATCGAACTTCTATTATTTATATTTCTTAGAACTCTGAATTACCGCTGAGCCATCAAAGACCATCGAAAGAAAAAAGTGATATATAGCGTCCCTTTAACTTTATTATCCTACCTACATTTACTTTATAAAGGTAAAAGCTACAACAACAAAGAGTAGATTAAAAAATCCATTAGGAGAGTTATAAGTTTCTTTCTGACTCGCTGTAACTAATACATACTTTCTAATTACATTTAAAATGTTTTACTGCTTACTTAACGCTTAGTCTAAATTAATTTAATTATGTCTTTAATAGAATCTGCCATTTTTTTTATTTTACCGAAATTATTTTTGTGTTTTTTTTGCAAACCAGGAAGCTCTTAGACATAAGCCCCGTTTTTAATTTACCAAATTAATTGAACAGTGCAGACCTCTTTTTATTATCAAATAAACTAATTTTGAATGTTACTGGAAGCAGCTTGAACCAATTGAATTTCAGTTGAGCAGAAGGTCCAATATTTCAAAATGAGCAGCCAACTGAGAGTCACAGGTAACATCTAATCTTCTTTCAGAATTTTCACCCTGTTATTTAATTAGTAAATGTTAAACACAAGAGAATTTCTCGAAACGTTCTCTGCTACGAATTTTGGTCTCGATTCTTCCAACTGTAACATCAAACAAGTGTTTCAGCCGAGCGAATCTGTCTGCGAAGTTTTTCGTTTCTATGCTTTGCGAGATTGGTTAACACATCTGTTGTTTTTGCTTTGGAAAAAATAATATTTATATTATTTATATATATATTTATAAAAAATAATATTTATATTATTTCCTTTCAGTGATTTTTTTATCATTAAGCCTATTTTATAATAATAAAAACAAACATTTTATCCTTAACTTGCAAGGAAAATAGAGTGCATGCTGTATTACCTTTGTGTTCTCATGGCTAAATATTAGTGGTGCTTCATAAAAAAAATACAATATTTTAACCAATGGGAATTTAGAATTTGAAGTTATAAATAATTCAAATAGCAAGACGTGGGAACATTTTAGCTTTTCAACATTCCACTCCAGGTGTACGAACTCTTATATCAGCTCTAATATTAATGTTACCAGTCAACTCATACAAGTTCTTATATATGCCATGATTCCTATTCTGTGTATGAATTCTTATGTCAGCCGTGACATCAGATGTCATTATTACCACTCTAGGAATACGAGAAGCGCATCAGATTATCTTCTGTGTCAATCAAAGGAATCGAACCACTGATTTTACCAGTGTAAATCCAAAGCATTTACCGCTGTCCCAGCGCGAGACTTTTATATCACCTGTAATTTAAAACACTATTATTACTAATCAAGGTACATCAACTCTAATATCAGCTGGGATTTAAGGTGTCGTTATTACCAGTCCAGTTGTATCAACTATAAAGTAGTTGTGATTTAAGATATTACTTACGTTAAAAGGATAATTTTTATAAATGAAGTAAAACGTGTTCAACACCTGCAATTTGTCTATCCAAACTTGTTTCTTACAATTCTTCGCATTCGGTGCAAACTGATTGGTGGTCTGGATGTTTTCTATTCTATACAATACTTAAAAAGTGTAAATAGAAGACATTTTCTCAAGAAAATCTAAACTTCATTTATGCCTGTCCCATAACAGTCACATAAGTCTTGATATGATCATTGGATATTTTTGATAAGGGGAAAGAAACCCGTGACCATCTAATTCTTGTTTCATATCTCACGTGCGGGATTGGAACCCGGAGCCACTCAAACTTTAAATAAGTATTTCATTGAGACTAATCTTCTAACACGCCTAAGTAAAAATACTGCTCAACAGCTTGCTAAAGAATAACTGACACAGATTTTTAATACTAAGAAAATTTGACTCCGCTTTTCGCCTGTATTATAAACGTATTTCAGACTTTTACTGCCATTCATCTCGGCTCGGAATGGCCACGTGGTCAGGTCACTCAATTCGTAATCTGAGGGTTGAGGGATCGAATTCCTCTCATAATAAACATGCTAGTCCTTTCGTCCGTAGGGGCGTTATAATGTTACGATCAATTCCACTATTCGTTGGCAAAACGGTACCCCAAGAGTTGCCAGTGAACAGTGATGACTAACTGCTTACACTCGAGTCTTACACTGCTAATTTAGGGATGGCTAGCGTCGATAGCCCTTGCGTAGCTTTGCGCAAAATTCAAAACAAAGAAGCAAACAAACCATTCATTTCTGAATGCAGGGAACCATGTTTATTCGAGTCCTCTAAATAAGTTAATTATTCACAGAAAGGGAATTTACAGTTAACTCTTCAGACACGTGCGAGTAAAGTGATATTATTCAACCTTTCATTGTAAGCGAACAAGCGCGTGAAAAATGGATGAAAAGAACGATCGAGCTGACAGTAATTGGGACCGAAACTAAACTTTTTTTGTAACAAGCATATTTTAACTCGGGAAAAAAAAACACAATTACCACGTGATTAAATTTCATGAAATGTAGATCTGGGTTCCTAACGTTTAGCCTGCATTTTTAATAAACCCCTGAATTAAGTTTGTATAGAATTCTGTTTAAAAATTATAACTAATAGATGAAAATTGAAAAACAAGTCAAGAATGATTAGAGTCAAGCAGTATATTAACATATTGAGTACAACAGTAAGATGTATGAAACTACCAACTGGTGTTACAGTACTGTCACGATGACTAATTTGTGTTTCCTGGCTAAACGAGCAAGTTAAACAACTGTTGTGTGACTCGAATATAAGGAATTACATATTTAATATATTTCAACAAATAAAGAAGGATGATATATAGAACATAGAATATAGAACAAAAATAGAGCAACAACACTAAGCTAAACATATGTTCTACATCGTCTGTGCTAGAAGTGTGGAAAGCCATAACGCAAATACTTATATAAACAGTTATTATGCAGTAGTTCGCCCAGTAGGTTCTCTTGCTAACAAGGACATTTTGGGTCATAATCTCAACAATATTACGAGATTCGGTCAGTTTAAGAGGCTTAGGTTACCCTTAACTACGTATACTTAGTTCGTAATGCAAAATAATTCCGTTAATAAAGCTGTATAATAAAGAAATAAATCTCACAAAAAGATTAAAATTGGAGGTTTGATCCAGACACTAGCACCATTTTCAAGTTTCTTGAAATGTATCCATCCAACCATCACTGATAGTAAAAAAACTTTATTACAGTTTGACTCATGAATCAATAATTGCCCACAATCAGTCGTTGCATCTTATGTTTTTGACACCTTAAATAAATTTCTAGCGTTGCAACAAACTGCCAGCTACCATCTGTGATGATGAGGAAACCCACTTGTTGAGAAAAATATGTATGTTAAAAACGGATGGTATGGGTAGAAAAAACACTATGTAGAGAAGCGAACAACGTTTCGAAATTCTTGGGTCATCGTCAGGTTCACAAAGAAAGAAAGATAGCTGATCATATGTTTGAAGAGGGTTGTGTAACTGAGTGTCGGAATGTAGAGGGCGTGCTTACATGTTTGTATATATAATTTTATATTTATTTTATGAAAAATGTGTATTATATTATTTTTAATATAGGTATAAAGGAGTTCCTTTGTATTGGTTTATTTTGGGCTTCAGTTGTTGCATAAGTAAGACCTCTTTAATTTTGTGTTTGTTTATATTTGTTTCTTTATTTAGTAGTTGGGAGTTTTTTATGGTTATTTTGAGTTTATTTGATTTACCGTGTTCGAAAACGCGTGAAGTGATAAATTTGACAATTTTAATAACATCCAATAACATTAACTTTCAACCCTAGCACTTTATTTGCAGTTTTAAATATACATCTGATAATACTGTGATTCGGTTTAACACCTTACTTGTATCATTGAACCAAAAACATTACAAGTTATATGTTACAACTTTCAGAAGTAAAATGTATCATGATACATAGCCTTCCAATTAGATAAGACGCCTTTAGCAACAGTACTCGGTAAGCCCGATTATAAAATGTTCTGTTTATTATCCGCCTAACTACATGTATTTCGATAAGTAATTGTTAGAGATTGTTAACTGTTTAAACAATACATTGCCTTCATAGTTTTCTTATTTGCTGTTTCTTCTTCAAGTAAGTGAAACATAAATACATAAAGTGTCAAATACTTTCAAAGGCTAATCTTATTTGTAAAGTTTTCGATTAAATGTACAGAATGAATCTTATAAGTAAAACTTTCTTCCATACACGCAGAATTAATCCTACGAATATAAGTCTCCATAATATATACATAGGAAATCTTATAAAGGTAGCTTTCCATTATATATACAGAGGTAGTCCTACAAACAACACTCTCCAATAAACGAAAATAATCCTATAACCAAGAGTTTCTATTTAAAATCAACAACAAAGGTGATCCTGTAACCAAGACTTCTTAATATATCGACAGAGGTATTCCTGAAAACAATATTTTATATTATAATTACTGAGTTTATATGATATCCAACTGTTTCTCTTAAATGGCCATGTTGAATTGTTCCAGCAAAACAAAATGGAGTCTGTCGTTTAAAGAATTATTATCAAATATTTTTATTATTTTCTTTGAAATAAATTTCAAAAATCATTTTCTTTGAGAAACAATGCACATATTATTCAGTACTGTTCAGGTATGTTTAACAAACATGAAACATATGAAATAACTATTTGTCTGTTCATGTAGATATCAGAAACAGGTGTATCAACTACTGATCTGTTCATGTAGATATCAGAAACAGGTGTACCAACTACTGGTCTGTACATGTAGATGTCAGAAACACCGTGTACCAACTACTGCTCTGTTCATCTAGATATCAGAAACAGGTGTACCAACTACTGGTCTGTTCATGTAGATATCAGAAACAGGTGTACCAACTACTGGTCTGTTCATGTAGATATCAGAAACAGGTGAACCAACTACTGGTCTGTTCATGTAGATATCAGAAACAGGTGTACCAACTACTGGTCTGTTCATGTAGATATCAGAAACAGGTGTACCAACTACTGGTCTGTTCATGTAGATATCAGAAACAGGTGTACCAAATAGTGATCTGTTCATGTAGATATCAAAAGCAGGTGTACCAACTACTGATCTGTTCATGTAGATATCAGAAACAGGTGTACCAAATAGTGATCTGTTCATGTAGATATCAGAAACAGGTGTATCAACTACTGATCTGTTCATGTAGATATCAGAAACAGGTGTACCAACTACTGCTCTGTTCATGTAGATATCAGAAACAGATGTACCAACTACTGCTCTGTTCATCTAGATATCAGAAACAGGTGTACCAAATAGTGATCTGTTCATGTAGATATCAGAAACAGGTGTACCAACTACTGGTCTGTTCATGTAGATATCAGAAACAGGTGTACCAACTACTGGTCTGTTATTGTAGATATCAGAAACAGGTGTACCAACTACTGCTCTATTCATCTAGATATCAGAAACAGGTGTAACATCTACTGGTCTGTTCATGTAGATATCAGAAACACGTGTACCAACTACTGCTCTATTCATCTAGATATCAGAAACAGGTGTAACATCTACTAGTCTGTACATGTAGATGTCAGAAACAGGTGTACCAGCTACTGATCTGTTCATGTAGATATCGGAAACAGGTGTACCAACTACTGGTCTGTTATTGTAGATATCAGAAACAGGTGTACCAACTACTGCTCTATTCATCTAGATATCAGAAACATTTGTAACATCTACTTGTCTGTTCATGTAGATATCAGAAACACGTGTACCAACTACTGGTCTGTACATGTAGATGTCAGAAACACCGTGTACCAACTACTGATCTGTTCATGTAGATATTCAGGTTAAAACCAGGTCTGTTCATGTATCACCCGTGTACCACTACTGTCTGTACATGTAGATGTCAGAAACACCGTTTACCAACTACTGATCTGTTCATGTAGATATCAGAAACAGGTGTACCAGCTACTGATCTGTTCATGTAGATATCGGAAACAGGTGTACCAACTTTTGGTCTGTTCATGTAGATATCAGAAACAGGTGTACCAACTACTGGTCTGTTCATGCAGACAAGTGAAACATGAAACAAGTGTAGAAACCGAGTACATTTCTAGGTTTTCTGTAGTTTAACGCAAATTTCGGACTCACAGAACCATAGAACGGCAAAACCTGAAATGTGTGTTACTAGAAATCCGCATAAACATGTATTCTCATGACGGCTGGTATGGGCGTTAAAACTTCAATTAAAATTAAGTACAGAATAAAGTTTCGACTTTCTTTGGTCATCTTTTGGTTAACAAAGAGATTTTGCAAAGTCTCTTTGGTTACCTTAACATGACCTAAAAAGGTTGAAACGAAGCCTGGTATGGCTTAGGAGTTAGAGCGCTCAGCAAGTCGGGGGTCGCGGGTTCGAGTCCCTTTACTAAACGTAATAATTCTATCAACAAAACAGTGTGTGTGTTTTTCGTTGAGCAAAGTCACAAAGGGCTATCAGCTCAGCCCACCGAGGGGAATCGAAGCCCTGATTTTAGCGTTGTAAGTCCGGAGCGTGGGGCTCAACAAAAGAACTAAACAAAAAAAACATAATCTGAAGTATGGTTAACCACTGCGCCGCATCCGTCCAATTATAAAACTATTTAAATTAGTGTTTAATGACGAACAGGATAATATGTTTAGAATATACGTATCTACAAAAGTTACTTATTTTAACAGTAGCCTGATAGCTGAGAAATTTATAAAGCAGATGGAGTGTGTAATATATTATTGATATGGATTAAATAAATCATGGGCCTGGCATGGCCTAACGCATTAAGGCGTGCGCTTCATAATCTGAGGGTCGCGGGTTCGCGCCCAAGTCGCGCCGTGGGGGCATTATAATGTGACAGTCAATCCCACTATTTGTTGGTAAAAGAGTAGCCCAAGAGTTGGCGGTGGGTGGTGATGACAAGCTGCCTTCCATCTAGTCTTATACTGCTAAATTAGGGACGGTTAGCAAAGATAGCCCTCGAGTAGCTTTGTGCGAAATTCTCAAACAAAAGATAAATCATGTGATTTGTGGATATTCTAAGTTGTTAATTAGTTTGTATGTAATCATGTAAGGCACTCTACCAGAATTGTACTAAAATTTCTACATAATGCCGAAACTTGAGTGAATACACCACTGTAAAAAACATAAAACTTTGAGCTAGTTTACTGAAGTGAAACAATAATACATGTGTCAAACCTTTTACATGGGTCATTGGAGAGACCAAAAGAACCTTTAAGAAAACATTTGTTTTATGTGTGTACGTGTTTTTCTTAAAACAAAGTAACATCGGGGAATCTACTGAACCCAACGAGGGAAATCGAACCCCTAACTTTAGCGTTTTAATTCCGTAGACTTACCGCTGTACTAGCGAGGAGTTTGTTTTAGGATGTTACCGAATGGCTCGGAGGTTAGCCTTATAGATTTATGATATTCAAATCCTGGGTTCAATTTCACGTGGTGTACAAACTGTAGATGGTCCATGGTGTAGATTTATTCTAAGGAAAAGCATTACACATCGTGCGGGCTAATACAATACGCAGTTGTTATAAAGTTCATAAGAAAGTCGGAATGGAAGCGAAGACAGTAACGACCCCGAGCTGCATTAATGTGAAAAACATATTATTTTTAAACCAAGGTTTAGTTGCTATTAGTTTAATTACCATTAAAGATCTAGAAACAAAAAAAAATTATAAAGCAATTACATCACATTAAAACAAAACATTGCATTTAATGCACCGTAAACCTACAATTAAAATTATATTAGGCCTAGGACATTTGCAATAATTAATTCTGAATAAATAACGAAAAGAAGCAAATTAAAAAAAAACAGCGCAAAGATTTTATCGAGGTTATATATTTTCAGAACACAAAAGAATGCGATACGAGAAGACATATCCAAATATGAAACAATAACAAATAAGCCAACTTTCTGCCAAGATGTCGTCACTTCCGGTAAACATTTTTGCGCGTCTGCAAACGAGATATTATTATACACAGCATTATTATCCATGCATAACTTTATCCAAAGTCCTCACACTTATACATAAAAAAGTGCCTTCTACTAAATTATCACACTGTTGAGTGAGAAATGCATGCAGGGGAAATAAATACAATATATAACTAAAAATGTACTTGAATTTTATATGCTCTATTCATTTTTATGTTACAAGACTTCTTATTGGCTGGATTACGAATGCTTAAACTCTGGAGATGAGAATTTTACAAAAACAAAGTTTTGGGTTTTCTTAATCCGTTTCGTTTTTTAACTTGAGACAAGCTCTAGATTCAACGTTCTGCAACAGACTAATTTAAGGTAATAATAAAAATAGTTGGTGTTTCTAACGTAAAAATAGTTTATAGCTTGGAATATTTTTAAAGGACTTTGAGACTCAATTGCAAAAACACTCATGCACAGCACTTTAAGCGCATACTGATATCTGAGTTTAATACGATGACATTAAAGCATTTTATGTATTGATTGATTATTAGAAATTAAGCCCAAAGCTACACAATAGGATATCTTGACATTGCCAACCAGGGGATATCGAAAACCCGGTTTCAAACAACCTGAGTCCGCAAACTTATCGCTGTACCACTGGCGAAGGGGGGTAAATTTTATGTAAAACTGTAATTTATATGTAAATAAAAATATACGTACTAACACACGGTTCGAACCCAAAAAACACGGGTGTACTTAAGGTTAAAACGTAAACCGTATTCAACTTGCTTTCTGACATCGTAGTTAAAAGGTGTAATATCACCTATGACATGAGTGATAGTGACGTTCGTGTTGAAAGGTTAACGTCACGTGGGGTGTTCGATCTGATGTCTGTTTCATTTTGTTTCTAAGTCTTCTACGAGAAACATAACAATTACTACATCTTGGGCTACTTTGTAACAAGGGAATTTATCTTCTATTTTATTATATCACATGTTACTACGTTATGAACACTCGAACTTTAACATTATTGTTAACAGGTATGTGATATCAAGTGCTCTCTTCCCATTATTCTTTGGTTAAAGTGATTTCGCAAATTAAGAAGGTTTTTTTTTGTTCCGTTTTTCTTAATCTTTCGATTAATTAGATGTTGGATTACACTCTTCTCGCTAGCAACGGTGCTTGTAACCTTTCAGCATTTGCAGCTGTTTTGAGTTTGCAACAGATTATTAGCAGTTTTTATTCTAATAATGTTTGATTGGATTTGTTCCTCTTAAACTGGAATTAGTAATTGCTTCGTATATTTGATACGGTTCTTGTTAAACCAGACAACAACTGTCCTGTGCTGGAAGTAAAGATAAGTTTTTTTGTTGGCTAATAACGACTAATTATTTTTAATTGTATAATTTTTATTGCGATTTATGCTAGGCTTAGTGTTTGAAATAGAACAATGAAATCAATTTCCCTTCTCGCTCTTATTATCCAGTGGATATTGAAAAATGAACAGATGTTAAGTAATTAAGATTTCGAGCTCCTCACATTGCTAATAACTTGCGTTTTTTTTTAAATAAATAAAATAATTCTTTTTCACAATAAGTAAAAACGAATCAAATTATTGAAATATTGCAATTTCGTTTATGTTATCGACAACACTCTGAAGTTGTTCTTCTGAGTGGTAAATTTGGGAAAAGGCCAATGTGTAAGGTCGTTCGAAATGCAAACTAAACATTTTAGAAAGTCATGCCGGGCATCGTCAGGTGGTTAAGGCGCTCGACTCGTAATTTGAGGGTCACCGGTTCGAATCAACCGTCGCAGCAAACGTGCTCGCCCTTTCAGCCGTGGGGGTGTTATAATGTGACGGTTATTCCATATATTTGTTGGCAAAAGAGTAGCCCAGGAGTTGGCGGTGGGTGGTGATGACTAGCTGCCTTTTCTCTAGTCTTGCACTGTTAAATTAAGGACGGCTAGCGCAGAGAGATCTCGTGTGGGTGTGCACGAAATTCAAACAAACAAACAAACAAAGAAGTCATGCCATTAAACTGAATCTCTGGAAGGACTGAGCCTCTTGGTACTAATCAAGACCATGGTACTTTTTTTGGTCCTGTAGATACTACAAATACGTTTGTAAACTTTTTTGGATCTGTTTATGTAAAGCAACACTTTAGTTGTGTCACTGATTGGCCCACTTTTCATGGTCACCTTAAGGAGCACATTATGATACTTCTAGTACGTTCTATATTGATTATTACTGGTAAGAATATTTTAGCCCTATTTTGTCTTTCAAACTGAGCTGCTTTTCCCAGTGTGGGATGAAGTATTTTGCTCTTCCAAGTTCACAAGTCTAAACATGTTATGAGTGTAAAAAAAACAAAAAAACTTCACATTTTTTCCTGTTTTAAATTGTTTTACAAACATCGTTTCAAAAAGTTATATGTTTTATTTTAAGAGTATTTGTTTGGTTGGAATTAAGCACAAAGCTACACGATGGACAGTCCGGGCTCTGCCCACCACAGGTATTGAAACTCAATTTCTAGCGTTGTAAGCCCGCAGATAATACAGCTTCAATCCTGCATGATTTTTTTTGCATTTGGTGTTTTCACGCAGATTGCAACTCCAATTGTCCTACCCTCTAAACATGTAGATGCTTTTTATATCAGTAATACAAAGGCTTATGATTAAGACAGTCATGACATTTTGTGTATTAATGGAACATTTAGTGTCTACACTTTCCAGGGATCAGATGTCCCTAAAGACCCATTATTGTTAAATTTGTTTAATATTTGTTTTTCTTAATGCTATTGTGAGAAAGGTATACGTTTCCAGGGGTTGTGCTGCATTCAACTTGAATGAAATTGTTTTACTATAATTATTACATTCAAAACTACAATACTTCTTCAAGCTGCGTCAGTAAATCGTCTTTAAGCCTCACTGATTTGAAAGTTGTTCTTTGCTATTTAGTTATCGCATGCACAGTTTCTTTATATCTACACATCCAACCTGGGAATAACGCGAATCCGCAGAGGAAACACACATAATAGTTACAGAATATCTGTTATTTCTATGCTACGTAATATGTAAAACAGATACTCGTGTACATCTGAATTCTATCGTCAGACTCTGCAAGATTAGCACCAGCTGCAGGAAGATGGTGCATTACAGATACATCACAGGCTTGTACAGAAAGCTCAACTCAACTGACACTCCCACCAGAGATGGAAAGAGGACACATCAGTCAGATAGTATGGACCAACATGGTCTACTGAAGGAACACGGGTTAAATGAGGAAGACGTCCGATTATCATAGCAGAAGAACACGAGAAATGTTTTCTAGGTCAAAGTTATTTGATAATTTTAGTGGGTTACTACTGTTATTTAAGTCACTTATTAAAATGGAACCTAGATGTGCCACTTGAAATAGGGGTGGTAAAAACAGAGGAAAAGGTCGGGATAGACATTAAACAGATAGAGTATGAAAGAACTGAAACGTAAAAAAAAAGTAATTATATTATATAGGCATGAAATGTTATTCTAAAATTTGAACATCATAACGTTAAAATATTCATATATGTACAATTTATCACATTCGTTATAACAAACTAACAGTGATAATAAATGTGAGTAGTTTACAGTTTGTTTCAACAATGTTATATTTTAATTATCTCAAGTATGAACATTGTATTATTGGTTTGAACAATGAACATTTTTTAAAAACATATTTCGTGTTATTTGTTTCAACAGTGAGTAATATTTTACGTCTTCAACAGTTAGTATTGTGTTATTTGTTTCAACAGTGAGTAATATTTTACATCTTCAACAGTTAGTATTGTGTTATTTGTTTCAACAGTGAGTAACATCTTACATCTTCAACAGTTAGTATTGTGTTATTTGTTTCAACAGTGAGTAACATCTTACATCTTCAACAGTTAGTATTGTGTTATTTGTTTCAACAGTGAGTAACATCTTACATCTTCAACAGTTAGTACTGTGTTATTTGTTTCAACAGTGAGTGATATTTTACATCTTCAACAGTTAGTATTTTGTTATTTGTTTCAACAGCGAGTGATATTTTACATCTTCAACAGTTAGTATTGTGTTATTTGTTTCAACAGTGAGTAACATCTTACATCTTCAACAGTTAGTACTGTGTTATTTGTTTCAACAGTGAGTGATATTTTACATCTTCAACAGTTAGTATTTTGTTATTTGTTTCAACAGCGAGTGATATTTTACATCTTCAACAGTTAGTACTGTGTTATTTGTTTCAACACTGAGTGATATCTTACATTTTCAACAGTTAGTATTGTGTTATGTGTTTCAACACTGAGTGATATCTTACATCTTAAACAGTTAGTATTGTGTTATTTATTTCAACACTGAGTAAGTAATATGCTATTTATTTTAACGCCCCCGATAGTACAGCGAAAAATCTACAAATTTACAACGCTAAAATCAGGGGTTTGATTTCCTTAGTTGAGCTCAACAGATAGCCCGATGTGGCTTTAATAAAAGAAAAACACATACTTATTTGAACACTGTTTGGTATGTATTTACTTTGTGTTGTTTCTTTTAACAGTAAGGTGTATTTGTATCAACATGTCAACTCATTTCATTTGAATATAACAATAGGCGAAGAGCATATATATATATATATATATATAAGACAGGGAGAAATACGTAAGGAAATGTATCAAAAATGTTTATTTTTCATTAATATAAAAACAGTATGATAACTGGGGGTGAAGCCTATTCCAATTTGTTAGTTTATTACAATGATTACTTCGCTATTCGTGTAGTCCAGCTCATTTGTGTCTATGTTTACGTGACTACTTGTGCAACCTGCCTGAAGTCGTGGTTATGCTTATGTGATTTTTAATAGTCTAAATTAATTCCTGTTCATTTCTATATGATCGTCTATTTCAGTTCAACTCACTTTGTTCTTTCAGGTAGTGATTCACAATTGTTCGTTGTTTTTGCATGAGAAAAAATGAAATACTGATTAATGAATAGGATTGACTAAAGAGAACAAATTTATAGTCAGTCGTGCGACTCGTAATCCGAGGGTCGCGGGTTCGCGCCCGCGTCGCGCTAAACATGCTCGCCCTCCCAGCCGTGGGGGTGAATAATGTGACGGTCAATCCCAATATTCGTTGGTAAAAGAGTAGCCCAAGAGTTGGCGGTGGGTGGTGATGACTAGCTGCCTTCCCTCTAGTCTTACACTGCTAAATTAGGGACGGCTAGCACAGATAGCCCTCGAGTTGCTTTGTGCGAAATTACGAAACAAACGAACAAATTATAGTCAGTCTATTTATTTATATATATTTTAGACAGTTAAAGTTGCACCTATCAATTGAAAGAAAAATTAATTTATGGTTTACAAGTGATTTTCTTTTTAATTTCGCGCAAAGCTACACAATGGGCTATCTGTGCTCTGCCCACCACGGGTATCAAAACCCGGATTTTAGCGTGTAAGTCCGCAGACATACCGCTGAGCCACTGGGGGGCTAAGCTAATCTAGGGTTATCTGCGCTAGCCGTCCTTACTTTAGATGTCTAAGACTAGAGGGAAGGCAACTAATCATCACCACCCACCGCCAACTCTTGGGCTACTCTTTTACTAACGAAAAGTGGGATTGACCGACAAATTAAAACACCCCACGGTTAAAAGGACGAGCATGTTTGGTGTGGCGGAGATTCGAAACCGCGATCCTCACATTACGACTCGAGTACCTTAACCACCAGGCCACGATTGTTAAGTAAATTAAATGTTTGTAAAAATACTATTATCATAGATTATCAACTGATTATTTTATAATAAAAATCAAGTAATCTCAGTTCTTGTATGTCACTCACTGATGCCAGACAACCTGGTGGAACGTTCTGAATAAAATTTAAAAAAAGTTTTACCACCAATGAAAACTCGTGTGAATTTCTGGGATTGTTCGAGATTCTACTTGCTATGATTGCCATCTAGCGGGAAATAAATTAACAGTTCCTAATACTAGGAAATAAAAGTAGTTATTAGATTAGTTTTAATTTCGCGCAAAGCTACTCGAAAGCTATCTGCGTTAGCCGTCCCTAATTTAGCAGTGTAAAACTAGAGAGAAGGCAACTAGTCACACCACCCATCACCAACAATTGGGCTATTCTTTTACCAGCGAATGAGGGTATTGACCGTCACATTATACACCCCCACGGCTGAAAGAGCGAGCACGTTTGGCACGACCGGCATTCGAACCCGCGCTCCTGGAATTACGAGTCGAACGCCTTAGCACATGGCCATGCCGGACCTGTTAAATTAGATGAAGTTCTCAAGTTAACAGAAAATTAACAGGTTAATAGAGAGTTTCCAAGAGAAAAAAATAAAAGCAAAGAAAAACAAGGAGAAATAAATTGTTACATGTATCCAACGTTAACTCTTACTTACACTTATTATACATACTTTGTTGGTATATCAGATGATATGTATTTTAAACAACTGAAAACCTGCATTTCTTCAAGAAATATATTACTTAAAAGTGAAAACATTCCTCTATAATAACTAATATGACAAGTTTAGTTTATCTGCTTTTATTATCGATATTGATAAACAAGACACGTTCGACAAGCTTTTGTTATTAGAACTATAATTAAATTTAAAGTAGAAATGCTAAACGAAAGCTGGAGAAACTTAGGAATTGAAACAAAACAAGAGCAGTAATAAAGATGACTTAAATCGATTAAAATAATTCAGGAAAAAGGCTAGAATAATAATAAAACTGTAGCTTCAGTTTGTCGGAAAGTGTGGGGGAAAAAAACTGCTGAAAAAATGAATGTAGAACATAAACAAGAACACATTGCGACAAACAAAAGTTAAACGAAACGTATTCGTGTCTTTTTATAGCATTCGTATTTTGAAAAAAAACGTCGAATATTTTAGAATAATTAACAGTGAAAGAAGACGTGTACGGTGTTTTCAAATTTTAAAATTACTTTTCTCCCATTTCTTCACGTATATTTCCTCGTGATGTTTGTTAATTTTTTGAATTTCTTAAGAATATTAATTGTCTTAGATCAAAATAATACCATAATTCAATCAACCAATAAATAAATATTTGTTGATCGTTTTCGAGAACGTTCTAACTCAGAGGCATCTTCCTGTGGGTGAGAACATTGTCCTTACTAGAAAATATTTACTTTCTATGTATTTTGCTCAAGGCGAACTTCCAGCCGTTTCAGTGTAGCCAATAATATAACACGCTGAAAATATTTATTTATACAACAAGAATATTAAATGATTTAGACTCCAAAATTACATTTTGAATGAGCGACAGTTTCATTTTTTTTTGTCGAAACAGTAAAATGCGTACGTGGCTATTAATTCTAAAAATATACCCTAATCCAATAGGAAGAAACGTCTTCATCCATAAAGTGGAGAATGCAGTAACGAAAGAGAATCTTCCGGCTCAAAAGCCACATCGATAAAACTTCGTATAATGTAGGGTATTCTTGATGACACAAAACAATAAACACAGGGTTTGAAGCTGACGAATACTTACAGGCTAAACTTTCACAAGCTTTCAGACACAACTCAAAATCAAGGGTTGTTCTCCAGACAAAGATAACGGTAGAAAGCGAAATCACAAAAACTCACGTTTGACCATAGGCCTTTCAATTTCTCGTTCAGCTCCAATGGAATTTTACACTTTTTATTCGTTTCAAAATGGATTGCAAGGCTGACCTTCATGTAAATAAGAGGGTCTGTAGAACATTAGTAAAGATAAAATCTAGGATTGGCCTTGCTACTTTCAGCACAAAATAATTACATGTAAATATCATTTGTAAAAACGTTGTCATCAGCTGAGAACGAGGAGGGAAGAAACTAATCCTGTAATATCGTCTTCATAACGTGTGAAGGTATTTAAATAATAACGCATTTAATAACGTGACTGAATACACATTATTCTAAAACAAAACAGTTTGGTATTCTTTTTAATTTCACGCAAAGATACACGACGGCTATCTGTGCTAGCCATCCCTAATTTAGCAACTCTTTTACCAACGAATAGTGCGATTGACCGTCACTTTGTAACGTCTTTACTGCTGAAAGGCCGAGCATGTTTAGTGTGACAGTGATCCGAACCTACGACCCTCGGATTACGAGTCGAACGCTTTAATCCACCTTGCCATGCCGGGCCTAAAAATTTGGTTACATATACTTTCGTTTCTGGTGACATTCAAACTTACTTTTAGGACACTAAGGTCCTGTCGCACCATCTTAATGTTCAGTTAAAGTTGCTTTAAGACGCTATCTTCCTCTTAAACCACCTTAACATTTATGATTGAAGCTGCCAAATGAAATATTTTAACTTGCAGTTAGTTTCCAAGCGAAACTAACTTTGTTTACATTATTACATCGAGTTATTCTGCTATTAATCGCAGTTTAATATTACAAGAAAAGCATACCCGAGTTAGCACTTCAAATTAAAATATGACACACTGTCTTCATGTAGGCATTTTAAACTGTTACACGAAGTCCTGTTTTCTAGTATTTGTAGTTTAAACTGCTACTAAAAGATTTTTATATGCAAAACCGGCTCTTTTGGGTTGAGAAAATATTTTACATAGAAGAGCGAACAATGTTTCGACCTTCTTCGGTCATCGTCAGGTTCACAAAGATCTTAAAACACTGTTGTTAAGCATAGAATAGAGAATATAACCAACTGACGTGCGGTTGTTTCAACGCATCTTAAAGGTATGTTGGACAAGTCACGTCTCAAAGATATTTTATGAAGGGTGAATCTCAGAAGGAAGGTACGAATTAACATCAGAAGATGATTTGTTCGTTTGGTTTGAATTTCGCGCAATACTACACAAGGACTATCTGCACTAGCCGTCCCTAATTTAGCAGTGTAAGACTAGAGGGAAGGTAGCTAGTCATCACCACCCACCTCTAACTCTTGGGCTATTCTTTTACAAAAGAATAGGGGGATCGACCGTTTGTTTGATGCGACAGGGATTCGAACCTGCGACCCTCGGATTATGAAATGAACGCCTTAACACGCTTGACCATGTCGGGCCTAAAAGATGATAATTGAAGTGTTGGGGAAACATAATATGAAAGAAGAAATTGAAGATCTCTTCGTAACTGGAAAGGTTGAAAAAAATACTGCAGAAGACAGAAGTTGACTTATGTCAAAAGTTTATTCAAATGGATGAATGTATAGACATTAGAAACTCTTTGTGTCTCAAAGGAAAGAAAATGATCTGTGTAAAACCATTTAAGAACTTGGCACTACTTTATGCGGATGTACACCTTGAGCCGCATATAAAAGGAAGACAGTCGCAGAAAATCTTGTATACTGATATGGTTCAATGTCGTATCTTTACCATATTGGGGGCAGGAATGCTAACTTCAAGAGGTAACTTTTATCTTACCTACTTACTTTTAATTTACTATGTGCAACATTGGTTATCGTTAGTCTCTTGTGGACATTGATCCTCCCAAATTATTGTTCGATCCTCATCTGTGACCATTACACATGGGAAATACACGAGTTAGTATATCTTAAGAATAATTGACAAGAGTAATGTAATATTAGAAAAAAATATTAATTTATACTAACTACATTCTTATGTTATCGTGGCAGATGTTTGTTGTTGTTTTGAATTAAGCACAAAGCTACACAAGGGGCTATCTGTGCTCTGCCCACCACGGGTATCGAAAATCGGATTTTAGCTTGTAAGTCCACAGACATACCGCTGAGCCACTGGGGGACAGGCAGATGTTTGAATTACTTAAGTGTTAAAATAGTAGTACCTTATTTTCCTTATTTTATTTTATTTTTCATATTTTTATGTTTATCTTTTTCTTATTCTCTTAACTTCGGAGACCAGTCACCTTCCCCCAACTGTCTGAAGGCAGTAAAAGGTGATATAGATGTGGGCTTGAGCACCAACTTCTCGCTTTCCTAATCTCTAGTCTTATTATCTGAGACTAAGACTGATAGAAAGTACATCCCCACCGCAGTGCGGGTCCATTTCCTGTCACCTCCAGAACCTAGGATACATTTTATAATCCTACTTTGTAGCTTGTACCCTATTATCTTTTTTTTTTAATATGCAAATTATTCTTTTTAATTTTAATATTTTTTGTTTATGGCTATATACACGTATTGGGATATCTCTGGAAGAACGTGGTCACTTATGTCCTGTTTGGATACGTTACGTATCGTAAACTTGCATTCCGTTTAAAACTGTTCCAGCGTTGTTTGGATGATTCTTGTCCATTCACCTTGCGACAACTTCTTTCTGGATTTGTTTCTTGTTATGGGAATCTAGATTTGGGCTTTCGGGTTCTTCAGTGCCGAATTTTGCCACGTTTTGTGAAATTGCTGCCTTTGTATATTCAGGAAATGTTTCGTGCTTGGAAGGTTCTTCTTGGGAATAAAGGACTAAATCTCAGCCCCTCTTTCCCTACAAATTTTTGATGAACCTTTGTTTTCCAATCCGGCTATTGTTGATGTTCGGAACCGACCATTTAATTTTCCTGAATTTATTACCGCAGGTATAGTTCAGGTCCGACATTTATTGTATGAGGTGCTCCCTGGTTTTCTCCCGGTGAGGGCAGTGATTGAATTGTGTACGGATGCTGACCCTTTGGCCAATGTCCGCACAATTGTTTCACACTTTACTATGCTCAATCAGGCGTTACCTGTGGATTGGTTGGAGTTTTTGTCCACCCAGCCCGCTAATCTACCATCAACCGTACGTGTCGTTAACCTGTACTTTCTGGAACAATCCGATAACCGTGTCCATTTTCAGGGGTTATCCCTGAAGCAGTTGGTATTTTATTTACAGTGTTCACTTGCTGTTCATGTTCCTGCTCCATTCTACTGGGGGGATATTGTTTCTCCTGGAGATTGGAAACTTATTCGACAAAGCACTTATTCTTCTTTTGTAGGTTTTCATGTTTGTGATGTCGATTATTTACTGTGGTTGCGGGCGATAACCACTAATGTGAGGCTGGTTCATATAAACAGACATCCCACGGGGTTGTGCACTTTGTGTTCGAAGGCGCGGGAAACCATTGACCATCTATTTTTCCACTGTTCATTGGTACAGCCTTTGTGGTCCTATGTACATAAATTATTGGAGTTTTATTTTGGTTGTCCTCTATCTAACTGGGTATGGAGGAGATGCCAATTAGTGGGATCACATCCTTCGTTACCTAGGAGATGCTGCAACATATTCCGTTTGCTTACCAGTTTGGCACGAGAGGTTATATGTTCTGCTCGTTCAGTTTATTTAGCAAGACATCGCGAAATTCATTTAATTTCCATGTTTAAAGTGCGTGTACGTAAACATATTTATCTCCATTACCATAGGTGTTTGTTACATAACTCATTAGGTGTTTTTTATTATACGTATTCTTATATTGGTACCTTGGCAAACCAAGGTACCCAAGGTTATTACTTGTGTACTTTATTAAGATAAGTTGTAATTTCTTTATTTGCATTGTCTTTTTAATTTTGTTGCCAATAACAGATCTATTGGTTTCTTGTTTTGATACGTAAACTGTATTATTTGAATAACTGCTGTTCAAAATTACATCTTTTATATATTTTTACCCCCCAGTGGCTCAGCGGTATGTCTGCGGACTTACACGCTAAAATCCGGGTTTCGATACCCGTGGTGGGCAGAGCACAGATAGCCCATTGTGTAGCTTTGTGCTTAATTCAAAACAAACAAACAATTTTATATATTTTTTGTTTCTAATTTATTAGCTTTCTGGTAATTTTCAGCATGATAATCTGTAGAGTTATTGATACATGATAATTTATTAACTTGTGTTTTAATTGTTGTATTTCTGTGTATACCCCCTCGTTGAGGTGGGATAAATAAAGAGAAAAAAAAACAGACAAAACTTCCGTGTTAATGATTCCTGCCCCCCGGTGGCTCAGCGGTATTTCTAAGGACATGCAACGCTAAAAACCGGGTTTCGGTACTTGTGGTGGGCAGAGCACAGATAGCCCATTGTGTAGCTTTTTTTGCTTAATTCAAAACAACAACAAATCAACATCAAAGACTCCTAAAGCTCAGTACAGACGTCTCTAATTTTGAGATACTGATCGTGTAAGACAACCTGTTAGTTGCGTGGGTTTTGAATCGACTAATTTATAACGCATCCGCAGCCAAAAATGCCTTAGGCCTTCCGATTTGCAACCCAACACGTTAACCTCTTGGTCACCACTGTGAGTGATTTATGGAAGCCGTGTGCGATTTGTTTACAAAAACACTTTGTGTCGAAAAACACTGTTTGAGACGCTTTCGCAAATATCTATGCAAGTAGCTGATATCCGTTTAGTGTCCGGCATGGCCAGGTAGGTTAATGTGTTTGACTCGTAATGTGAGGGTCGAGAGTTCGAATTCCGGTCGTACCAAACATGTTCGTCCATTCAGCTGTGGGTTCGTTATAATGTTACGATCAATCCCACTATTCGTTGGTAAAAGAGTAGCCCAAGAGTTGGCGTTGGGTGGTGATGAATAGCAGCCTTCCCTCTAGTCTTACACTGCTAAATTAGGGATGGCTAGCAGAGGTAGCCCTCGAGCAGCTTTGTGCGAAATTCAAAAACAAGCAGATATTCGTTTACGTGTATTTATCTTTGTTTACCTGTTATTACGTAAACGCACAATGGGATATCTCTCTTATGCCAATTCCTGGTATACAGGTCCAAATGTTAGTGTTTTTTAAGCGCTTGTACATTCAGCTGGGAGGTTGGTCATTTGTTTATAAAGTGCTAGTAAAACATATATAGATTGTTCTCGATTTACGCGAATTCGTTTTTCGCGTTTTGGGATAAACGATATCGGTGCAATTTCTCGATCTACACGATTTCGAATTCGGTTTCAACGCGATTTTCGAGCGATATGTGGGTTGTATCGACGCAAGTACAAACATTCGCTCGTCGTACGCGTTAAGGTTTCGCCGATTCAGACGCTCTGTTACGAAAACTTACGCGATAGCGCGACGCACGATTGTTGAAGTGACGTTACATCGACAACAACATCACGGTTATCTGTGCACTAACCAGGTGGTCGCAGGATCCATTTGGTCAAACAACGATGTCATTAAAAGTGGAGTTCATGCTTTCTGTAGATGTATTATGTTGACCACGTGAGCATAGGTGGCAGTCCTGCAGTATATCAAGGCTATACTAGTGGTAATCCCATTGGAACTATATGCATCGCGTGAACTCTATGAGAAATTGTGTTTGGTTTACGCGACCAATTCCCGGAACAGCGTGAATCAAAAACTACCTGAATATAAACTTAATTAACATTTTAAGCAATTCCATAAGTCTAATGTTATTTTAATTTTTTATTGTTGAGTTTACAACGTAGGCTTTGACAGTTCAGTATCCAAACCAGTAGATGATTTATATATCTTCCGAATGTTACAAGGTGTCATACTCAGTAATACCGAGATTAGCTACATAGGTGTTTCCAATGGTCGGTAATACACACACCAGTAATATTGACGAGTGTTGTCAGACCAAACACTCTTAGCATGCGTCTTTCCTTCGTATTTAATGCGTCAACACCACCGTTTCTTCGATGTTTTTTTTTTCTTGTCATAGTACGTTGCCATGGTAACACAGTCCTAGTTATCGCCTGCTTTTAATTAAGAATTACAGATTACTTACTCTGTGAGGATTACAGGGCGGATTTCTTCGACTCGAGAAAGATGTCGTCTTGTTGAAACCTCTCGAGTAAAAATACGCTGTTTTATTTCCTTATTGGTTAGTTAAAAAACCTGAGAGCTCGTGATTTATTACAACTTATAGTGAACTGATTAGCTGAAATAAGATTATACACCTTTTTAAGTGAATGAATTCAGAGACATTTCTTCGGGAGGATTGTCACTAGAATAACAATCCTTTTCGGGTTTTTTTGTTTTTTTTAACCTGAAATCCCGAGGTTCTTTTAAAAGAGATTAAAAACCAAAAACAATTAGACAAAGTTTCTTAAAACATTCTCTTGATTAATGTACTAAAGCAGAAAGCACATCAACAGATCTCGTGAGCCGAACTGTATAATCTATACAATCCCAGCAAGACTTACACAAGATGTATTACTTGTGAAACGTGCGGGGTAAACGGTGGACGTTTTGATAAATTGGTTGTTCAAAAAGCTTTAACCTGTTCAGTGCCGCAGACGATATAACTAGTCCAAGCCGATCGGTAACACAGTGCCATGGACGAGTTAATTCGTTCTCAATACCTAACTTCAACGCTAGATGTCAGCACCGTGCATGCATTTGGCATACTTACATATTGTTTCACTTTCGATCCAAAATGGCGTCACGAAAAAAGGTTACAAAATGAAGAAGCATTAGAGTTGTATTGTAGCAGCTGAAATACTTGGCAGTCAACAGATTAACGTCAATATTTCAGTGAAAAAAAAATGTATCATCACTTCGATAGAATGAGACTAGAACTAAAATCATGATAAAACAACAAGCAAAATTAATACTACAAACCAAAAAATAAAATCAACATTATTAGCAGAAGGAAACAATGAATCAGATTAAAACGTGAAACAACAACTGGATTAAACTAGAAACGTAACAATTTGTTGTTTTCGTTTGTTTGTATTAGGAATATCACGAAAAGCTACTCGAAAGCTATCTGCGCTAGCCGTCCCTAATTTAGCAGTGTAAGACTAGAGATAAGGCAGCTAGTCAGCACCTCCCACCGTAAGCTCTTGTGCTATATTTTTACCAACAAATAGTGGGATTGACCGTCACATTATAACGTCCTCACGGCTGAAAGAGAGAGCATGTTTGATGTAACGGAGATTCGAATCAGCAACTCTCGAATTACGAGTCGTGCACCCTAACTATCTCTCCATGCTAAGGAATACTTACAAAATATATAAACAATTTTTTTTATTCACTAAATTTTGTGAAAGACTACACAACGTCTATCTGTCCCAGCGATCTACTAGTCAAAAGCAATAAACCACAAAGCAGTGTACACCACTCACCTGGAGTTCCTGTACTACTCTTCGCCAACAAAAAGTGTAATTAATTTTCACATAATAACGTCTCATGGTTGAAAGGGTTAGCATGTTTGGTGGTAGAGTTTAAACCTGCGACCCTCAGATTACAAATTGAGCATCGTTAACTTACAGGCCGTGTCAGGCCTAAGAAAGGAATTAAAATCATAACTGGAAACAAATCTTTTTATTTCAACAATAATGTTAAGAGCTGTTTTGAATGTATTGGGCTTTTTGTTTTCCGGATTCTGGTAAAAATAAAGAAAACCGTATTACTAATTACAACTTCTGATTAAGGAAAGTTACTTGTAAGTAGTCTAATAAGAGGAACGTAATATTATAAATAGACTTTTATTGGCTTTAACGCACTCATTCGCCAGTTGGGTACTCTTGCTGTTATCGACGCTTTCGGCCGTAATTCCAACATCAGTGAGTTTATGTGCGTAATAAAAAAATTGAAATAATACAAATTATGAGTGTAGGTAATTGTGAAATATATAGATAGATGTGCAAAATGCTATTCAATACTGTTAAATAAAGTTAACTTTAAAAATAATTTAATATAAATTCAAAACACATAAAGATTGGTAGTGTGCTTCATTCACTATCAAATAGAAAATTTGAATAACGTCAAATGTGTAAATAAAGGAAAGAAATGCATGGTTGCTACTTGAACTTGCGTATTGTTTATATGATATTTCTGCATTTGTTGAATACTATAAGGATAAAAAACAGCTTAACTTTTATAAATTTTACTAGAAACATATTTATCTTACTTCTCATCATTAGCGAAAGGATAATGACACTTAAGCCTAAAGTACTAACAGTTAACATACATTTTTTTTTTTATGAAAATCTCCACATGTGTCTTAATTATATTCGTTCTGTTTCGTTCTAAACACAATCAACGAACCAAGAATCTGGATTTGGAATGGACATTTGGAGGAAAGTTTATTAAATTACTAATGAAAACGAAGCATGATAGTCTATTGGTGCAGTGTGTTCTTTTTAAGAAAGTGAGTTCTATAAGAAGATGACGGGGGTAGAGTTAATCTAGCGAAACGTGCATTTATCAAAGTCTGTCTTTCAAGCTGACACTTTTGTTCTGAAGTTTCAGTTGACAAAAAAGAAACAAAGAAATTAATACGAGTTAATCGAGTGTTTCTCAAACTTAATTACACTCTCTTTAATATATTATCGGAAGGCAGAACTCCCTCTCTGCCTCCATATCTTGTTTTACGAGGTAAAGTTACCCGTTTCAACGGCGTAATCATATTATTTAATTTAATAATAAGATATCGTGCTTTGTTTCCAGGTAACTAACTCCGAGGTAAGTGCATGAAACTTCATATTTAGGGTTGAAATACGCGCGAAATATTGTTGAATAGTTACCACATCGAACTGCGATTTCGTTGGTCCCCGTATCGCGTCCGTTACAGCAAAACCGCATTCCTCGTTTCAGGTACTGTAAGTACCAGTATTCGAGTTGCTCGAGACTTATCGGTTTGTAACGCTGAATAACCACATTTCGTCCTGTTAATTTATACGTTCAAGATTAGGCACAGCTAGCCCTTGTATGACTGTTTAAATATTCGTTATTTTCGCCATCGATATGAAACGATAAATATTTACGTTTTTTGTTGTTTTTAAGCGGCTCTTTAATACAGCTAAACAGTCACAACCAAAACATCCCCGTCGCACCAAACATCATCACCCTTTCAGCCGTGGGGCGTTAAAATGTTACAGTCAATCCTACTATTCGTTCGTAAAAGTGAAACCCAAGAGTTGGTGGTGGGTGGTGATGACTAGCTGCCTTCCCTCTAGTCTTACACTGCTAAATTAGGAACGGCTGGCGCAGATAGCCCTTGAGTAGCTGTGCACGAAATTCAAACAAATAATATTATTGCCCCCCAGTGGCTCAGCGGTACTTCTGCGAATTCACAACGCTAAAAGCCGGGTTTCGATATCCGTGGTGGGCATAGCACAGATAGCCCATCGTTTAGCTTTAATTATAATTTACATAATAATTTGCCAACCAGTGGAAGTTCGTTAAAGTTTTTGTTTGGTTTGTTTTCGATTTCGCGCAAAGCTGCACGAGGACTATCTGCACTATCCGTCTTTACTTTAACAGTGTAAGACTAGATGATAGGCAGCTAGTTATCACTATTCACGACCAAACTCTTGGGCTACTCTTTTACCAATGAATAGAGAGATTGACCGTCACATTATAACGCCCCTTTTGCTGAATGGGCGAACATCTTTGGTGAACAAAAGAAGTTGGATTTTGAGTATATTTAAAATAGTTCTATAAAAAAACGAATTAATTAATTAACATACAAAAAGCCGCAACGCCAATTTGACGGAAATTAGAAATAAATTAGTACTGTTTCATTAAGCCTTTTATACTTGTCCTTTAAAACGTTGGCGCCCCGAGTGGTTCGTGGGTTTTAAACGAGTTTCGATACACGTGGTGAATTCGTTGTGTAACATTGTCCTTAAGAAAACCCGGAATGAGCCATTGGAGCTTTCTCAGATGCTTAACTTTATGGTTAGCTATTGTTTCCGACAAGCTTAGCTCAGTATTCAAGATACATTGTTTAATGTTTCAATAGTTCGTTTGATGTCTGATTTCGTTATTCTCTTAATGGTGTTAAATGCGTTTTAATTTTCTTAAATTAATCTGCTAATTCACGAAACGATTCAAAGTAATCACTGAAGTTTGAATTCTACATCTAATAGGAGATTTATCTCGAGATAATTTCATCAGCGAAACAGTTCGAATAATCCATCAAACTTTTAACAAAATCAAGTGGAACACAATCTTTCAGCTTCGTTTTTCGTCTTTGTGGTACATTCGACTTAAATGGCACATTCAGGCTTAACTATCTAAAATTTAAAACCTTTGGCTAGAGGGAAAAGAACCAATTCGTAGCATTTGTCAACCACGACGGTACTTTTATCAGAATAACACGAATAAGTTTCAGCTTTGTACTCCCAGCTGGAAAAGTACAACTTGTTCAGTAACAACTCACAGGTTCGGATTTTGAAGTGGTCAGTTTTATTTTAATAAACTATTGGAATTAATTCTGGAAACAGACGAGAGGTAGACATGGAAAGAAAAATCATTAATACCGACTTATTGACATTAAATGGCCAGTTTTTAATATAATTATAGAAAAAATAATTAATTGTACAGTATATCGGTATTAATGCTCTAATCACAATACCGTATTTTGGTTTCGTGTTACTATAAGTTTATCAATGTAAATTAAGAATTCACGTTTAATATGCCCTGTATAACTCCCATAATTCATCCGAAATGTTTGGTTGTCATTTAACCTTCAAGATGCCAATTTAAGTTTATTAATCCATAACGACATTCATATTTACACATTATCATAGTCCAGCCATGGTCGCGAGTGGTCCATCTGTATCTCAGAACTGCTGACATAAGTGTTAAAACTTTTACTATTAGAGTAGAGAACAATGTTTCGATCTTTCTAGGTAATCTTCAGGTTAACAAATATCCTGAGATGCATTTTTTTTACTTCAAATGGGTTTCTTTTACATCACATTTATAGTATACTTATGATCACTTTCTTACCGGAATATGAATCCTTATCCGACGTATGTTCTTCTTGAGTGAGTGAAATAATGGATGAGGATGTATTGTACCTACCAACAGTCAGGATGCCATCACTTTTGTATAAACCATCAACAACTTTAATTGTGATGTAGACCACATAGTTGCTTTGCTGTAGTCATGTATTGACCGATACACCATTCCCCTCTTCACCATCGAACAAACTGTCGTTGATTGTTGACAACAGAATTTCACTATTTCAGCCATTTTTGCCTCTCCTAAAAAAGTGGATTTTAGCGGTTATACCTTCATTGAAACTGAAGAAATCCATTAAATTAACATATTTTATCTAAAAGAAAAACACAAGTTTTAAATGTGTTTTGCAAAATTTTTATCAGTGATCGAATATATATGATAAACACTTGTATCTTTTTTTTAAATCTGATAGTACGATTCCAGGTAAGTGACTATTTGAATATAATTAATTTTTTAATAAGTGTTGCTGAGGAAACAGCTGGTAGTTAATAAGCACAAGTCATTGCTAAATATCTACAAACTGTTCAACAACTTACATGTGAAAACATCGTGTTATCGCGTGAGGATCCTGGTGTGTAGACTATTAGCACCGTAGTGCCACCTATCGAGAAAGGTTCAAGCTACTTTAGAAAATCATGTTTGTAAAACATAAATGAAACTCAGAAACTATCAGAGAAGCTCATTAACATATTTTTATAAACTATTTTATACGTGTTTTCATTACTTTTTTAGTTACAGAATCTCTGAAAGAAAACAAGTCACACGAAAAAATAACATTGGCGAAAATTTCGTAAAGTTTGAAATCAATCGAACCAGTTGTTGCTTGTATCTTCCAGGATACACCCAATACATTTCACACAGAAAATGAGTAACTTCACGTGCTTTTGACTCAGTTATTGAATTATGGTATAAAATAAAATCCCGTAAAATTCCTCAGTATGATTGAATATCACGAGACTAAATCGGTAATAAATCGTTTGTGAACAAGTCGGTAGCAATTAAAATTATTACCTACAGATAAATGTCTCTGAAAATCAAAACTGTTTGAAAGCTTAATAGAGTAAATTTATTAACACGCTTTGAAGTTTAACAAACACGAATAATTTTTCTTTCAGAAAATGATGAAATGTTTTTTGTTATCGGTATTAAAAATATTCCTAAGTTGTAATGAAAATATTTCGCAAAATCTGTATGTGTGCTTTTGTTACAGCAAAGCCAAATTGGGCCCACCGAGGGGAATCGAACCTCTGATTCGAGCGTTGTAAATCTGAGGGGGGTTCACAAAATCCGTTTAACTGAATTCGCATCACCCCAAACATGCTCACCCTTTCAGCGGGAGGGCGTTATAATATAACGGTCATTTCCAATATTCGTTGGTAAAAGAGTAACTCAAAAGTTTGCGGTGGGTCTTACACTGCTAAATTAGGGACGACTAGCGCAAATAGCCCTCGAGTAGCTTTGTTTTGAATTTCGCGCAAACAGTTTCAAGACGTTTTGCATTTTCTCCTAGTATTTCTATTTATTACAGAGGAACTAAACTCAGTCATCTTTTTTATAACTAGGCTTATCTTCTTTTGGAGGTTGTGTGTTTTTAGTTTGTTTGTTTTTTTAATTATAATTCCGGAATTTTCATTCTTCCACAAGAATATCTGGTTTTTACTCTCGCGTGTTTCACACAACATAAAACTATACGTTTCATGACTGCCTTACCGTATTTCCATTCTTTCTTTTTGTAGCCCAAGCGATGCCACTAACCAGTTTATTTCCATGTTTTTCCGCTCTTAATGATCACGAGAAGTTCCTGACTTAATATATCTGTATATTTAATTCGCCATAAAATTCGTGAAATTTCAACTATGATCAATGAAATCCCGCGGGCGAGTAAACTTCAGTGAACTTCGTAAGATCCTTCTGGGCACACGCCACGCGCCACGAAGCTGTAAAGTTTGGCGTCAAATATTAAATTAATATTCTCTGCTGAAGTAAGAACACGATAACTCCTTGCGGTAGTTTCTTTACAAAAAAAAAAATCCCAACAAAAACAGTTTTGTCCCTAGGTTCTCTTAAATGACTTAAGTTTCGCTTTTAAAAGACGTTGCTTCCTTCTCAAAGGGGTTTTATTGAGTTCCTTTAACGTAATTAAGAAACCTCTGTGAAACGTATGAGAAAAAACAGGCATTTTATTGACTATAGCAATGCTTTCTTAGCAAATCCACTTGACAAGTTTTGAATGTCGTTACCACAACTATCTATTACACATGTTTGTATTACTTAATATTAGATCTGTATTAATACACATCCGTATGGGCCACACTCTTCTAAAAATATTTGTCTTCTTACGAAAACCTAACCAACACAGATGTTCCAAAATTCATTTCTTTAACCAAAATCTCCAGAGATAATTATTTTGCTCGTAAGTCTAACGATAATGTAAATATATTTTGGACTAGCATGAGAACATAATTTAATTCTACGACCAGGCTAACAAAGTTCTCCCCTTGGGACTGTTTAAAATATTTCGCGAAACATCCAGGAAATTAATTCTTTTTTGTGTGTTTATTTGGTTGATAAAGGTCAAAGTGGAGTGTAATAAAACTGGCAACAACTGTGAACTTCTGGTTAATGACATAATTAACATTAATAAAACGTACACTTTAGCAAATTAATCTGGTTCACACCGAATCAGTGGTTTTAAAGAAGTGTCTCGAGCATTATTATACTTTTTGTTTCGTATTCCATCCAATTGTTCGACTTATAATGCGAAGTTCGAGAGTTTGTTAGGCCCAGCATGGCCACGTGGTTAAGGCACTCGTCTCGAAATTTGAGAGTCGCAGGTTCAAATCTGCGTCACACAAAACATGCTCACCCGTTCAGCCGTGGGGGGCGTTATAAAGCAATGGTGAATCTCACTATGCGTTGGTAAAAGAGTAGCCCAAGAGTTGGCGGTGGGTGGGGATGACAAGCTGCTTTCCCTCTAGTCTTACACTGCTAAATTAGGGACGCTAGCGCAGATAGCCCTCGAGTTGCTTTGTGCGAAATTCCAAAACAAACATATTATTGCACAAACTGACGTATTTATAAAAGTTAAGTTTTTTTCTTATTTTATATTAGCTTATACATTAGTTTATGGATTTTAGAGAATATGTAAAACATTAGGTTATAGTATATATGTAAAAACGGCTCGTTTGGGTCGAGAAAATATTTCGGTCCTGACGATGACCGAAGAAGGTCGAAACGTTGTTCGCTCCTCTGCGTAAAATATTTTCTCAACCCAAACAAGCTTTTTCAAAAATATATATTTCTCTACAAGTGGGTTTTATCGACATCACTACTAGTTAATATACATAGTACTAGTTAAAAGTCCCCCGCTAATACAGCGGTAAACCTATGGATTTTCATTCTAAAAGCAGGGGTTGGATTCCCCTCGGTGTACTCAGCAGATAGCTCGATGCGGCTTTGTTATCAGAAAGCACAAACGCACTATTTAAACACTGGATAATATTAAACACGCCAGAGAGCTGCATATCTACTTCTAGTTGTTAATTTAGCAGACATGTTACATGTATTCAGTTTGTTACGTGTTGGTCAGTGAAACTTTAAATTTGATTTAATATGAAGTGTTGTACCTCATGTTGCTTCTGTCACGAATTCTTAACGTAAAGAGCAACTCATAACCTAAAGTTTAGCGTGGCTGGACTGCGAAACTGAGGATTTATAGCCCTTGACTAATAGTCACGTGTTTTATAGTTTGGGCCCAGAGGTACACGATGTAAGTCAAGCAGTTGAAGTCCAGTGGTTAGTGTTCGGTGTGTGAATCTGAGGTTCTACAACTGAAGAACCATTTCTAAAGGTACACGATGAAAGTCAGTTGAAGTCTAGTGGTTAGTGTTCGGTGTGTGAATCTGAGGTTCTACAACTGAAGAACCATTTCTAAAGGTACACGATGTAAGTCAAGCAGTTGAAGTCTAGTGGTTAGTGTTCGGTGTGTGAATCTGAGGTTCGACGATTGAAGAACCATTTCTAAAGGTACACGATGTAAGTCAAGCAGTTGAAGTCTAGTGGTTAGTGTTCGGTGTGTGAATCTGAGGTTCTACAATTGAAGAACCATTTCTGAAGGTACACGATGTAAGTCAAAGTCTAGTGGTTAGTGTTCGGTGTGTGAATCTGAGGTTCTACAATTGAAGAACTATTTCTAAAGGTAGAAGATGTAAGTCAAAGTCTAGTGGTTAGTGTTCGGTGTGTGAATCTGAGGTTCTACAATTGAAAAACCCTTTCTATTAAAAACGATCTACACGTTGGAACCGTAGGTGCTCTATTAGAGTAGCTCACAAATCCAACTATTTTGGACAAGAGAACCCCAAGAGTGTGTGGAGGGTACTGTTGATTTTCTTTCCCTTTAATCTGTCAATTCAAAACAAGAGACAACTTTTTGTGACATTGTAAAAAAGACAAGCAAGTATTTCGGATTGTATGGCACCAATAAACGTATGTATATATATTTCATCTTCTTATTGCCCGACATGGCCAGGTGGTTAAGGAACTCGACTCGTAATCTGCGGGTTCGAATCCCCGTAACAGCAAAAACGCTTGCCATTTCAGCTGTGGGAGCGTTATAACGTGACGGTTAATCACACTATTCGCAAGTTAAAGAGTAGCTCATGAGTTGGCGGTGAGTGGTGATGACTAGCTGGCTTCCCTCTAATCTTACACAGCTAAATTAGGGACGTCTAGCACAGATAGCCCTCGTGTACCTTTGGGTGAAACTTAAAAGAAAATTCAAAAATACGACTTTAATTTCGAAAGCTAGAAGAAAAATTATTGTATCTGCAATCACTAAAAACCTAACAAATCACTGATTGTGAATTTTATTTTATTTATGAGACGTAGAAAGTAATGTATATCTTCATACTTCAGTGTTGTCAGATCACAAGAAGTTTTAAACTTCAGAAAACTGTTTCTAAGGAATTAGTAGACTTGGAAGAATGTTAAGTTTCTCATGGGGACAAAACATTCCGTCTTCTACAAAAATTAATTAATACTATAAAATATTCTGGTGGATATTTCCTGTGAAAATCTTGATAAAAACCGTAAAAGTAGCTTCGACATATACAAAATTGGACACGATGCAAAATTGTTTAGTCTTTAGGCTTAATTTTTAACTGCTGATAAATTTGAAGAATTACTGTTGAGTCCAAATGGAAACACGTATTTTTTATTCGTGAAATAATAAAACTCGGAGCACCATATGAATTAATAAACTGATCACATGATGTTCGTATTAACAAAAAAATATTGGCTGCGAACTGGGCATAAAGCGCCATCTCTTAGGGATATTAAACACTACTGTAATGTGAAACTTTCGTGATGATTCCGCTCTGTGCATTAAAGATAATAATACTAAAACTAGTTACAGACAGAAATTGAAATATTATTTCTTCCTGTCGTTATTACTAAATAAGTTGTACAATTTTACTGGATAAAAAAAACGGATAATATCTCGGTTCATGTTAGTATATTTCGCCACTCCACATTGGAAAGTTATATTCTATATTTACAATGTTATTGACAAACACTGTTTTTAGTTGTATATTCCTAAACATCCTGAGCATAAGAAGGTACTTTTCATTCGTCATTCATCTGATAGAATATTTTTATTAATATCTGAGAGCTTGCAAAGCTACACTAGGGATAACCGATTCTGGTTGTAAAATAATAGTTTGGAGGGAATGTATCTAATGAAACTCTGTCGTACTATTATAGGAAGTAAATAACGGGCGTTCAATTTCGAAAAAACCTCAATAATTGTCATTTTATGATTAATCTGTTTTATTGTTTCTTTAAACCTGGAACTATTGCATCTTAGGCATTTTTATTTATTACTTAATCACACTTTCTAATTCGAGAAACAACGGATTTTCGTTCTTGGATTCAATATTTAAAAGTATAGTTGTTGTTGTTGTTGTTTTGAACTAAGCACAAAGTTGCACAATGGGCTATCTGTGCTCTGCCCACCACGGGTATAAAAACCCAGATTTCAGCGTTGTAAGTCCGTAAATATACCGCTGAGCCACTGGGTGCATGAAAGTATAGAAATGTATCCATTTTATTTTATATAAAACAAATCTATCTTCATCTCTATATTTATGTGCAATAATAGAAATCACAAGTGTACTTCTATTATTCCATATATCATACTATAATGGAACTCTTGCTTATATGATACCAGAAAAACTTTTTAATTACGCGATATGCAAACTCCAACTTGACGTAATTTTTATCCTGTGTGCATATACTTTGCGATAGGGGTCACGATTTTTCCTTTTACCGTCAAAGAGAACTTCGTTTGTCTCCATTCTCAGGATGCAGATATGACGTCATGAATGCGTCACTCGCGGGATCTAATGCACTAGCGCCGCAGGTAATCGGCTCGTAACCTCAAAAAATCGATTTTTCAGTACACGCAGAGGTTTGAATATAGATACACCATGGGTGTAACTTTGCTCGTAACACTTATTAGGGGTTGTTAGAGCATTACGTTGAGAGTGTTAGAGTGTAAGATTTAAGGATACGAGAGCGTTACAGCACAGTTGAGGGATGTAGTAGTTTTGGAGTGTACAAAGGAGAGTGATGAAGTATAAGAGTGTAGAACTAAGATGTCTGAAAGGTGTTTTCACCGCAAAATTCAAACACTCATTGCTTGCTTCAATATAAGTTTTGGTGAGGTTAACCTGTACTGAAGATGAGCTATGCACAATGGTAAGCAGGATACCTAATATTATTCCAACTTTAAAATCAAGATTTCCATCTATATTTCAAGTGCAGTGTGTATGGGATTCAGGTTTTATAAGATATTTTCATCTTGCATACACTTCCACTGTCTTCAGAGTCCATAAATTAACAGTGTGTAATTTCATTGAAGAGAAAAATGGGTCAATAGATCTTTATAAATGATACTTACTTCATTAGTAACACGAAAACACAGGCCTTAAAGGGAATTATTCAAAAGTGTGTGCTTTGACTAAAGAGTTATTTCTGTTAATGACACGTGCATTCAGTACACTTGAAGAACCACTCCAAACGGATGTCATATTTATATACGTTTGGGCAAGAAAGTGAAATATTCACAGCATTTGAAGATGGTTTACTTTCTTTGAACCATATGGACACTACTGAAGATGGTTCACTTTGTATGAACCATCTGGACTCCACCGAAGATGGTTTACTTTGTATGAACCATCTGGACTCCACTGAGGATGGCTCACTTTGTACGAACCATCTGGACTCCAATGAAGGTGGCTCACTTTGTATGAACCAATCTGAACTCTACTGAAGGTGGTTCACTTTGTATGAACCATCTGGACTCCAATGAAGGTGGTTCACTTTGTATGAACCATCTGGACTCCACTGAAGATGGTTTACTTTGTATGAACCATCTGGACTCCACTGAGGATGGCTCACTTTGTATGAACCATCTGGACTCCAATGAAGGTGGCTCACTTTGTATGAACCAATCTGGACTCTACTAAAGGTGATTCACTTTGTATGAACCAATCTGGACTCTACTGAAGGTGGTTTACTTTCTATGAACCATTTGGATTCCAATGAAGGTGGTTCACTTTGTATTAATCATCTGGACTCGACTGAAGATGTTTCACTTTGTATGAACCAAATCTGGAGTCCACTGAAGATGGTTTATTAGATTCGATTTTGTGTGTGTGTGCAAAGTTACTCGCCTAGACGTCCCTAACTTCGAGCTGATAATTTAGGGGAAGAGAGTTAGCCACTCACAGACCACTAACTTTTTGTCTGCTGGAGTCATAGCATTTGACTGCTACTCTTATGAGCATGGTCCATGGCTCTAAAGTCGGAATTACACTCTGGGCATACTAAACACTAATCTGGTCTGGCTGAAGTAAAACTGAAATCAGGAACTCAGAGAGGATAAAGAAAAACTTGGATAGATGCAAACCATTACAAATGTTGAGTAATTTACAACGATATGTTTAGAGCTCCACTTAAATAATACAACACAATACATATTCTCCATATGAAAGAGTAAAATACTTATATAATACAAGTGATAGTGTGAGTCCAAATGGCCCACGTGTAATGTTATATTTATAATACCATAGGGCCAGAATGATCCTCAAATGACAAACGGGCAATTACAACGGTAAGAAAGAGAAATGAAACAGCACTCAACACGCAAGAACTAATTGAGAATATAGTACATGAAATATCTGCTATAGAGCAGCACTGACTGAGTTGGACTGATTTTGAATTTGGCGCAAAACTACACGAGGGCTACCTGCGCTAGCCGTCTTTGATTTAGCAGCGTAAGACCAGAGGAAAGACAGCTAGTCATCACCACCCACCGCGAACTCTTGGGGTACTCTTTTATCAACGAAAAGTGGGATTGACCGTCAAATTATAACCCCCCACGGCTAAAAGGGAGAGCATGTTTAGGGCGACGGGGATGCAATCCCGTGACCCTCAGATTACGAGTCGCACGCCTTAACACGCTTGGCCGTGCTGGGCCCTCACTTGATTTGTTTGGTAAAGCCATCTATCTACGCAAATCACTCCTAATTTTCAAGTGATAGCATAGAAGAAAGGTAACTTGTCGTCAGCACCTACCGCCAAATGTTGCAATACCGTAATAAAATGGTGAAATACAGTTGTCAGACTTTTATCCACGCTTGAAAGCTCATTTCCTCTTTACGCGGAATGGGTATCTAGCCTTGAATTCTCTGCCACGCCAGGTATATGTCATATGAAGAAAGAGAAGACAAATCTATATGCTTCTATAACGTGAGTTTTGATGCCTGTACCTTTCACAGTCTCAAAACACGTGTGTCCAACCTCGCCTTAAGTCCGTTCCACGTCTAACTCTTCTTATGCTGATTTCACGAAGTGAATTGTGGGTCATTAAAATCAAAGCATCACACACTCCGTGTACTGCCTATGGGCAGTTGTAGGAAAGTGGCTGCTGTCCAACGTAACAAGATAAAAAAAAGTGTAATTCTAGACGTGAGACTCGAACAACCAATTATTTAGTCCAAAAACACAGGCTTGTGAAGTAAACTTCATAAAAGTTTGTTGTTTTTGTTTTAATAATAATGTTTCCATAATTTAACTATGAAGATTTCGAAAATATTTTTTTTATCAAGTAAGGACATTTTTACAAATCGGAAGAAGAAAATTCTCACTTAGATCAAATTATTATTTCGTTAAATATAATGAACATTTTTTATTGTTATATTTATCAACAAAAATACAAATAAACCGAAAAAAACGGAAAAACGTTGATGTGAAACGAATGCGTGTTTTCATTCATTCTGAATTGTTTGTGAAATCGTCTTCTGCCTGGAAACTACATGTTATGAAGAAAATTTTATACGTGATGAAAAAAAAATGGATATTTTCAAATTCAGCGAACAGGAATTACTGTACAACATTTCTGTGTCACTGTTACTATTTCTTTAACATGTGAGACTGGGGAACGATTGTTAAAAAAAAGGTTATTGTATATCTCCACCGTAATGAAGGTTCTACAATTATAGCCACCTCCTCATCCAGGGCAAGTTTTATAACCTGCATTATATCTTGTATCCTCAAGATAATTTTCATTTATGCAGCATTTGCAGTTTTGTTTTGTTGTTTGGGCGTGTTTTGTTCATTAAAATATGATTTAGAACAGGTGTGGACTTATAGTTTTTAAAATAATTATTCTTTTAGATGTTAATTTTTGCTTAAGTGTTTCAGCACTAATTTTCTACAGATATTTATATATAACGTTTGTTATTTAATTTTTATATAACGAACAATTTTCCTTACACTATTGACAGTCATTGTGAAACGCCTCACATTAATTGTGTGTCGAACTGTTTTGTTAAGCAAAGCCACATGGGACTCTCTGTCGAGTCCACCGAGGGGAATCGAACCCTCGTTCGTTAACTGATGAAAAAAAAATGTTACATTATTATTATTATTGTGTTTGTCCTGCCACCTTTTAGCAACACGAAAAACTACTTTTCTAATACCCATAAATATAAATTATTGAAACAAGTACACTTAAGCGGAAAACAAATATAGGACATTATATAGAAGACAATAAAAATACGAGGATAAATTATCCTTGGAGTGTATAATACAAAATGTGCAACCTTTAAAGAGAATATTTACTATTTTGAAACCAAAATAGAAATAGAAAGAAGAAATGCAGGGTCAGTTACCGAGTGAAAAGATCAAGGGCTCAAACCTCCAGCACTCGAAGTTCAAATATACATCCACCATCTGTGAACAGTTGTGGGTATGGTTTGTGTTTTGTTTTTTCCCCTTTAAACTCTCTACTGTTAGGATGGGGTCAGAATGACCCACGTCTATTCTTCAAGTCGATATTCCAACTCAGTTCCCAATCTCCGTTGCACCAAACATGCTCGCCTTTTCAGTCGCGGGGGCGTTATAATGTTACGATCAATCCCACTATTCGTTGGTAAAAGAGTAGCCCTAGAGTTGTCGGTGGGTGGTGATGACTAGCTGCCTTTCCTCTAGTCTTACACTGCTGAATTAGGGACGGCTAACGCAGATAGTCTTGGTGTAGCTTTGCGCGAAATTTAAACTAATTTAATAATTACTTTTATTTTTTTTATATTAGGAACTGTTAATTTATTTCCCGCTAGATGGCAATCATAGTAAGTAGAATCTCGAACCATCTCAGAAATTCACACAAATTTTCATTGATGGTAAAACTTTTTTAAATTTTATTCAGAACGTTCCACCAGGTTGTCTGGCATCATTCAGTGACATACAAGAACTGGGATTACTTGATTTTTATTATAAAATAATCAATTGACAATCTATGATAATAGTATTTTTACAAACCTTTAACTTACCATTTGTAGCCCGGCGTGGCCTGGTGGTTAAGGCGTGCGCTTCGTAGTCTGAGGGTCGCGCCAAACATGCTCGCCCTCCCAGCCGTGGGGGCGTTATAAAGTTACGGTCAATCCCACTTTTCGTTGGTAAAAGAGTAGTCCAAGAGTTGGCGGTAGGCGGTGATGACTAGCTGCCTTCCCTCTAGTCTTACACTGCTAAATTAGTGACGGCTAGCACAGATAGCCCTCGAGTAGCTTTGTGCAAAATTCAAAAACAAAAAAACACAAACAAACAAACCAAGTCGATTTACGTTCGAAGAAGAATCTATAAATTTGGGTTCCAGTTTCCTTTTCCTTGGAATCAGACACCTGAAATTCTCGTTCCAATTTCTTGAAGAGTGCCAAACTGTTATTTTGTAAAGAACATGTTTTAACATATCATTTACGACCTCTATCGTTTATGTTCTGAACTATTCTGGTGGCACAAACTTCTTATTGGTATATTATTTATAAAAAAAAGGAAGTCCCGCCAACCACTGTGCTTTATATATATAATATGAATTACATGGAAAACTTATTTTAATGGAGAGAGTGTGAGGGTCATGTTTTTAGACACGAAATGTTATAAAACGTAGCTATTATTAACTAAGGCGTGACTATTATTCGAAACTAGAGTAAAATCGTTTTTCCACGACTGATCTCGATTAGAGATTAAATGGAATGATCAGCATGGTTTACTTCACGACGTTACATCTTAAATTTCTCACACAACGAAACCATGCAACGTAATAATTTGTAACAAAGCATAATCACTATGCTTATTTATAATTGCAATTTACGTCGACATTATTTTCTGTTGTATTTAAGAATTTCTTGCTATAAAATTACAGGTTAACATGAGGCTTTGTTTCTGTAAAATGACCAGTTAGTTTAAGGGGTCGTTAGTGTAAGATTATAAATTAGCTTAAGAGGGTTTTGCCATAACATAACAATTTATTTTGAAGGTTTCTTTGAGATAACTACTTTATAGATTTATCGTTATGAGATGGTTATTTGATTTCAAATATTTTCGCGGTAATGTGTGTTAAACGGTAACTAAAAGATCACCAGTTAGTGGTTACCTTTACACACAACACAATTTTTTTATTGGAAACAAAGACCAAACATTTATTCACCTTTGATTGTGTGATTATATTACTTTGCCCAAGAAACAAAGACAATGGTTCTCAATAACAAGCATATAAGTCTTAACACAATCTTGTACATAAGGCCTAATGAGACTTAACACAATCTTGTACATGAGGCCTAATGAGACTTAATACAATTTTGTACATGGGTCCTCGTGAGTCCTAATACAAGCTTTATGTGAGAGTCTTTGAGTATCGATTAGGAATTGATTTTTATGTTTCAAAGTTTCTTGCGTTTTAAAAAATCCAATAAATGCTACTAGTAATTAGGTTTTTCAGGTGAAATAGACGATTAAGATAGGTTGTAAATTACAAGTATATTTGGAATTTATAAACCTAAATAAGCTATTATAACAACAAAAACCATGAAGTATTAGTTATTAGACTTATTACTAAACGTAAATAATTCATTGAAAGTTACATCGACCAAATATACGCTTTTTAAAAGCACTAAACCAATAGAACTTCATAAACAGTCACTGAATCTTTTGTACACAAGACGTCTTATTAACATTCACCCGTCTTTTATACGAAATACGACAAATTCTGGCGAATTATTCAAGATTTATTGTGATTTATTTGACTCTCTAAAGGCATTTTAAATTACCCCGTGCAACATTTCACGACACTGACACGACACATCTGATTAAGTGAGCTCAAACTAATTCTACCCACAATCCCAGGTTAGCCCTGAAATGAATTGCTGTAAGATGTCAAATGAAAACTTGAGGTACGAAGTACACTGATCTCTTTACGTGGTATGATATGCAGTTGTTTGTTCTGATGTAAACAAATGTTCATTAGTGGTATTTCGTGGAAGTAGCTAGTTCATACAGTTTTGGGATTTATTTACAAATAGCGAAATCTATAACATAGCTGATTGTAGCCAGAAAAACATATTGTCTTCTTACCGAAGTAACGTTACTTAGATATATCTGAACAAAATATCAAACTAGAGACCAATAAAACTAAATAAATATGTTGTTCAATCACTAACACAACTTCACTTGTAGCAGTATTTTCAGAATTAATATCAAACGTCAATAAAATAACGCCTTGTAATAATAAAGTATCTTTATTATATTTCAAGACCATCACACCAGCACAATACATTTAATATAGAAGGAGAGTAGTGCCTTGCTTGTTTGGAATAAAGCACAGAATAGACTATCGTGCTCAGCTCACCATGGGTATCAAAACCCGGTTTCTAGCAGTGTAAGTTCGCAAACAAACCGCTGCGCCACTAGAAGGCGAGTAGAGCTTTAGTACTGTTATATCTTGTTGAGTACAAATTACCATACAAGTTAGGGTCAAACTGGACTTACATACAACATTAAATTCAGAGATTTAACTTATACCTTGTTAATTTACCATTTAGTAAAGCGAGTCTTTACGTATTTATAAAGTTAATTTCAGGGGTTCGATTGCCCTCAGTGGACACAGCAGACAGCCAGATGTGGCTTTGTTATAGGAAAAAGCACACTTTATCATTTAAGGTAAAGTAAGGCTTAGCAAATCCCTAAACACTACCATTGTAAAGTATAAGTAATATAAAATGAGAATTTTTAAAATGCTAATAAACACTATTAACATACTAGCAGTAATAATACATAAACTGGACACTAAAAACTAGCAGTAATAACACATAAACTGGACACTAAAAAACTAGCAGTAATAACACATAAACTGGACATTTTTAATCTAACAGTAACAACACATAAACTGGACATTTTTAATCTAACAGTAACAGCACATAAACTGGATATTTTTAATCTAACACTAGCAACACATAAACTGGACATTTTAAATCTAACAGTAGCAACACATAAACTGGAAATTTTTAATCTAACAGTAGCTACACATAAACTGGGCATTTTTAATCTAACAGTAACAACACATAATCTGGACATCACCAAACTAAGAATGAAAACACAAAATAGACTAGACATTACAAAACTAAGAGCAACAATATACAAGATGAACATTACGGAACCAACAGTATATAAACTGTACATTATTAATCTAACAGTAACAACACATAAACTGTACATTATTAATCTAACAGTAATGATACATAAACTGGACAACACCGAATTATGTGTAAAAACACAAAATAGACTAGACATTACAAAACCAACAGCAAGAGTATATAAACTGTACATTACAAAGCCAACAGAAACAAGGTATCAACTATACATTACAGAGACAGAAGCAGCAATATATAAAATGGAAAGTTTTAAACCAACAGTAAACACATTTGAACAGGACATAAGGAAATCTAAAGCAGAAAGATATACACTGAACATAACAAAACAAACAGTAAGGTAAACAGAACGTTGCAAAAACAGGAGTACCAAAAGCAATTATATTGGACGTTAAAAAACTGGTAACAATAATATCTACACTATACTGGGTGTTAAAAATACAACAGTAACAATTATATTGGACGTTAAAAAACTGGTAACAATAATATCTACACTATACTGGGTGTTAAAAATACAACAGTAACAGTTATATTGGACGTTAAAAACTGGTAACAATAATATCTACACTATACTGGGTGTTAAAAATACAACAGTAACAATTATATTGGACGTTATAAAACTAGTAATAATAACATCTACACTAGACTGGGTGTTAAACATCAAACAGTAACAATATATACATAGAAGGCATCAGGAAACCAACAACTTATAAAAGTAAATGTAGAGGCAACTGAAATAACTCTTTAAAATGGCGTTAATTAACATGAAAAATAGTGATTTAAGTTTGTCTGTAAATTAATTTTTTGAGTTAAGAATGTAAAGTAGAAATTATTTCCAATTATTTCTATTAACATTAAGTAGGCGTTATATAATTATTTTTGTAACTACAAGCAGTGTTACCGATTGTGAACATGAAACACATTTACACAATATACAAAGTAATGTCAGCTTTCGGAGTCAAACAGAATTGAAACTAAATGTTATGCAGATCAGTGGTGCCCAACCAGGGGTGCGAGATAACATTTGTTTTGGCCACTTTCACCTTCATTCTTAAATAAATAAATACTGTGAGGGGTGCGAGAACATATTGAATTTTTTTTAGGGGTGCGGGGCATAAAAAAGATTGGGAACCACTGATGTAGACGTTTCCCAAATGTTTCTTAAAATTAAAAAGAAATAAGTCAACAAAATATAATTCCTAACAAAGTGAACTTTATTACTCTTTGGTATAGAACGGAAAAAAATATATTTGCATAACGGTAGGTTAGGCTAACTTTTACTGATGTAAATCCATAAGAAGTAAAAATGGATCCAAAGTCACGTTGCCACATCGAGCTATCTGCTGCGCCCAACAAGGGGAATCGAACCCATGATTTTAGCATTGTAAATCAGTAGACTTTCCGCTGTATGAGCGGGGGAGGGGAGCAAATACGATACTATTTTTACTTTAACCGCGAGTTACCACAGTGAACAAGAACTACAAGATACAATGTGGGACTCGAACATTATAATATTGCAGGATTCAAACTAGATTACACTGCGAGACTCGAATTTTCGTATCATTAGCTGCACGTTTTCCTTTTTTAACCATTTTTTTATATTAGCTGAGGAAAAGTTTCGCAAACGTATGATAACTGTTTTTTTTTTAAATCATCTTCTGGTTCATCGTGTTAGAAAGAAACGAAACTAGCAGTAAAAAAGAAGAGGTTTTCACCCCCATATAGTTTTGCAATATAACTACAATATAACAAATGTAATTTGTAATCGAAAAAGCCCGTTTCTTTTTTGTAATTTTTATATGAACATTAATCTGAAACCCTACCAACATTTTTCATTTTAATGAAACCTTAAACACTCGGGGTGGATCTGACCACTAAGGAAGGAAACGTTAACCGATGGTCATTATCGCACGATGTAGGTTTTACTTTTACCAACTAATGAACCCACAAGCACTCTCTTCTTTACGTTTATTGGTAATGAGGCGATAACTCGTCTTATTATCGGATAAATCCACACGTGCGTTTCGCATTTACTGCCTCGTACATTGTGGAGAAACTTCGGTTACACGATACTATAATGTCTATTAATTTAGGGCAACCTTTATATTTCACTGATTAGTGATATACCACTAATGACTTCAACAAAATAATATCTTCCCTGAACAATTAATATATCCTCGCTACATGTTAAGCCTAAAGTTAATGCGAACAAAAAAACACACAAACAAACGGATAGTATTTTATCATTGTGGTCAAGATAACATGTATTCCACTCCTATCCCCGATCATAATCTTTATTCATATCTGTCGCAATAAAAGTACATATTTATTTATAAACGGGTGTATGCTTATTTATACATATAATGCTATTTCTTTATTTCACTCTTTGGCCGTGGAAATACACTTAGTATATTGCACACCTTAATCATAAAATCTATGATCACAGCCATCAAATGTTGACCCTATTGAAATATTTCTCTTTATCACCGACAGAGGCTGCTGTCGTCAGTCAGAATTAAATTCAGGGCACAAACAACAACGAGAGCAACAAGCACATGACGTAACAGCTGCTTTGTATCTCGAGCGCCATCAGTCTCTCTACATCCACCTATGATAAATTATAATTTTAAATTATTGAAACTATAACGTTTATAAATGTTACAATATCTAATTTGTTTATAATTTATTATTAAATTAATAGTTACAATATTTTGTTTAACCTTTCTAACACCAGAAGAACACGACGTTCCTGATTATTGACATAATAGCATGGTAAAATATTAATTTTAAATATCTTGCTAAATCACCTAGAAGAACATCGCGAAATGATGTATTAATAACTCACGAAGCTATCTTTTGGTAATTTAAATATGAATATGTGAAAAACAATAAATTAACAAAATTTCACAGCAAAGTGTGAAAACGTACTAATACACACACACATACTAATACGTTCATCATCTCAGAAAGGAAAACAAATTGTATATAATTATTATAAAATGATTAAGTTTTAATGTAAAAACAAACAAACCCCACTTACCTTTATTTGTGACACTAAATACCCCTTGGCCAAGGCTGTCGAGATTGACAGTTCGGACACAGGTTTGTGGACTGCTGGACACGTACAAAACATGGTCATCTTCCGTGAAAGCCTAGAAATGATCAAGACATCAACATGTTGGCCCCTCACCCGTTTAAAATATACAGGTATACAATATTTCTAGTTCACTTTCATTTTGTCTAAAAAATACTGGTTTCAAATAATGCTCAGCGTTTGTTACAGAGTATGCTAATCCTGCCGTATAAAAAAATACGACACTTAAAGAACGGTACGTTTCCGACATTACTTGAAGCCAACAGGTAGCAGTTCCTTAACCAGATTACGTTTGTTTGTTTTTGAATTTCGCGCAAAGCTATTCAAGAGCTATCTCTGCAAGCAGTCCCTAATTTAGCAGTGGAAGATTAGGTGGAAGGCAACTAGTCATTACCATCCTCCGCCAACTCTTCGGTTACTCTTTTACCAAAGAATATTGGGATTGATCGTCACATCATAACGCCCCCACGGATGAAAGGGCAAGCATGTTTGGGGTGACGGGATTCGAACCTGTGACCTTCGAGCTACGTTCAAGTTACGAACGTAACGAATATGTGGGTGGATGATACGACAAGTAACATAAAAATTCCAACTTTCACACAATCTACTTATAACATATTACAGTGGTCATTACTGGCCTATCGAAAGGTTTCGATACACTTTAACCACTCAATTATATGTGATGGTGAAGGTGGTTTTGTAGGAAGAGGTAGCGGCCAAGGATGTGGCGGTGAGAGTCACTTCTACTACCCACTTTCAACATCCAGCTCTTATTGTCCTTCCACAGTATTTCATGTGAATAATCAATTCTCAAACGTTCATTGGTCAGAGGCCAAGGTAAGAAATTGGTATGAATAAAAAAATGGGTCTTCATATCAGCCGTATCGTGGCTGTTGGAGTAGAAATCTTAGCCGAGTTTATGTATTATAAACCATATTTTTCATTGTATTTGTCCACAAAGAGTGCGAGCGAACTTTGAAAGATATATATGTGCCATATCCCTACGCAGTGTGTATGTCTTACAGAAAATTTAATAAAGCTTTTCGGTGTGAGTAAGTGGCGCCATCTATAAAAGTATTTAACGTTAATTTACGTCAACGATAATTAAGTGCTCAATAACAGCGATATGCGATTTGCCTTCTCTCCCCCTACCTCCAGTATTTAAGGACGTAACGCCATCTATTAATGCACTAAATATTAACGTTTTCTTATTCCAAAATATCATTAATACGGGCGCGTATATATATATATTTACTGTTAGCTTAATAAATTATGACTTATCTAACTTTCCTCATCTTCGAAATTTCGTGAAATATTATTGGGTTTAAGGTGGAAAATTGTTAACTGAATGCAATTCTTAAGAGAAATCGTTAATTTAGAGGGTGCAGAATTAATGAAATACAACCATTTTATCTGCATAAGAAAAACCATAAGAAACGTATATTTAGTGAACTTCGTGTATTACCAGGTAAATTTAAACGATTTGTATACCATAACTGTACTTAACCACGTGCTTGCAGTGAGAAACAAATAAGTGATACTGAAGAGCCTAAAAATATATTTATTATACATACAAAGAATATAAAACACTTTCAATATTTGAAACATAAATTATTATATAGTAAACACTGTTAAGGTATATTTGAAATATCGTATATTCAATACGAACGGATTTATTTATTATAAAATATTGCTATTACGGTTATATTTATGAAGGTTGTTGTTGTTTTGAATTAAGCATAAAGCTACACAATGGGCTATCTGTGCTCTGCCCACCACGGGTATCAAAACCCGGATTTTAGCGTGTAAGTCCGCAGACATACCTCTGAGCCACTGGGGGGCATAAATCTACACAATGGGCTATCTGTGCTCTGCCCACCACGGGTGTCGAAACCCGGATTTTAGCGTGGAAGTCCGCAGACATACCGCTGAGCCACTGGGGGTCTAAAATTCAACCTTGAGGATGAAAGTTTATTTAACTAACGCACTCCCAAGTTGTTGTGGTACCTTATTATTATTTTATCTTTCTTCTTCAATTTAGAAAGCAATCGCCTTCCCACAGCATGTTTGGTGCGACGGGATTCGAACCACGCCTCTTCAGTTACGAGTCGAGTACCTTAACCATCTGGCCATGCCAGGCCATCTAGTAGATCGTGATTTGTTTTGTAAAAGTTTGTAAAAATTTCAATTACAAAATACTCCATGGTTTGTTTGTCTTAACTTTCGCGCAAAGCTACTCGAGGGCTATCTGCGCTTACCGTCCCTAATTTAGCAGTGTAAGACTAGAGGGAAGGTAACTAGTCATCACCACCCACCGCCAACTCATGGGCTACTCTATAGCACTAAAATAGTTAAATAGCAAATCTTATAATGTGTTAGTTTGTTTTTAAATTTTCGCAAAACTACTCCAGGGATATCTGCGCTAACCGTCCCTAATTTACCAGTATAAGGCTAGAATTTAGTAGTGTAAGATTAGGGGGAAGCAACCACCACCCATGGCCAATTTCGTAAAATTTATGAATTTTTTTGCCGTCTTTGCTGTAACATAAACATTGCGGTAATGAAAAGAACACCAACAAATTCAAAACAAGGGGAACTGAAACACTTACTGGTAAACCAGTGAAGAGCACACATCGCTGTCAATTTTGTCGATTTCATCTACGGGGGGAGGTGCAACAACCTAATTCTACCTACAATTAGAACGCGCTTACCACACTTAATATCACTCGAAGTGGCTCACCATGCAGTATCGCCTTCTTGTCTCTGGAACACTTGCAATAACAAAGTGGGTTCCATTTTCCTTCCAGCTTCCATGACATTGAAAACCTAAGAATTCAGATAAGAGGCACTTGAGTCTCTTCTTGCAAGTTTATAGGCTGTTGAAAACGTACAAGAATTTTTAGGTTTCGGTTTTTATTTTTTGTAAAACTTTCCTTTGTAGCACTGAATCCGAAATTTGCTACAAACTTCGACGATGTGAAATTTAAAAAAATGATTTTAATGGTAATGGCATAGCGTCAGGAAATATCATACTTGAAGCTATCAGCTACGAAACACTAACATAAGTTATGAACTGTGAATAATTTGTGGTAACAGAGAACAAAGATTAAACAATAAAAATATATATCATATATTCACACCACTTTGAAAAATCTGTTACGTCTTCTTCAAAACCTCGTGTGAAGTTCACACAAAAACTGTCCGCCTCTAAAATTGAAGTGACAGAAAAGAGGGAAAGTAACTAGTTAAAACTATTCAGCCGAAATTATTGAGCTATTTTAAGGAAACAATGGATTCGACTGTCACTCTTATAACAGTCTTAAAGTTTTGATGGCAATTTTTCTGTCGGGAATGGGGCGTGAACCAGGGAACCTCTGATACACAGCCCGATACATTAACCAGGGGGCCGTGCTCGGTCCTTCTTGAAGAGAGATTTGATTTAGTCTAAACAAATAACTATCCGTTTTTAGCCATCTAATTTTGAATTAATAAACACTGAGGAAGGCAACTAGTGTATAGCGCCCACCGCAACTTCTTTGCAGACCGAATACTGGGATTTGGTTGTTACTCTTATAACTCTCTTCCATAGCCTCAGTGTGTGAAGAATATTTTGGACACAACAAGCTGCCACCTATAAATATTCAACTATACAACCCGGGGTTGCTAATGAGTAGGCCATGCCCCCTCATTCGGAATAGTTACGCAATAGCATTGATACTTTGTATATCTCAGATAATTATCAGATAATCGACTCTGATATCATTATACCCAGTTTATAAGTTCTCTGAAAACGACGTGACATCACTACATCCAGGAGTTGACAAGTTTATTATATACGATTTGACTGTCATTATGTCCGGGGGTTAAAAAGTTTCCAATATAGGATATGACATCATTACATTTAGAAGTTTACAAGTTTTATAGATACGACATGACGTCATTACATTCAGAAGTTTACAAGTTTTATAATACGACATGACGTCATTACATTTAGAAGTTTACAAGTTTTCTAGATACGATATGACTATTATTATATCCGAGTGTTAATTAGTTTTTTTAAATATGAATGCAACATTATGACATAATTAACTCACGAATAATTTCATAAACTCATATATTATCTTATCCATGAAACAATCCTTACTTTTGACTTTGTTTTCTGATGGACACTGCGTCCGAAATTCCAGCTGATCATGCTCGTCACAGGCTGCTGAAAGAAATGACCGCTCAACGCAAGCGCGGTCATCCAAACCACTAGCGACTAGTTCTGCAAACTGTGGTTTCGATTCTATCATTGTATACTCTCCCACGACTGGACAACCAACCTTCCTGGGGTCCTTGGCTGCAAATAATACGAGTGCTATATGATCTTTGGCATGTTTATTGATAAAATCCAATAAATATATTAAGTACTCTTCAAGTGTGTCAAACTTTGTGTTCTTTCTCAAACCAAATCAGTACCCTACAGTAAAATTTAACCATTTCTATAGAATAACAAACATTCCGTGTTGTTTTTTTCATAATTTCATCATTTATTAATTTTTCTTAATCCACTTAAGAAGATTTTTCTAGCGGTAATGGGGCGTGAACCAGGGAACCTCTGATACACAGCCCGATACGTTAACCAGTGGGGGGCGCTCGGTTTTTCTTCAAGAGAAGTTTGATTCAGTCTAAACAAATAACTATCTGTTTATAGACATCTAATTTTGAATTAATAAACATTAAGTAAGACAACTAGTGAATAGCGCCCACCGCCACTTCTTGGGCTACTCTTTGCTGACCTAGTAGGTAAATGTTTATATCAGAAATGAATACCAGTTACCTAATTCACAAAGACTGGTCGGTGGAAAACTAGGAAAATGATGCTTTAAACACATATGATTTACATATGTTATACCTATAGTTGTTTTCAAGAATATAAAATATTGTTTCATTATTTCAGATATCAATAACTAAAATATATTTATTTTTAATTGACAAATTACGTATATTTTTCTCTTCCCTACACTCATCATTAAAACTATAATCATTTAAAATTACGTTCTGACTTTACTTGATTAACCAAAAAAAATATAACAATAACATTTGGTTTTGTAAGCGTAATCAGTGTAATAAAATATCAAGTGAAGTTATAAGAATACATTAATTACAGCATATGGTTAGTTAAGTGTAATTATATTAACAAAAACCACATAAAGTTATGACGAGAGATCCATTACAGTAATGGTTGTGTAGGATTGTTTGTTTCTGAAATTTCGCGAGGGGTCTATCTGCTCTATCCGTCCATAATTTAGGGTTGATAGAGTAGAGGGAAGGCGGCTAGTCATCAACACCCACCGCCAACTTTTAGGCTACTCTTTTAACAACAAAGGATGGAATTGATCGTCACATTATAACGCCTCTACGGCTAAAAGGAATAGCATGTTTTGTGGAAGGGGGTTCAAACCCTCGATCCTCAGGTTGATAATGTAGCTCCTTAACCACATGGCCATGCCGGGCCCTGTATAGAAAGAGCAAGTCTAACAAACATCAGATAAAGTTATAACGATTGTGTAAGCGTAGCCAATGAATTTATTTTATCTTGTTATAAAATATTTAATTAAGATACTCTGCCGTCAAGGCAGTATAAATACAAACTGTGATATACCATGATATAAAATTTTGACAACGTAGAGTTGTTATGAATAACACAAAAATTCTATTTATACGATTAACTAAAAAAAAATAGTCTTTCGCTGTTTTAATTGAATTTCTTTGCGTGTTTAGCTAATATTTGTTTTATAAATATTTCATTTTTTTTCCATCGATTTTTTTCATTACTAAAACACCGATAGAGGGCGAGAGCTTACGTACTCGTCAGGGTTACGTATCTTTCATCAGCTGAATTAAAGACTTCTTCAGAGCATGCTTCACTGGCGTGCAGAACCTGGTTACCTGGAAAAAAGAAAAATGTAAAATAGACACGTCATAGCGTAACAAAAACATTAGTCCAATCACAGTAGTTTACACACACGCTAAGAAAAAAAAAACATCAGTTATCAGATTCACAATAACTCGTCTTATTTACTGAGTGTATCTGTGGTTGTTGACACCATCTGACACCTACCAGAAAATCATATTTTTAATTCAAAAATACCACAGGCTCAACGTACATTCTTGACCAACGGACACTAATATGGCCGAATTAAACCTGGTGTTGAAAAGTTTAAATACTATTTTCTGAAGAAGAAAATTCGTTGAGCAAAACAGTTAAACGACATGAAACCAAAGGACACTACGTCACAAAGAAAGGACGTCTTGACTCTTCAATGTGGAAATATTCCCATAATTCATAGTTTTGAAACTGTTCTTCAAGTCAACCTTGGATAATGCTCTCAAACACATACTGAAGGCTAGAGATACGAAGGAAAACTTATTTTGATTCTAAAAAACTCCAGAGCGATGAGTTTTGATTTGTTTCGAATTTCGCGCAAAGCTACACTAGGGCTATCTGCATTAGCCATCCCTAATTTAACAGTGTAAGACTAATGGGAAGGCAGCCAATCATCACTACCAACCGCCAATTCTTGGGCTACTCTTTTATCAACGAATAATGGGACTGATCGTCACATTATAACGTCCTCGCGGATGAAAGGACAAGCATGCTTGATGTGACGGGGATTCTAACCTACGACCCTCGGATTACGAGGGCGAATATAAAATGATTAACACTTTCTAAATATGTACGCTGGAAGATGAACTTCGATTATTAACTTTACTCGCTAGCTTTAATATTTGAAAATTAACGACTGACGCAGATAAACATTTTAATTTACATATATATATAATCTTGTTACATTGGAAACTGTTGTGTCATACGACAAAACATAATCTTGTCACACTGAAAACTGTTGTGTCATACGACCAAACATAATCTTATCACACTGAAAACTGTTGTGTCATACGACCAAACATAACCTTGTCACACCGAAAACTGTTGTGTCATACGACCAAACATAACCTTGTCGCACCGAAAACTGTTGTGTCATACGACCAAACATAACCTTGTCACACTGGAAACTGTTGTGTCATACGAGAAAACATAATCTTCTTACATTAGAAACTGTTGTGTCATACGACCAAACATAACCTTGTCACACTGGAAACTGTTGTGTAACACGACAAAACATAATCTTGTTACACTGAAAACTGTTGTGTCATACGACCAAACATAATCTTGTGACATTAGAAACTGTTGTCATACGACTAAACATAACCGTGTCACACTAAAAACTGTTGTGTCATGCGACCAAACATAACCTTGTCACACTGAAAACTGTTGTGTCATACGACCAAACATAACCTTGTCACACTGAAAACAGTTGTGTCATACGACCAAACATAACCTTGTTACACTGAAAACTGTTGTGTAACACGACCAAACATAACCTTGTCACACTGAAAACTGTGTTTGATTATTTTCCAATAAATCAGAATAATAGCTCCGTTCACACGATTTGAGTAAGCATATAATTGCTGAAAAAATTAAAGGCGACAAGATTCGCGGACGAATGCAACATGTCTCCGCCATGGATTCCTAACATGGCAAATGTTTGACACTGAAAATCGTGAAAACCACAGAAAAATTAAAGCTTGTCTATATCACCAGATGGGAGTTGTGATATGACATCTTTCTGTCAAATCCCATGTCAGCTGGTTTACATACACAAACTACACGTTTTCGCTGCAAAACTGAGCAAAAGACAAACGTTGTCTTTATCTTTGTTTGTGACCTGTAAATAAGAGTCGTTTTACTAAATCCCACGTAAATGTGCTGAATGTGGCGGAGTAAGTGTTGACTCCCCCCTAATTACGCATGTATTATAAATTTATTTATTTTTTCTCAGAGAAATATGGCCGATGCAAGCCCGTTTACACTTGAAGAGCGTATTGTAACATGGCGTCGCATATTATGCAGCGAGAATGAGGGACACCACACAGATACACTGGATACATAAGATATATGGACAGGTAGAAACTTACGGACCACCTTGTAGGTAGTGTGTAAAAGAAATATATTTGTATGAAATCCCATGGGCCATGCGTGACCAGGTTGTTGAGGTACTCGACCCCTACTCCAATGGTCGAGGGTTCGAATGCCCGTCACACCAAACATGCTTGCCATTTTAGCCGTGGGGAAGTTATAATGTCACGATCAATCCCACTATTCGTTGGTAAAAGAGTAGCCCAAGGGTTAGCGGTGGGTGGTGATGACTAGCTGCCTTCTCTCTAGTTTTACACTGCTAAATTATGGATGGCCAGTACATATAGCTCTCGTACAGCTCTGCGCGAATTTCAAAAACAATCAAATCCCATGTAAATTCAAAACTTTCACATTATGTTTTTGATAAAATGTGAACTCCCCTAGAAAGATTCAAAATAGGTAATTCCAATGTTTTTATTTTGTATGTCAATAGATTGAACGCTAAAATAATTTTGTACGAATTTCCATTTTGATGGCAGTAAATATTACAGCAAAGGAGGACCAAAAATAAACATTTTTGGTTGTTTCATCTTTGACCTGATACAGCATTTTAAAAGATCAATTAAAAAGATGTTTAGGCACGCTGGACAAGGGTTACAGCCTTACCAAGCTTCAAATCAATCCGCTGAGAAGTGAAGGAAAGATGGCCGATTGACAAATGTTCAAAGAAAGAAAGAGAGAAGAAAAAAATGATGAATGCATAATCATAATACTTGTAGACGTAATAAAGACACTAACTTGTGATCCATTGGTAGTAAATAGAAGCAACTACTAATTAAAACTGACAGATGAAAATAAATGAAACATAATCTCACAACCTGGTAAAATTCTTATATGTTTTGCTGATCTTTAAATAGATTGGGTAACTGATAGGAAGGACTTCATGAAAGCCTAATCCATCAGCTCTGATGACAGCCCCACGTGACAAACATGCTAATGACGCTTTACAGTTAGTTGTTAATTAAAACCTACACCATACAGGACGCCCATCGAAGAACCAGCTAGAGAACCACACATCAAAGGGACCTCCAAATAATCAAGCTTTTTTACACGTTTTTTAATTAATTGTTAGAAAAAGTACGCATCTCAACTGAAAACCTCTTCAGCAACAAAACATCCGTTAGATACCGTTGAAAATGTGGAATTCAGTGCGTACAAAACAAACAAGATACAAAGGATTGTTCTACATGGAAGATCGAATCCCATCTGGAGAACAATTTATGTTTATTTTATTGCAAAGTTACACAATAGCACTGAGTCATCTTCGGGAAATAGAATCCCAGATTTTGGCGTTTTGAGTCCTTAACATTACTGTTGACCCGCATTAGTTCCGTCTGTCGAATCAAGCTTCCCAGTGACTCAGAGATAAGACGGAGTACCTATAGCGCTAAAAACTGGGTTTCGATACCTGAGGTAGTCAAAATATAGATAGTCCACTGCGTAGTTCCGTAAGACGTGAGGCTCATTACTGAGTTGCTTAGAATTCTGCGGCTTCATTGCATAGCAAGTTATTCTGAAGCTAATTTTATTTCATATCCAGTTATTCTCAGTACATTGATAGGCTATAGCATATCTATTATACGCTAGAAAAAAACTCAATTGGATTATAAAAATCAGATTGTATAATTTAAAAATACAAGGCCTCTGAAGATGGTTAAAAAGAGTGACTGGGTGTATACAATCTAACACTGGTGCATAACACCTGCCGTCTTTCGATTTTAATTCAATATGAACAATCTACAATACCAGAAAACATCCTAGACTTCAAGTCAGCAGTCCAAGTGTGAAATAAAATTCCTTCTTCTTTTTTTTTTTCTTATTTGTAATGTTTGTAACGATTCAGCTTCAAAGTATATTATGCACCCAACATCATACAAAGCCATAAGACAGAAGATATTTTGATGTTTGTTTCCTCTAAAGTAAAGTAGTTTTACCATATAAAATTTAACAACCTTTGGTGGAAAGATGCATCGGAGACCATTGGTTCCGTAAGGGCCAAAGTGTTTATTGGTTGCATTTGAAGTTGCATTTTTTGGCTGTTTCAAATAAAAATAACTCCACCCCACAGAAAAAATTGTTGGTAAGCCTAATATAAGTGGAAATTATCCTCCTATTCTAATATGTGTATCTTTTTCTAGTTTATTTTTATCGTGTTGACAGATCGATTTACTTTGGTAAAAAACAAAAATAAGTGAAACAGACAGAAACCAAACAACATTAAATTATTTACTAACAATGTTTAGATCATTCGTTTGTTTTCTGAATTTCGCACAAAGCTACTCGAGAGCTATCTATGCTAGCCGTCCCTAATTTAGCAGTGTAAGACTAGAGGGAAGGCAGCTAGTCATCACCACCCACCGCCAAATCTTGGGCTAATATTTTACCAACGAATAGTGGGATTCACTGTAACATTATCCTAGTTTTGAAAAATCTGCAGAGAAAATGTTTGTGGAACACGGTGGATGAGACAGAACCTCAATTTTCAATTCGTTCATTTTTGGAGCATCATCCTTGACAGTTCTCATAACGCCGATTTTGTTGTTCTTCAGTCAGCTCATGCGGAACCCACTTATCCAACTTTTTTGTCTTTCCAATCACACTAAGGTGGTTGGCAATGCTAAATTTGCTTGTGCTTAGCTTTTCTACAAGCTCACGTTTTGTTGTGCGAGGGTCTGTTTCAACTGCTTCCCTTAATGTGTTTTCATGTAAGGATGGTTTCCTTGCAAGACCTTCGTGGTCTTCAAGACTTTCACTTCTATGTAGAAACCTTTGAAACTAACGCTGAATCGTATTCAATAACAGACCCATGGCCAAATGTCTAGTTGATGTTCCGTGTAGTTTCGGTGACTTTTCGTCCAAGTTTGAAGTCGTAGAGGAAAATCTGACGAAAGTCCTTCTTGTCCATGTTGCTTTGGGAGTTGAACAACTTAACTCTAAGTAGAGTTAAAAGAGCAGACAATAAAGACACTTTGTAAGTGAGAAACGTTAGATTAAATCAATCAACCAACAATAAGTTACTCAATATTCAGTTTCTAAATGTCATCGTGAGAATTCCGACATCTATTTCCGGTCAACCTAATAACAATAATTATGCTACAGTTTTTGCATAAAATTATTTAACTCGATGTTATAATGTCGTAACAATGTCTGCTCTACAAGAGTTTGATTTTATATTTAATATTAAGCTGTAAGCCCCATTTAGTATCTGAAGAAATACGTGTAAATTGTTAAGTCACTTTTAATAATGAAGTCACAATAGTTCTCCCCCCCCCAAAAAAAAAGATTTAGCATATAACGTTAAAATGCAAGTTTCGATATGTATGGTGAGCACAGCACAGATAGCCCACTGCGATTAACTACAAACAGACTAAAACACAGAAGTTTCTGTATCTAAAGCACTTTCAGTCACAGTTATGGTTGGTCACAGCATCTATTTCCACACTTACGCCTAAGAGATACACATTAATGCTAAAATGCCAGCAGGAGACAAAGTTATTAGCAAGAGGTTGAAGGTTCAAAGCCAAAAATAGTTGGCTAAAGCCCATTACTGTTAAGGTTATTAAAACCTGGAATATACAAGTTAAAACAAATAACCGTTTAAATATATCACTGTGTTTAGAAGTCAAACAGTTGTAGCACTAATGCTAACGTGACCTCTTACCCATCTGGACTTCTATGACGTGCTTCGTCCGTTGGTGGATCCTCATACATCTGTAGCCCCTGTTTCCAAACATGCTGGAAAACAGTTACAACAAAATAAATCAATCAATATAAAAAATCATGTATTTAAACATTAACTGACACAAACAGGAAATTAGCTTCCGAATTGGCACACGGAGAGTTGGAAACAAATAAGTATAAACACATGTTCTAAGTCATTAATCGTTGTCGTATATATAAAGGGTACGTGTGTGTGTGTTTTATGGTAAAGCCACATCAAGCTATCTTATGAGCCAACCGAGAGGAATAGAACCCCTGATTTTAGCGTTGAAGATCCATAGCCTTACCGCTGTACTAGCGGGAGGCGTGAATAGAAAGGGAAAATAAAAACCAAAACCATATTACAACGGTTGTGACCTTATTGACTTAGAATGATATTTAACATTTGGAGTTTTCCAACTGATAACTACACAACGTTTATCAGTTTTTGTTTGTTACGTTGAACAGGGTTGGTTCACCTTCCTTAAATAAGTTAAACGCAGAAGCAGTCTTTACATACAAGTTCGATTGATTTTCTAACTACACCGTAAGGCTTGCGAGGAATTTAATATTCGCTGTACTGAACGCAACAGACAGTCCAATGTGGATTTCTCTAAAATAAAAGTATTTGTGAAAATTAATTATTGAGTAGAATATATTAAAATCTGAAGTTCTGTTATTAAACTTAAGCTTAGAGATTATTTCAAAATTTATCTCCGCCGAGACTGTTATACAAGTGTATGAGACAAACATTTGTTAGTGATGTTCGAGTCCTCAGATGATTTGCCGATTTTACTTTGTGTAACACCTAAACTTCATTTGTTCTTCTGTTAAGCTACGGAACGTGCGACAAATGAATTGCTACAGTTACATTACACAAATGTTAATAATTTCTCAGTAACTAAGTGAACCATAAATTAATCTCGTTACTGTACTAATATAGAGTAGCACTTCATATACTTATACTAACAATGTACAGTACCACCTTATACTAACAATGTACAGTAACACCCTATATTTACAATAACAATGTACAGTAACACCCTATATTTATAATAACAATGTACAGTAACACCCTATATTTATAATAACAATGTACAGTACCACCTTATACTAACAATGTACAGTACCACCTTATACTAACAATGTACAGTAACACCCTATATTTACAATAACAATGCACAGTAACATCCTGTACTTATAACAACAATGTAAGGTAACACCCTATACATATAATAATAATGTACAATAACTTCTACGGGAAGTATTTGAATAATAAGTATTTTTTTGATAAATAAACTAATATAATTTACTAGAAGATATGAAACTTTTCAAACTGTTTTGTCAAATTTTACATTTTAGAAAACTGGTTTTGTATCACTGATAACTCACCCAAATCATTTCATTTATTATCCGTATAAGTTCATTGCCAACCTTAAAGAATTAATTAGGTCATTGCAAAAAACTGATGACCTATTGACTAGAGACTGAAAACTCGTGGGCTTTTTGTTTACAAATTAATGATGACCTTATTTTAGGTTTAGAAATTTCCAGCACACGTCTCTTTATGATTTGAATATTGATCGGGTTTGGTAATTTGTAAAACGTCAGAATCAATGCAACCAACTGTATTACAAGCTTTTTTTACCCCACTATCCAATTTATGCTATCCAAGTCAATGAAGGTAGTGTTATTAATTATATCATCCAAGTCAATGAAGGTAGTGTTTTTAATTATATCATCCAAGTCAATGAAGGTAGTGTTTTTAATTATATCATCCAAGTCAATGAAGGTGGTGTTATAAATTATATACTAATTAACTATTATATAATTAAATTAATTCTGCGCCTGGAGAGACCACATTTTTATAACTTTATTGACCCATATGTGTATTTATGACATAGTTTATACTTTATAAACGGCACTTTATATTCTCCTATCCATGAATTTGAAAGAAAATCAATTATAAATAATTTTCGATCAGTAATACATCTCAGAATAACATTTAACTAATTTACAGTTTCACATATTTTTGATTAAAGCTATTCAAGGGCTACATATTCATAGCCGTCCCTAATTGTCAACTGATCAACTGAAGGAAAGGCAACTTAGGAACAGCTCTCACAGTCAGAGATCGTGTTCTTCTCTTATAAAGATCCAAAGCTATGTTCAGCAAATTCTCGTCTATGACAAGCAAAAATAACAGACGTACCTCACATTCAAGCATATAACTGGAATATTCTAGTGTGCAATATATAAAATGTCTCAAAGGCCAAGAGGTTAAGTATTATGATGCGTATAGCGTTGAACGTATTTCGTGTTAGGATGGGTATAATGCTAAGCATATCTTGTTCTAAGATGTATACAATGCTAAACATATCTCGTGTTAAGATGTGTTTAATGCTGAGCACACATTGTTCTAAGATGAATACAATGCTAAAGTTATCTCGTGTTAAGATGTGTACAATGCTAAGATGTATTAGGATGTGTATAATTTTGACCATATCTAATGTTAGGATGTGTATAATATCGTATAACATAATAACATATCTTTCAAGAAAAACAAAATAAGTGTTTTATTGCCTACAAAGCTGAACATATCTCTCAGTTTAAGTAATTAGTAGCTGGATGTGTATAACGGTAATCATATGTTGTACTCCAGGTGGTGAAGTGTTGAGACATGCATTATATTAGTCATATCTTTCAGTTGAAACACTTACCATCCTGACGTTACCTGCACTGCCATCTCATAGAGCGAATCCTGCTGTTTACTCATCCTGTTACAAGCCAATCGAATGCTGTCGCCTTCCCTCGACGTGTTTGACAGGTAAAACGACTTTAATCTGCGATCTGTGGTGAACAGTTTGGTGCCGTCCAATGATTGCCAGTGGGAAAACTTCATAAACCAATGAGGGAAATGGCATTTAGCACCCGAGAATCTCTCTGCACGACAAACATAACTTACGATCACTTTGGTCTACAGTTGAGGGGCGTACAAGAAAAATGGTTAATACCTTACGATAATCTTTAAATTTGAGATTATTTTGTTTTAAACGTCAGAATAAAAGAGTTTGAATATTTGATTAGAATGAGATAGTTTCGTATTTTTAAATTATTGTAAACTTTAAATTATGAACAGAGAAGCTTATGAGATAGTTTCGTATTTTTAAATTGTTTTAAACTTTAAATTATGAACAGAGAAGCTCACGAGATAGTTTCGTATTTTTAAATTATTCTAAACTTTAAATTATGAACAGAGAGGCTTAATATAAAAAACATGTCCATCTGATGCGCCGACAGATAAAAAAATTCAACGAATGAGAGTTTGGAGGATGGCACTCCAAACTGGGGTTTGGGGATTAATATCCCATAAAAGGGAGGGATGATCGGGCGCAAACCCAACGGGAATTCGTTGTCATGGTTATTTACAATGACAGTAAGTGACATCTGTCTGTCCCAGCTTCACGTTAATAATTAAAAGTAATTTCGTCACGTAATCAGATTTCTGTCTCTACCATACTATAGGTGATGTAACTCTAAATATGATTTATTTTCTTCGATAAACAGCCAGGCTGTTCTGAGTTTGATAAATTAAAAATAATTATATGCATTTATTACGGTATTTAAATTAGAAATAAACGTGTCTGGAATCACTCATCTAAAAAACTGGCAACTGTTCCTTTTTTAAACTTAGAAGAAAGGTTTCTGGAACGTTTTAAGCCTGGTTTGTTATCTAAATTAAAAAACAAACAAACAGCGATAACAATAAGGTACCAACAGTGACAAATCCATGCAAGAAGGGTACAGAAAATGACTAAAAATAACCCTCAACTTACAGAGTTATTGCCTTCCGTTACGAAGACCTTACCACTAAAATAAACTCTCAGATTGCTCAAATATATCTTCCGTTATGAGAAAAAAACTGCCTTTGAAAACTTTGAACATACTAATGTTCAACTGTCAAGTTTCTTAATGAAAAAAGTACCTTAAAAACTGAATTTTCTTAGTTAGCTCATTGGGTTGGTTTACACTTACCAATAAACGTACAAACATTACTCACCACTTCTGATTAGTGTCATAGTTCGAGATCCTTCCGTGGCAGAAAATAGTCCATCACATGTTGCATCTCCTGATTGGGCAACCTGGTAGCCAGATTCATTTTTAAGCTTGTCGTACACCTAGTGGTGTAGGGAATATTTCTGATATTAAACACTTTTACAAATAGTCTAGGAAGAAGCAAAAATATGTGCATTAGTTTTTTTTTTAACTAAATCACTGGTGAAAACTTAGTGTATTAATTCTCACTAACGACCACACCACAAAACACTATTATTTGTGTAAAAACGTTCAAAACGGCTTGTGAAAAATAGCTTGATACGGGCTGATCTTTAACAAAGTGCTGACACCTAGTGGATAATAGTTTATTTTATTTGAGTATCTCTCAAAGAAGATTTTTTTTATCGGCTCATCACTTAAGTTTAAAAAAAATGGCGGACTTATAAAATTTGCTAATAATTACAGATTTTGTCTGAATGGAAAAGTCGAATTATGTCTTGTCAACTTTCAAAGAATTCGATCAATAAAAGTCTAAAAGTATACTGTATAAATCTCCGATGTACGTATAAATATATTTATCTCTATGGTAAACAATTTAAAGGATTTGTGGGACTTACGAAACAACGAAATTTGTCCTCTTCTGTTATAGTACCTTTATGCTCCAATTTAGCGACTAGATACCACGTAGAACCTTCTTTCCAAGTACCATAACATGTCAGTTTCTCTTCTGGAAAGCAAAAAGTAATAAAAACTCAACTTGACGCTGACAGCAATAAGACGAGAATCTTTAGTTACATTACAATATTACTCTAGCGAAGAGATTTAGTTTTTTTTAAGTTTCGTTAAGTTGTTTGTAAACTAGTGACAAAATCTACTTCTTGGTTCTTACGTTTCTTTTTTCCTGCGGCTAATGTATTAACTTTGTTTCAAAAGTTCGCGCAGGACTACCACATTAGATATCAGGGCTACTCTCTCTCGATGGGTAGACAGTTTGTAACAAGCACCCTGCACCAATATTGGACTTATCTTTCAACAATGGTCCCTGATGGACCATAGTCTAGCTGGTAGACTAGAGGGAAGACAGATGGTAACCAACATCCAGCACAGACTATAGGGCTACTCTGATCGAACAGTTGTTCCTAGTGTTCGAGATGGTAGACAAGATGGAAGGCAGCTGGTAACCAACATCCAGCACAGACTATAGGGCTACTCTGATCGAACAGTTGTTCCTAGTGTTCGAGATGGTAGACTAGAGGGAAGGCAGCTGATAACCAACATCCAGCACAGACTATAGGGCTACTCTGATCGAACAGTTGTTCCCAGTGTTCGAGATGGTAGACTAGAGGGAAGGCAGCTGGTAACCAACATCCAGCACAGACTATAGGGCTACACTGATCGAACAGTTGTTCTTAGTGTTCGAGATGGTAGACAAGATGGAAGGCAGCTGGTAACCAACATCCAGCACAGACTATAGGGCTACTCTGATCGAACAGTTGTTCCTAGTGTTCGAGATGGTAGACAAGATGGAAGGCAGCTGGTAACCAACATTCAGCACCGACTATGGAGCTACTCTAATCGAATCGTGGTCCCTGATGTTTGAGCTGAAAGATTGCTGGTAAACATTACTTAGCATGTTTAATTTTGAACTAGTCCAATCAATTATTGGAAGCTGACTTATGCTGCGGATAATAGACGTCGAATGGCATTATGAAATTTGATATCATCGCTATATTAGAACATAAAAGGGTAGCCAAAAGAGTAAATTGGATTGGATTCATAGGGAGGTCCAAGAAGTTACAGCATTAATGTAAGTTCTCACAATTGTAACATCGATATAAAGCATCTTCAACAGAGAGAAGAGAGTTAAGTTAGAGTCGTGATATATTCAAAATAAATATAAAAAGCTGTGATGTGAGATTTTGAACATCCAACAGTCATACTTATGTGAAAGCAGATTTATTTTTCTCTCTTCAATTTAGGTTCAAGAAGTGAGAATCGGTTACAGTTGCAAAAGATCTTACCTCTACTTTCGGAATTCCGCACGTCTGCGCATGCTTGGAATTTAAAGAAAAGCTGGGATTGGTTACTGCAAGAATCAACTGTCGAAATCGGGTTACTGCACTCTCCATAACCTCGACTGTAGCTGAAAGTGAAGGAATCGTTGAAAGGACAAGCAGTTGGCGTGGTGTTAACTGAAGAGAAAAAAAGAGAATTGTTTCGTGTGTGAGTGATGAGTAACGAACAAAGTTCTAACCGCCCTCAGCGTATCATCATTATTTTATTCTTAATTAAGAACAAATTAACAAAGCAAACATAAGGAATTTGAAAACCGTTGAGAAAAAAAAACCCAACAACAACAACAAATACCAGATGCTTTCAAATGTTTTCGGAATTCGGAGAGCATTCTGGGAAATTTGAAACGTGGGAAAGAAGTAGCATTACTCTGAAAAAAATAATAAACCTTTTACTTCAGCCATCGTTTCGCCACTGCGGATTCACCAGGGCTGTAGCACAAGAACAAGTATAATTATTGTAGTACTAGCTCTGACGAAGTCTCAATGGCGAAACGTTAGCGAAACGGTGTTTATTATTAGTGGATTGTGACGGTGTTTCTAAGTTACTTTCATGACTGATTCATTGGTTACTTAATAAGCTTATAATATTTAGAAATATATAAAAATGTTCAACTGTTAAGTGAATCACCAATAAAACTTGGAACGTTTAGTCATTTTAGACCTTGTTTATAAAGCAAATGTTTATACGTATATTTGAACAAAAGTAAAGAAGATATTAGCTTACTGCTTTACTCACGTCTAAACATGGAGTATAACGGAGCATCTCCGCTGATTTCACGGCATTTCTGTTCTAAATCACTGTTGGAAGAACAGTATGCTAAAAAAGGAAATACTGAGTCACTATTGGAAGAACAGTATGGTAAACAATGAAACAAACAAGGAAATACTAGGTCACTTTCTGAAGAACAGAATGTTAAACAATGAAGCAAACAAGGAAATATTGAGTCCCTTTCGGAGGAACAGTATGTTAAACAATGAAACAGGGAAATATTGAGTCACTTTGGAAAGAACAGATTGTTAAACAATTAAACAAACACGGAAATATTGAGTCACTTTCGAAAGAATACTATGTTAAACAACGAAACAAACAAAGAAATACTGAGTCACTTTCGGAGGAACAGTATGTTAAACAATGAAACAAACAAAGAAATATTGAGTCACTTTCGGAAGAATAGTATGTTAAACAATTAAATAAACAATGAAATACTGAGTCACTTTTGGTAAACAGTATGTTAAACAATGAAACAAACAAGAAAATATTGAGTCACTTTCGAAAGAATAGTATGTTAAACAATGAAACAAACAAGGAAATATTGAGTCCCTTTCGGAGGAACAGTATGTAAACAATGAAACAGGGAAATATTGAGTCACTTTCGAAAGAACAGATTGTTAAACAATTAAACAAACAAGAAAATACTGAATCACTTTCGAAAGAATACTATGTTAAACAACGAAACAAACAAAGAAACACTGAGTCACTTTCGGAGGAACAGTATGTTAAACAATGAAACAAACAAGGAAATATTGAATCACTTTCGGAGGAACAGTATGTTAAACAATGAAACAAACAAAGAAATACTGAGTCACTTTCGGAGGAACAGTATGTTAAACAATGAAACAAACAAGGAAATATTGAATCACTTTCGAAAGAATACTATGTTAAACAACGAAACAAACAAAGAAACACTGAGTCACTTTCGGAGGAACAGTATGTTAAACAATGAAACAAACAAGGAAATATTGAATCACTTTCGGAGGAACAGTATGTTAAACAATGAAACAAACAAAGAAATATTGAGTCACTTTCGGAAGAATAGTATGTTAAACAATTAAATAAACAATGAAATACTGAGTCACTTTTGGTAAACAGTATGTTAAACAATGAAACAAACAAGAAAATATTGAGTCACTTTCGAAAGAATAGTATGTTAAACAATGAAACAAACAAGGAAATACTGAGTCACTTTCGGAGGAACAGTATGTAAACAATGAAACAGGGAAATATTGAGTCACTTTCGAAAGAACAGATTGTTAAACAATTAAACAAACAAGAAAATACTGAATCACTTTCGAAAGAATACTATGTTAAACAACGAAACAAACAAAGAAATACTGAGTCACTTTCGGAGGAACAGTATGTTAAACAATGAAACAAACAAAGAAATATTGAGTCACTTTCGGAAGAATAGTATGTTAAACAATTAAATAAACAATGAAATACTGAGTCACTTTTGGTAAACAGTATGTTAAACAATGAAACAAACAAGAAAATATTGAGTCACTTTCGAAAGAATAGTATGTTAAACAATGAAACAAACAAGGAAATATTGAGTCCCTTTCGGAGGAACAGTATGTAAACAATGAAACAGGGAAATATTGAGTCACTTTCGAAAGAACAGATTGTTAAACAATTAAACAAACAAGAAAATACTGAATCACTTTCGAAAGAATACTATGTTAAACAACGAAACAAACAAAGAAACACTGAGTCACTTTCGGAGGAACAGTATGTTAAACAATGAAACAAACAAGGAAATATTGAATCACTTTCGGAGGAACAGTATGTTAAACAATGAAACAAACAAAGAAATACTGAGTCACTTTCGGAGAAACAGTATGTTAAACAATGAAACAAACAAGGAAATATTGAATCACTTTCGGAGGAACAGTATGTTAAACAATGAAACAAGCAAGGAAATATTGAGTCACTTTCGGAAGAACAGTATGTTAAACAATGAAACAAACATGGAAATATTGAGTCCCTTTCGGAGGAACAGTATGTAAACAATGAAACAGGGAAATATTGAGTCACTTTCGAAAGAACAGATTGTTAAACAATTAAACAAACAAGAAAATACTGAATCACTTTCGAAAGAATACTATGTTAAACAACGAAACAAACAAAGAAATACTGAGTCACTTTCGGAGGAACAGTATGTTAAACAATGAAACAAACAAGGAAATATTGAATCACTTTCGGAGGAACAGTATGTTAAACAATGAAACAAACAAAGAAATACTGAGTCACTTTCGGAGGAACAGTATGTTAAACAATGAAACAAACAAGGAAATATTGAATCACTTTCGGAGGAACAGTATGTTAAACAATGAAACAAGCAAGGAAATATTGAGTCACTTTCGGAAGAACAGTATGTTAAACAATGAAACAAACAAGGAAATATTGAGTCACTTTCGAAAGAATAGTATGTTAAACAATGAAACAAACAAAGAAATATTGAGTCACTTTCGGAAGAATAGTATGTTAAACAATTAAATAAACAAGGAAATATTGAGTCACTTTCGGAAGAACAGTATGTTAAACAATGAAACAAACAAGGAAATATTGAGTCACTTTCGAAAGAACAGTGTGTTAAACAATGAAACAAACAAGAAAATATTGAGTGACTTTCGGATGAACAGTATGTTAAACAATGAAACAAACAAGAAAATATTGAGTAACTTTCGGAGGAACAGTATGTTAAACAACGAAACAAACAAGGAAATATTGAGTCACTTTCAAAAGAATAGAATGTTAACAATGAAACAAACAAGGAAATACTGAATCACTTTCAAAAGAATAGTATGTTAAACAATGAAACAAACAAGGAAATATTGAGTCACTTTCGGAGGAACAGTATGTTAACAATGAAACAAACACGGAAATATTGAGTCACTTTCGAAAGAATAGTATGTTAAACAATTAAATAAACAATGAAATACTGAGTCACTTTTGGTAAACAGTATGTTAAACAATGAAACAAATAAGAAAATATTGAGTCACTATTGGAAGAACAGTATGGTAAACAATGAAAGAAACAAGGAAATACTGAGTCACTTTATGAAGAAAAGAATGTCAAACAATGAAACAAACAAGGAAATACTGAGTCATTTTCGGAGGAAAAGTATGTTAAACAACGAAACAAACAAAGAAATATTGAGTCACTTTCGGAAGAATAGTATGTTAAACAATTAAATAAACAATGAAATACTGAGTCACTTTTGGTAAACAGTATGTTAAACAATGAAACAAACAAGGAAAAATTGAGTCCCTTTCGGAGGAACAGTATGTTAACAACGAAACAGGGAAATATTGAGTCACTTTCGAAAAAACAGTATGTTAAACAATGAAACAAACAAGGAAATATTGAGTCACTTTCGGAGGAACAGTATGTTAAACAATGAAACAAACAATGAAATACTGAGTCACTTTCGGAAGAACAGTATGTAAACAATGAAACAGGAAAATATTGAGTCACTTTCGAAAGAACAGATTGTTAAACAATTAAACAAACAAGAAAATACTGAGTCATTTTCGGAAGAATAGTATGTTAACAATGAAACAAACAAGGAAATGTTGAGTCACTTTCAAAGGAACAGTATGTTAAACAATGAAACAAACAAGGAAATACTGAGTCACTTTCTGAAGAAAAGAATGATGAACAATGAAACAAACAAGGAAATATTGCGACCCATTCGGAAGAACAGCATGTTAAACAATGAAACAAACAAGAAAAGTATGTTAACAATGAAACAGGGAAATATCGAGTCACTTTCAAAAGAATAGTATGTTAAACAATGAAACAAACAAGGAACTACTGAGTCACTTTCGGAGGATCAGTATGTAAACAATGAAACAGAAAAAAAATATTGAGTCACTTTCGAAAGAACAGATTGTTAAACAATGAAACAAAAAAGGAAATATTGAGTCACTTTCGGAAGAACAGTATGTTAAACAATGAAATCAACAAAGAAATACTGAATCACTTTCGAAAGAATAGTATGTTAAACAATTAAATAAACAATGAAATTCTGAGTCACTTTTGGTAAACAGTATGTTAAACAATGAAACAAACAAGGAAATATTGAGTTACTTTCGGAAGAACAGTATGTTAACAATGAAACAAACAAGTAAATAATGAGTTACTTTCGGAAGAACAGTATGTTAAACAATGAAACAAACAAGGAAATACTGAATCACTTTCGAAAGAATAGTATGTTAAACAATTAAATAAACAATGAAATACTGAGTCACTTTTGGTAAACAGGATGTTAAACAATGAAATAAACAAGGAAAAATTGAGTCCCTTTCGGAGAAACAGTATGTTAAACAATGAAACAAACAAGGAAATATTGAGCCACTTTCGGAGGAACAGAATGTTAAACAATGAAACAAACAAGGAAATATTGAGTCACTTTCGGAGAAACAGAATGTTAAACAATAAAACAAACAAGGAAATATTGAGCCACTTTCGGAGAAACAGAATGTTAAACAATAAAACAAACAAGGAAATATTGAGTCACTTTAGGAGAAACAGAATGTTAAACAATAAAACAAACAAGGAAATATTGAGTCACTTTCGGAGAAACAGAATGTTAAACAATAAAACAAACAAGGAAATATTGAGCCACTTTCGGAGAAACAGAATGTTAAACAATAAAACAAACAAGGAAATATTGAGTCACTTTCGGAGAAACAGAATGTTAAACAATAAAACAAACAAGGAAATATTGAGCCACTTTCGGAGAAACAGAATGTTAAACAATAAAACAAACAAGGAAATATTGAGCCACTTTCGGAGAAACAGAATGTTAAACAATAAAACAAACAAGGAAATATTGAGCCACTTTCGGAGAAACAGAATGTTAAACAATGAAACAAACAAGGAAATATTGAGCCACTTTCGGAGGAACAGAATGTTAAACAATGAAACAAACAAGGAAATATTGAGTCACTTTCGGAGAAACAGAATGTTAAACAATAAAACAAACAAGGAAATATTGAGTCACTTTCGGAGGAACAGAATGTTAAACAATAAAACAAACAAGGAAATATTGATAAGAATCTTGTACTTATCGACCTAACCACTTTCTATACTGTTTTAATGATCGCAAATCAACATGTAGGTATTAGAAATCTTGCTCGTGAACTTCGACAACCGGCCCGAGCTTTAACTTTAACCAACCAGAAATCTAACAACTGTAATGTTACGCATAACGTGTGAATAAAGTTAGAAATTCATAATGTACTCACTTTCCTGAAAAAGTAGTACATAAAATCATGAAATCATCATGTAACTACTTTCCTTAAACTGTAGCAAATAAAATCATTTTGTACTTACTTTCCTTAAACTGTAACACATTTTTGTGTCTTTCGTGAATAACAATACACCGGAAGCAGGACTCAGACCTGAAAAAGGAACAACAAGTATTTCTCACCCATTATATACACGGAAGTACCTGATAAAATTGAATAGCAAACACTACTCGTGGTTTTCTAGAAACTAGACCCGTATTTTATACGAATATGTTACTAAAAATAGAAAATAAAATTTTAGTTTTAAAAGAAACTATAAAATGTCATTTATTCGGTCGCCAGTCATCAGTGTAGTTTACTGCTGTCGGTAGAGTGTTGTTTTTAGTGTAATTATTAGTAATGTGGTTTATAACAGACAGTAGTGTCACTTAGTGACTATCAGTTGTTGTTCAATAGCTCTTGGCTGTGGTTTAGCACTACCATCTATGTGGATTTGTAACTATCAGTTGTAGTGTGATAACTACCATCTGTAGTTTACTACTGTCAGTTGTAGTGTGATAACTACCACCTGAAGTTTACTACTATCAGTTCTAGTGTGATAACTACCACCTGAAGTTTGCTACTATCAGTTGTAGTGTGATAACTACCACCTCAAGTTTGCTACTGTCAGTTGTTGTGGGATAACTACCACCTGAAGTTTACTACTATCAATTGTAGTGTGATAACTACCATATGTAGTTTGCTACTATCAGTTGTAGTGTGATAACTACCACCTGAAGTATACTACTATCAGTTGTAGTGTAATAACTTCCACCTGAAGTTTACTACTATCAGTTGTAGTGTGATAACTACCATCTGTAGTTTTCTACTATCAGTTGTAGTGTGATAACTACCATCTGTAGTTTACTACTATCAGTTGTAGTGTGATAACTACCATCTGTAGTTTGCTACTATCAGCTGTAGTGTGATAACTACCATCTGTAGTTTGCTACTATCAGTTGTAGTGTGATAACTACCATCTGTAGTTTACTTCTATCAGTTGTAGTGTGATAACTACCACCTGAAGTTTCCTACTATCAGTTGTAGTGTAATAACTATCACCTGAAGTTTGCTACTATCAGTTGTAGTGTGATAACTACCACCTGAAGTTTCCTACTATCAGTTGTAGTGTAATAACTACCACCTGAAGTTTCCTACTATCAGTTGTAGTGTGATAACTACCACCTGAAGTTTCCTACTATCAGTTGTAGTGTAATAACTACCACCTGAAGTTTGCTACCATCAGTTGTAGTGTGATAACTACCATCTGAAGTTTACTACCATCAGTTGTAGTGTGATAACTTCCACCTGAAGTTTGCTACCATCAGTTGTAGTGTGATAACTACCACTTGAAGTTTACTACCATCAGTTGTAGTGTGATAACTACCACCTGAAGTTTACTACTATCAGTTGTAGTGTGATAACTACAAGCACTGCTGTCAACTGTGGTTTCTAAGTGTTAGGAGTAGTTTAGCAGTTGATGTCTCTTGCAGCACAACTGTAGAAACTGTTTAAAATTGCCTACAGCAGTTTAGATTATTAGATCACTCGTAATCGCTCGAACTTTTATCTCACTGGTACCTTTTAGTTAAGAAATGATTACTTGGCAGTCGGCGTAGTTCTGGATTTTCATAAACCCACATAAACAGCTGAGGTCACAGAGTCGTTGTGGCCAGGCACGATGAGAATTGTGACAACTGACCCACGAATGCAATAACAGAGTACAAAAATCACTGAGAAATAATAAGAAACTCGAAGTGTTTTTGATGTTTGTGGTAAAGAACCTGAAATGTACACGAACTAATATTCCATCTTGAAAACTACAGGTCCAGGTGACAAGATGCCGCTTCGATCTGAAACTTTCTTGAGTTTTAATCGTTTTTCAAAACCCCGGTTTGCTACCTTTACAATGAAATTGGTTATCTTTAGAGTGCCTTTAAATATTTAGATACATTTAACAACGGTTGACCAGATGAATCCTGGTGGGAAATCATCTTTCAAACTAAATGTGATTAAAATCCGATGAAAACATGCAGAAGTGAAAACAATACCCTTACAATGAACAGGGGTTAAAATGATAGTGGCACCATTCAACAGTTTCCAGAGTGATCCCCTTTAGCGTAATTTCCGGAAGGAAATGAAATAATTATTATTCTACGCATGAAAAATATTGCAAGATATTTCGTCGGTACGTCACACAATTGGACTTATACACTCTTCAAAGTTCATAAAATGACTTTATTATCACTATGTATATTCTAAATTCGATATCATTTTAATATAGACCACAGCGTTATCAAACAAATCCGAGAACTAATCTACTCAGAAGTACAACCTACTTGCTTTCTATGAGGAATTTTTCACCCTCCACTTTCCGACAGACGCCCCTACTGGATAACGAACCGTTCTTGATATAGACTGGATCTCTGAACCCTTTCTGGAACCAGCTACCTGTCCAGTGGGTCGGAAACTGACAATTTGTTCCTGAAGTGATCAAACACAGTTGTGACAAAGAGCAAAAGAGGTTGTTTTTTTTAAAAAAAAAAACCTATACGTCATCTAATATTTATATTCTTTTACACGTTTCAAGTAAAATGTATTTATGTGTTTTCAGGATTTTCAAGAACTACTCACTAAGGCTATCTAGGCACAGCCATTTTGAATTTATAGTCACGGTGAAAAAAATCTACCGCCAACTTTTACTCTAGTCTTCTGTGAAAACACAATGAGATGTTACTGTCATGTGTATAGTGCACCCATGTCACCTAAGTACAGAGTATGTTTTTGAGACAAAAGGCCTTGAACCCGCAGATTCACAGCACGAGGACGCTAATCAGTGAATCGTGCTAAGCCTAATATTTAGCAATACTGATGAGACTATAGTTTACACGTACGTTACAGAAAATTTTTAGTATAACAGAAAACAACTTAGCCCCGCATGGCCAGGTGGTTAAGGCCCTCGACTTATAATCCTAGAGTCCCGGGTTCGAATCCCCCTCACACCAAACATGATCGCCATTTTAGCCGTGGGTGCGCTATAATGTGACGGTCAATCCCATTGTTCGTTGGTAAAAGAGTAGCCCAAGAATTACCGGTAAGTGGTAATGACTAGCTGCCTTCTCTCCAGTATTACACTGATAAATTAGGGACGGCTAGCGCAGGTAGCCCTCGAGTAGCTTTGCGACTAAAGCAAACCAAATATCCTCAAAGGATTACAATGTCAAAAACAAAATCGAAAATAATTTAAATGTTTCTCTCCAACTTGGCCTGGCATGGCCGAGCGCGTTAAGGCGTGCGACTCGTAATCCGAGGGTCGCGGGTTCGCGCTAAACATGCTCGCTCTCCCAGCCGTGGGGGTGTATAATGTGACGGTCAATCCCACTATTCGTTGGTAAAAGAGTAGCCCAAGAGTTGGCGGTGGGTGGTGATGACTAGCTGCCTTCCCTCTAGTCTTACACTGCTAAATTAGGGACGGCTAGCACAGATAGCCCTCGAGTAGCTTTGTGCGAAATTCCAAAACAAACAAACTCTCCTACTCTGTGTCTCTGTATTTTCGATCGTACAATTCTAACTTGTTTTCTGACTTCCGAAACTGTATATAACGAAAAGAGTTATTTAGCTCTACAAATACACAAAGCGAAGGATTCTTTCGAAGCATGGATTCATCTCTGAATCTTCTGAGATATGAGGGCGCAACTGAAAAGGGAGGGCGTTTAAACATTAAACTGTTACACATGTCAGATATCTTAAGGTTATTTAATATTTATATTATAATTTGGGTCAAATAACTAGATATAGTAATTTCGGTCAATAAAAGTAAGAGAGTAATTGTTTTACCTTAAGAGTTTAGTGGTGTTAATTTAACTATTAAAATAGGCTTACCACGTGTAACGGTACTTTTGGCTGAGGTGTATTTCAACTTACTGGTAAATCATAAAACAAAATAGATACATTGTTTGATTAAATAAGTACAATCTAGAAATTAGTTTATTGTCTCTTGGTGTTTTATATTCAGCTTATACTGTTGTAACTTATGGATAGGTTATAAATCAAGCTAAATGCATTTTGTTATTAACCAGCCCTGGATTAGCCATTAAGCAAAATAAACACGTGCTTAGGGCACCAATGAAAGGAAGGTACGACAGATTTAATTCTCTGTTATGTTTTTATCTCTTTCACTGCCTCACTCAGACTTAGTCGATTTTTTTGTGATTGTCTTTATTTGCCCGCACCACCCAGTGGCTCAGCGGTATGTCTGTGGACTTACAGTGCTAAAATCCGGGTTTCGATACCTTAGTGTGAGAGTACATGTTTGAAAGTTATCACACCAAGAAAAGATTTATAAAGGGATGTCACTGTAGCAATGCCACCGTTCAGAGATTACATGTTACCTATAAGAGTATTTGGGCATCCACACTCTAGTTCAAAAAAGGTTGTTACATGTTCGAAAAATACGATTTTTTGGTCATTTGTATCATTTTAAAACTAAATTCACTTTGTGTGTTGCCCTTAAGTTTTCAAGTTTTATTTCTATGCATTACCTGAGTTCATTTTGAGTTGGTTTAATCCCTTGAACATGGGAGTGTTCTGAGACTTGTCCCAAACGCAGTGTCTGGTGTGAGGTATAAAAGCCAGGAATTTTGATGTTACTTTTGTACCCTACCTATTGGCGACGCGTTTTGGACTCTGTAAATATTTTAGAATTGTGCCAGGTCCTACTAACGTGGGTTTGAGAAATCAAATGGTTGCCTAAGACGACGCTAGGTTGAAACAAGGCGATACTGCATGACGACTTCGTGTATCCAGGCAGACCGTCAACAACGCTGGGTTGAAACAAGACGATACTGCAAGACGACTTGGTGTATTCAAGCAGACCGTCAACAGAGTTCTCAGAAGAAGAGCTGCAACCGGAAGTGTGAAACCCAGCAGACCTTCGGGCCGTCCACGTGCCACTACAGCACGAGATGATCGCCGGATCCTCGCCATTGTTTTTAAAAAGCGTTCGATGTCCTACCGGTCGATTGCTTCTGAGTTAAGTGCGCAACAACTGCTCCGGATTTCACGCCAGACGGTTGGTGTAAGCTGGATGCAGAGCAAGATGTATGGTCAAGAAACCTAAACTGACAGCTGGACATCGCAACAACAGGCTGCAGTTGGGTCAGCGATATCTAACGATCGTACACTGGAATCATGTAGTTTTTACTAACGAATCCAGATTTCTCTTCTACCCCACTGATCACTGATGAATGGATACGAGTGCGAAGGCTTTCTGGAGAACAGATGAATGAGGAGAATGTTCAACCCAACGTCGCAGGAAGCGGAGTTTCAGTGCATTTTGTTCTGCATCTGTCAGTTGCTCATTCTGGATCACTGGTGCTGTGTAACAGGATATCCTGGATCGCCAGGGTATTTTCCAGGACAATTTCCGGCTGCAATAGGACAATGCACCGGCTCATAATACTCACAATGTGCAAGATTTCTTGCAACAACGTGGCGGGTTGATCCTTAAGGAACCACCTGTAAGCCCGGATACCAACCCGATATGGCACCTCTGGGGTGAACTTGGTCGTGCAGTCAGGAAAAGAAAAGATTTCCCTCAACCCTACAGCAGTTACGCCAAGCCCTGACTGAAGAGTGGAACAGAATTCCATTTCACAACATTAACTGAGAGTATGCCACGCCGCCTAGCGGACATTATTGCAGCACCTGGGGGACCACACACGCTGTTGAGTTAAATATCCGGTTGTGAAATATAATTTTTGCACGTTACTTGAAAGTTTTAAATTATTTTGTTTGTTTGTTTTGAATTTCGCACATAGTTACTCGAGGGCTATCTGTGCTAGCCGTCCTTAATTTAGCAGTGTAAGACTAGAAGAAAGGCAGCTAGTCATCACCACCCACCGCCACCTCTTGGACCACTCTTTTACCAACGAATAGTGGGATTGACCGTCAAATTATAACCCCCACGGCTGAAAGGGCGAGCATGTTTGGCGCGAGGTGGATGCGAAATTGCGACCCTCAGATTACGAGTCGCACGCCTGAACTCGCTTGGCCATGCTGGCCGTTTCAAATTGACAATAAACATTTTTACAAAATGACGGCCTTATTTGTTTTGACTTAGTCATGTTATACTTACAATTAACTAACAAAGGAAAGACATTACGCTCATTAAAAACAAAATAAAAAACATATAAGGGACAGACAAGCTCATATTCCCTTGTGATTGTGTAATAATATAAACAGATCTGAAGGTGAGATTTACTCCCATTCATAAATAGCCAACAAAAGTTTATCATATATACAATTTTTAGACCCAAAAATGGAGATCACGGTTATATTCTCCTTACTGCTTCTTTGATCCTACCCTTACGTCATAATGCCCCGACCCGGCCAGGCCCTCTTGTGATATTCGTTATGAGATGAACGAACAATCCTAGACAGAAACACAGAGACAACGACGACAAACTTTTAGGTGTAATTCAACTATTTTGTGACTATAAATTTAGATCAGTATGTGTTCTATTACATTTCTGAAAAGCTGGGAAAACAATTGATTGATCGGAGCAGTCTGAAGACGACAATTCGACCTATTAGGTCAAATTGCGTAAGACTTCAACATTTACAACATGATTCTTAACGTTGTTGTGCATACACTATACTACTGGTATTAGTACAGTACTGTGATCATACAAAGATACTGTGGAGAACCGACAAATCAACAAAATCAACTTAGGATTTGTCTGAAAAAGTGCATGGATTGAACAAGTTAATGTGAGCAAGGTCAGTACTGAGTACTAGGCTTCACGTTAGTTGCCTCAGTTGCAATGAATTAGCAGTAGGCCTAACGTTAGTGTTGTTATCTGAGAACTAAGTGACAATAACGTTATACCTAAATACTGTAACTAGTTTAGTGTAAGTACACTGGAAACGCTACTGTAGCTTGGAATAATGAAGTGGACAATTCCTAATTTAAGGCCGTCGTTTTGAATTTGCCTTCGTATCCAAGCATGCAGATAAAGTTTCTAATGTATGCCTGTTTTGTTGATGTATGGTTTGTTGACTCATCTAAAGTCTCCAGATCAAAACTGAGCTCAAAGTTGAGGTTACAACTCATTATTCAGATATTTGATTAGGACTAAGGTAATCTAGCCGAGGCCTAACTCAGTATTTAGTAGTTAAATGTACAGTACTGTTTACAGTTGATTATGTGTTATGTATGTGTCCCAGTATAGAATGATCACTATGTATATAGACTGTTACGGTATGTGTTGTTGATCACAAATTGTTTTGGAATACTTTTTGGCATACAATATATTTGCATATTAACATTGCTTCTTGCATACAGCTACCATAGCAACAACCTTAATGAAACTTTTGAAATGACTGAAAACTAATTCTCCTAAAATTGAGTTAAACCAGTCTCGAATGATTTTCAACCAATCAGAATGCAGCAAATCAATAAAGATATTTATGAATTCATGTTTACGTGCTGATGGACCAAGGTCCTAGGAAAACTAACAATCTTTGTCTAAATGTGGACTGTCTTACCACTGTTTTTCTTTATGAGTGTCAGTGTTTTTCTAATCATTATAACTATATATATGATCCATATTATTTCGTGTTCTTTTTTATTTTAGTTTCTGTATTTTTCAGGTTGCAAGGTGAATGGTGTTCCATAAAGTGGTGCACATAAAAGGAAACTGGCCAAAAAGAGCCAACTAAAGACTTTGAATTTAGTGACCAAGACTGGAGAGCTGACTAATTTTTTTCACTCAACTTACACAACATGATCTTCCAAATCAAAACCCATTTCTACCATCACAAGCCATGTGTACTGCATCTGACTCTGACAATATTGAAGTTGAACCAAGCTCCACTTTATCCACTTTCAAGGTCAGAATATCATGATGACGTTGAGATGTCACAGGCTGGCTCAATGGCATAAGTCTCACAACTAATCTCACTTTGCTTGTAAATTCTCCTGATGTATCTAGTATTAATGTTGATGCAAGTTGCTCTGCAAGACAGTCTGAAGTTGAAATAATTACTGAAAATAAAAATCTACTGGACTGTGATAAAATACTTCAGTCTACAAAAGATGAAGAAACTAAAGCAAAAAATCCAGAGTTATGGCTCAGTTTCCCTTCTTACAATGAGACTTATTGGATTGCTCGATGACACACTAACTGTTTACACCACAATGGGCCATTTGATAAATCCTGCCGGACTCTCAGTAGCGGTAAACCAATGAGATACTGTTCACAAAAACTTTTCTTTGGGGTAAAAGCCAATAATGAGCAATACAAGAGAGAGTGGTTATTGTATTCACCATCAACATGGTCAGTTTACTGCTGTGTTTGCAAACTTTTTGCTTCTCAAGTTCCCTCGTGTTTTGTTGAAATAGAAGTGCTCAGTGACTGGTGAAACACTATTGTAATTGACCATCATGAAAGCAGCACTACTCACTGAGACTCTATGTTAACATACTTAACTCATAGGCAAGGTTTAGGCTTGCGACAAGAGCTGAAAAAACAAATAAAAGAAGAGTGCAATTACTGGGAACGTCTTGGAGTGTGTAATAACTGTTATTCGTACGTTAGCTGAACCTGGCCGGCTTTTAGAGGAACAGATGAAAAATTTGGTTCACTGCAGAATGGGAATTTTTTATGGCTGCTGGAACTCATAAGTCAGTTTGATCCATTTTTAGCAGGACTCATTTCGAAATATGGAAATTCTGGAAAAGGAAATTCTTCTTACATATCCAAAACCATCTGTGAATAACTCGTTGAACCTATGGCTCGGAATGTCCACATGTTCATTGTTGATGAAGTAAATTATTCTGGTTATTTTAGCTTGTCGGTTGACTCGACACGAGATCTATCACATACAAATCAGTTAAGTGTTGTACTTCGATACTTAAAAAGTGAGCAGCCTGTTGAATGCTTTTTAACCTTTCTGGAACTGATAAGCCATATTGGTGAGAAAATGGCAAACTAGATATCGCAGTACTTACCTTCAGTTTGCAAACTTAATATTTTCAAAATGCAAAGGTCAGTCTTACGACAATGCTGCTAACATGTTCGGGTGTTATAAGGGAATGTAGCAAAAGATTTTAGAAGAAAATAAATTTGCTATATATGTGACCTGTGCAGCCCATTCTCCATTTCTGATAGGATGAAGTGGAATTGACTGCTGTCAAATGGCAGTTAATTTTTTCTCTACAATACATTTTTTCAGCCTCAACCAGCTGGTAGAAAATTCTTAAAGCTTGTCTTGGGAATGAAAGTGTGTTAAAATTCCTCTCCGATACTAGATGAAAGGCACATGTTATAACAACAATAGCAATTTTGAAGACTCTCTTTGAGATTTTGGAAGCTTTTGAATGTATAGTTGAAGACCAGTTACAAAAGGGAGACACTAAAAGAGAAAACAGACAATATTACAAATAATATGTAAGAGCTAGAAATTGTTTTAATGTTGATCGTGTGGGATGAGAATTTGTAAAATATTCACAAAGCAAGTCAAGTTCTGCAAAATGAGGATGTGAAATTAAAAACGTGCAGATCTGTACGGGTCATTAGCTGACCAACTGCAGATGTATTTTAAAGATATGAAACAGTTGCAAAGGAACTACTACCAGATGTTGATTACAATGCAGCTCAAAACTCGCAAACGTATCAGAAAGTAGGTACTCAATGACAGAGATGCAGAAGAAGTAGACATGAATGCCAGATATAAATCTCATATCACCTTTTTTATATGCAAAAACGGCTCTTCTGGGCCAAAACCGCAAATGAAGAGCGAACAACGTTCGACTCATTTCGGTTTCACCAAAGAAAGGTTACTGACACATGTGAGGGGTGTATAACTGAGTGTGCATGTATGGCCGGTTGAAATATTTTATTAATATTAATGGTACAGGTGTTCTTATATATTGGGTTAATGTTGTATAAGTAAGGCTTCTTTAATTTTTCGTTTGTTTATGTTTGTTTCTTTATTTAGTATTTTAGTGTTTTCTATGGTTATGTTGTGTCCATTTGACTTGCAGTGTTCGAAAACGTGTGAAGGTGACTTTTTATGTTCTTTGAATCTGGTTTCCATTTTTCTACTTGTTTCTCCTATATAGAAGTCGTGGCAGTTATCACATTGTATTTTATAAATAATGTTGGTGTGGTGTTTGTCAGTGTAGTTCTTACATAGTATAGACCTTAGTTTTGTGCCTGGTTTTTGAATAAATTTAGTGTTAACTGGAATGTTATATTTTGTTACTAGTTTTTGCCAAATGTTGGTTATTTGTTTGCTGATGTCAGGAATATATGGTATACAGCAGTATATGGTTTCGTGATTTTTTGATTCGTGAGATATATTTACTTTTGTTGGTTGATTTTGCTTTCTGTCTAGGTGTGTGCGTATAATGTTTTCTACGGTTTGTGGAGGAAACTTATTAATGTTGATGAAGTGTTGTTTTATTTTATCTAATTCATCGTTAATTTTATCTGGTGAGCATAGTTTTATGGCTGTGTTTATCTGGTTTCTTAGTATGTTGAGTTTTTGTTTTGTTTCATGTGCTGAGTCCCAAGGAATGTATAGTCCAGTATGGGTGATTTTTCGGTGGATTTCTGTTTTGAATTGTGTGTCGGTTCTTATAATTTTGAGGTTAAGAAATGATATTTGATTGCTTTCTTCCTGTTCACATGTGAAGTTAATGTTGGGATGTATAGAGTTAATGTGAGTGAAAAAGTTAAGTATGTGTTCTGTAGATTCGAATCCCGCAACCGTGTCATCTACATATCTGTACCAGTATAGTGGTGGATGTAATGCTGTATTAATTGCTTGTGTTTCAATTTGTGTCATAAAAATATTGGCTAGAACTGGCGATACTGGGTTGCCCATGCTTAGGCCATTTGTTTGTATATAGTTTTGGTTGTTGAACATGAAGTTTGTCTTTATTGTGGTGAATTCTATGAGGGTTGCTAACTGGTTACTGGGAATGTCTATAATCGGGTTAGGGTCTCGAATATAGAGTTCTAAGGCTATCTTGCAGGCTTCTGTTGTTGGAACTTCTGTGAAGAGGGATATAACATCGAAACTGGCCATTAAGGCTTTATGATTAAGTTGATTTAGATTGGACTTGAAATTAAAAGAGTCTTTGATGAATGAGCTGGCTGATGTTGCATATTTGGAGAATGCCCATGCTATGTATTTACCAAGATTGTAGTTAAACGATTCATATGTTGACATTATTGGTCGTAATGGACAATCTGGTTTATGAGGTTTGGGGATGCCGTATATTTGCGGTGTGCGTGAGTCGGTTTTACGTAGGTAGGAATAAAGTGTTTGTGAAATTGTGTTGGCTTTTTTCATTTGTAGTAGTAATTTGTTTAGTTGCGTCTCATGTGTCTTTGTTGGATTTGTGTTTATTGGTTTAAATTTGTTCGTGTCTGATAGGATGTTATTCATTTTTTGTATGTATTCATTCGTGTTCATTATTACTATAGCGTTACCTTTATCAGCTTTTAGAATTTTTATGTTTCTGTCTTGTTTTAGGTTTCTAATGGAATTAATGTCTCTTTTTGTAAGGTTGTTTTTTAGTTTTCTGTTTTGTGAAATTATGTTGATAGTTTTGTAAGAAAATTCTTTGAAAAAATCGTTTAAGATAATGTTTTTAGGTGGTTCTGGAAAATATAAATTTGTAATTTTACCTGGGAAGTTTGGCCGTTGGATGTCAATAAAGTTATCTAAGTTGTCTTCTGCAAGTCAAATGGACACAACATAACCATAAAAAACACTAAAATACTAAATAAAGAAACAAACATAAACAAACGAAAAATTAAAGAAGCCTTACTTATACAACAACTTAAACCCAAAATAAACCAATATAAAGGAACACCATTGTACCTATATTAATATTATAGATAAAATTATATATTCAAACCGCGCCCTCTACATTGCAACACTCAGTTATACAACCCCTTCCAAACATGTGGTCAGCTTCCGGCCAGTAACCCTTTCTTTGTGAACCTGACGATGACCGAAGAAGGTCGAAACGTTGTTCGCTCTTCTATTTGAAGTGTTTTCTGGGCCCAGAAGAGCCGTTTTTGCATATAAAAATTCTCAACAAGTGGGTTTCTCGACATCACTGATTGTTATTTCATCACGGCAATTGTTCGAGAAGTGTAAGTTTTTTGTGTTTTTCTCAGTGTATTTGTACTTACCTGTTTCCATTATGTCTGAACAAGCATACAGTACACCACCATTAACAGTACACGCTCACACGATTGTTAAGAAACTAAGAAATTTAAACCTACGTATCATTAATAGAAGAAATGACATCAACTTTATTCAACAATGTAGAAAGGAACAACTAACCCCTAATTTTGTAAAGGTAAAACTTTCAAAAGATTTTAATAAATACACAAACATTATCCAAAATTTACAGAAAAAACTTCTTAAAGCCATGTTGAACACAAAATACAAAGAACTACATGACTTACAAAAACAAAAAATGAACTTAGACTATCAACTAGCATGCTGCATTAAACCAGAGATTTACGGACTAATACAACGAAACATAAACCAAATCAATACTAAAAACGATAGAGACAAAAAGATCCGCCACAACAAAAAACTTGAAAAACTAAGATGTAAGCAACAGAAAAGACATCAACATGACAAACCGTTGACCAACCTCATAATTAACAGATCTGACCGACAATTAAACACAGACGAGATACATCTACTTAACAAAGGACTCAACTTCGCAATAGCACCAAGGTACATTCCAACCATAGAAATCAAAACATGTTTAGAAGACCTAGCCAGGAGACTTGTGATACTTTCTACAGAAAACAAAAACAACAAACAGATAGAAGACAACTTAGATAACTTTATTGACATTCAAACCGCGCCCTCTACATTGCAACACTCAGTTATACAACCCCTTCCAAACATGTGGTCAGCTTCCGGCCAGTAACCCTTTCTTTGTGAACCTGACGATGACCGAAGAAGGTCGAAACGTTGTTCGCTCTTCTATTTGAAGTGTTTTCTGGGCCCAGAAGAGCCGTTTTTGCATATAAAAATTCTCAACAAGTGGGTTTCTCGACATCACTGATTCTCATATCACCTTCTTCTCAATTGTTGACAAACTAGAAACCCAGATGAGAAGAAGATGAGAGGTGTACAAACAAATATCAAACAGGTTTTCTTTCCTACGTGATGTGATGACGTCACTTCATCTGTTGAAACTGAAAGTTGCTTTTAGTGTTTCCAAAAGTTAACTGATGTTTACCCAGAAGACTTGGACACTAATCTCTCTGTCTAGCCTCAACAGTTTCACTCATATGTGTGCCATACGTTTAGTGCAACAAAAACTGTAGAAACCAGATTCAGTCATGCTGAACTTTATAAAATAATTTCAGAAGACAAAATTGAGTGTGCGTTTCCAAACGTAGACATTGAATTGCGTATATTTTTAACATAAATTATCACAAATTGCACAGCTGAGCGTTCATTTTCTCAACTCAAGCATATTTAAAATTTCAACAGAACAACTGTGCAACAAGACAGGCTGGGTGTTTTATTTCTGCTAAGTTTTGTTTTGAGGACTCGATAAGAGGCTTTGTAACTAAAAGAATTAACTAAATGCTAAGATATAAATAAATAATTTACTTACAGGGTTTCAAGTTCAAAGTGAGAAATTGTTATCTCGGAGTGAAAACAAATATGCAATAAAAATAATTATTTTAATTATCATTAATCAAATAAGTGATTTCCCTCATCATTTCTAAATAAAAGGTCTCTGTTATTGTTTTATTTCTATCCATGCCCAATATGTTAAATAAGTAAAGTAAAAACGTGTTTATTTAATACAGTTGTAAGGTTTGGCCTGGGGTCTGGCCTGGAAGAAAACTAAAGAAAGGTTATAAAACTGAGAAGTTAAAAAATTATATGATTCACGGGCCAGATAATATTTCTCCAAGGGTTTAGAAAGAGGTTAAAATTGGATATGTGAACCACTTACTACTATTTTTCGTCAGTCATTGAAAAGTGGACAGATACCAAAGAATTGGAAATTGACTAATGTAACTCCTCTTTTTAACAGAGATGATAAAAATTGTCCCAGTTATTTTAATGGATAGTTGACATGGTTTTGCTAAGGGAAAATCTTCCCTTGCAAATATTTTGACATTCCGTGAAAAGGTTACTGCTTATAGAGATGATGGTAACAATGTAGATTTTGTGTATCTAGATTTTCGCAAAGCTAATGATAAAGTACCACATGAAAGGCTTGTAATTTTTTTTTTCTGTTGGTGTTGGGAATAAGATAACCAATTGGATAGAATAGTGACCGAATGGAAGAAATGTTACAGATGGAGTTCAGTCAAACTGAATTAATGTTACAAGTACGGTACCTCAGGGCTCAGTTTTAAGACTTTTGCTCTTTTTTATTTGCTTTAATCACATAGATGAAGAAATGAAAATTAAATTAGTTAATTTGTGGATTACATTAAGGTCTTGGTTGTCGCTGACTGTGAGTAGAATACCGCTGCTTTACAAAAGGATTTAGATCGTTTATTGAATTTGGCAAATAAATGACAGATGGGTCTTAGTTATACTATACGCAAGATAATGCATGTAAGTTATTAAAATTGAATTACAAGTATAATTTGAATCCGAATAACCTTAACAGTGTCATGAAACAGAGGGATCTTGCTGTGATGGTTGATCAGTCTCCAAAGCCAACCAAACAATATGGTGTTACTTCTGGTAGGCAGATAAAATTTTAGATTGTGTCTAAAGAAATACTGAGCACAAATCCCAACAAGTTATAATTTCATTGTACAGTTCGTTGTTTAGGCATGATTTGAAATATTGTGTTTAATCTTGGGCTCCTCATCTTAGGAAAAAAAAATGGTGTATTGTCATATGAGGAGAGGTTGAAATCTCTCAGATTTTCTCTTGTAAAAGAAGGTTTGGGGGGATTTGACTGAGTTGTCTAAGATTGTAAAGGAAATTTGTAATGTTGATATATCATCTTTTTTGTATTTAACAGTGAGAATGGTAAACATGTGTACATTTTGACAGGGTGAGAGCCATCTTCAACAAAGACAGTTTTATTTTTCTAATAGGGTGGTTAGCTTTTGGAATGGGTTACCTTCAGATGTTGTAGAGGCAGTAAATTTAAATGAGTTTACAAAAAACTTGATAACTATATGAATGATAAGAACTGACTAATGTTGTTTTATAAATTTAATTCCGTTTATAGTGTGGAACAGTCTAGATGAACTAACAGGCACCATGTTTACATGAAACATAATGCATTAAGGGCCTTAGAAAACACCTAGTTATAAATACTTGTGCAATGTTTTACATCAAGAACAGTGATATACATATCAGTAAAAAGTAGCATCACTGGATATCTAGCTACCCCAAAACTAGAACAACTAAACCATAAGGCTGAAATAGTCACCCGTCATTAAAGAATAAGATAAGCAAAGTTAGACGTAGGCGCTCTTTACAGATTTATTTCAATTCATTTCGTGTGGCAATACTCAACGATTACGATACAATTTTAGGCCCAGGATGGCTTGGTGGGTTAAGGCGTTCGACTCGTAACCTGAGGGTCGCGGGTTCGAATCCCCGTTGCACCAAATATGCTCCCCCTTTATGCCGTGAGGGCGTTATTATGTTACAGTAAATCCCAATATTCGTTGGTAAAAGAGTAGCCCAAGAGTTGGCGGTGGGTTGTGATGACTAGCTCCCTTCCCTCTAGTTTTACACTGCAAAATTAGGGACGGCTAGCGCAGGTATCCCTCGTGTAGCTTTGCGCGAAATTAAAAAAACATTATTTTTTTTCGATAGCAAAGAAAAACAATGTTTCAACTACAACATCTATATTGAAGAATGTTTGGAGACTAATAAGTTTGGATTGCATCTCAGCAATGTTTCGAGATTATACATAAAACCGATGGCACCTTGACTGCTGACAGTACAAGCATATTTCATCCTTTGTCATTCCATTACCAACACGACCTGTTGGAGAAAACTTCCTCGCCCCCTCAAAAAAAAGTTATCGAAAGCACACGCCAAAAGTGTGCAAACTAAGCAAACTATTAATATTATTAAGGATAAATGGGCTTATATAAGACCTGAAAAGATCAAAATGCAGACAAACAACTTGACTGACTTCTGTAAAAAGAACATTTGGAACAGCACTTCACAGTCGTGCATTGAGAAACACATGGTTACATGAAAGCAAGGCATAATGCTCTGTATACAGCTAATACAAAACATTAGTACATTATACAACTCATTCGCATTTCTTTTGTACTTCACGCGAGGCCTGGACTCTGGCCATAATAGGTGTGACAGTAGCGCATATATCCTCGTTTCTATTGGCAAAATAAATCTTGCACCCCCTCTCCCCCACTTAGTTTATCTTCTACTTCTAAACCTGTGAAAGCTTATTAAACTAATAAACAGTCCTCAGAATATTATTTGAGGTAACGGAACGTGGCAAGCTAATCTCACTACAAGCAATTTGTTGTTAAAAGGTGACACCTGTTTTTTCTATGTCCGTCTTTCTGCTTATACATTTTCCCCGCTGGTACAGCGATAAGTCTACAGACTGACAGCGCTAAAATCAGGGGTTCGATTCTCGTTGGTCAACTCAACAGTTAGCCCGATGTGGCTTTGCTATAAGAAAACACACACAAACACGGTGAAGTCAAGTTAGATAGACTACAGCGTTCCATTAATCATAATACAAATTAATCATGCTAATAAATACACAAACCGTCATAATTTATAACGTACAGTTGCTTATTGATGTTTACGTCTAGGCTGAAAAAAAATATGTAAATTCGTACAGGAAAAGCTATTTTTCATCCACGAATTGTTAGTTGTGTTTTTTTGCTATGATAAAGTTTATTTTCTGTTGTGTCCTGGCCCCCTGTCAAACGCTATTTAAATAAAACCTGTCCCTTTATATATGTGAGAAACGGCTGGTATGGATAGAGAAGGTCGAAACGTTGTTCGCTCCTCTACATAGTGCTTTCTCTATCCATACTAGCCGTTTTTTACATATACATAATTTTCTCTACGAGTGGGTTTTCTCCTCATCACGGATTAGAACCTGTTTCTGTGTTATCGTTATATGAATACCTTGCATATGTTGAAAGTGGCAAATAAAAGTGTCTCCCAACTTACTGCAAAATCATCAGAATTTGAATAGGCGTTTTAATTTACTTGTAGGTACATCTCAGTCCAGTTAAGTATTATACGATCTCCGAGAACCATACACATGAAACCACCATTCATACTGCGCGCGTGTCTCTCTGTGGGTGTGATGTCTTAGACATAGCCCTGAATGTGATCAAACTCTTTCAGGTGACAATCCTTGTGCGTTATATGTCTTTACTCCATGTAATTCGTTGTTCTAGTTATCGGTGCACGTAACTCCAAATTATTTTCGGCAACTGGAACGTTTGTTTATTGACTTACGATCTTAAGCATGTTGTTTTTTTACGACAGTTATGTAGTGTTATTACACGTTACTTCCAACATTATTTCATTTGTAACACGTTAAATATTTGATTTATTAAGCATCTTTCTGACGTAGACATTTAAGTGTTAGTGTTGTTACTCCATAGAATTTTTATCAATCTGATAGTACACGAATGATGATTTTCGATACACGTATTTACACTGCTAACCCTAGAATTAGTCTAGTGTGGTTCATAAACATGTTCTATACAGTTTTCTAACCTACTGATACGTCAGATCGTATCTTCATAACCTTATCAGTTACAGGATACCCAATAACACACAGCAAACACCATCAGTATCACAGTAAGAACCACTACTTACTGTAAGAATCCATCACGTATTTGATTTAAATACTGAGAGAGTTGACACATATTAACTTTTGTCAGCTCTTTACTTTCAGTGTTGTCCCCAATGGCTCAGCGGTAAGTCTGCGGACTAACAACGCTAAAAACTGGGTTTCGATACCCGTAGTTGGCAGAGCACAAATAGCCCATTGTGTAGCTTTGTGTGTAATTCAAAATAGCAACAACTTTGAATGTTGTGACAGATAAACATCACGTAATATGTGGGCCCCTTAGAAGTGAGCTGAAAAAAAAATGATAGTTTGAGGTTAATAACAGAATGGTTATTTTAACACGATTTTGGAGCCTCATCGTGTTCTTACAGTTCATTACATTACTTTCGATCATTCTCTTTCTTATATCCGTGCATCTTGACAATAGCTCTGCAGCGCAACTTCCATTGTTAAAGGCTCCACTGTAAGACTGTCTAATCCAAAGCACACCATCAATCCCCTTTCACTTTCCATAAGCCACCTTGTGCACGAGAACAACAGTTTCATATAAAATTACTTGAACATCCGTACCAATCTTCTTCTGTTTGAAGAAGTCAACGGTTCAACGGACGTATTGTTTAAGTCGCTCATGTCACTTTACCAGATGGAGATCCTTCGTGATTACGTCGGTTACTGTTGCCTTGGCCACAATGACGACTTTCGCCACTTAAAACTCTGTGCTCATGGCTTCTCATCTGTTACAAAGCACCACGATTTTCTTACCACGCTTGGACTTGTCGCAAGTCTCTTTCTGGACGATCCTGGCAACAAGTCGATCCATATTGCTTTGTTTTACATACCTGCCTGGCATGGCCAGGTGGTTAAGGCACTCGTCGTGCAATCAGAGGGTTGCGGGTTCGAATCTCTGTGACATCAAACATGCTCGCTCTTTCAGCCGTGGAGACGTTATAAGTGACGATCAATCCCACAATTCGTTGGTAACAGAATAGCTTAAGAGTTGGGGGTGGGTGGGGATGTCAAACTGCCTTCCCTCTAATCTTACACTACTAAATTAGGGACGGCTAGCACAGATAGCCCTCGTATAGTTTTGCGCAAAATTCAAAAACAAACAAAGTCTCACATACCTTTCCCAAAAATGATGAATTTTCAGTGGAATCTCACGATGTACCATCATGTTACTTGTTGATTTTCACATTCAAAATTATGTCTAAATAACGTACTTATCTCTCTGTATATGCATGGAAGTGTAGATCTAATTATACTTAGTAAAAGAAAACAAAAAACAACCCGCATAAACTCAGCTCGCAATTTGTAGTTTTATTTTCGACTCGAAATGAATAAATGTTTCGGATGATTTGTTGGGCAAGATATATCTGTGGCGAGAAGCTTCGTCTACGAGCTGTAACAAATACAAAGCTTCACTCCTCAGGGGATACATTGTGCTTATAATTCACGTTGTCAGTGCAGCTCGTGACTGCTTATGGTTTGTACAGTGTGTATAGGACATTAAGACTGGGATAAAAAAACAAACCTAATGAACCTCGTTACAGGCTCGTGAAAAACAGCAGCCTCGAGGTTTCGTCCCTATTAGTCTTCCAATCTAAATGGTGACTCCATGTCACCAATAGCCAACAGCTTGGTGCCGCGGAATAGGGGGTTAAACTAAAAGCTCGTGCTATTAGACGATATAAGTTATGCTTTTCTGGCAAATAAAGTATAGCCACTCGTACCTTTTGTTCTAGTAAATTGTGAAATTCCAACTGTAAAAGATCATCGAATGATAATATTTACAGGTGGTTCTCAGTTCGATACTATTACTATACCGCGTTAATTTACCCTACTTATTTAGGGTCGATAGTTCGAATCCTCGTTGCACCAAACGTGCTCGCACCTCCAACTGTAAAAGATTCATTATGGTGCTCATTTGTGAAAGATATATGTGACGTAGCAGGTCTTTTTGTGAAATAGTCAGCATTGTAATCTGACAGTGCTCTTTTGTGAAAAATTCACCATTGTAATCCAACAATGCCTTTTTGTCAAAGAATCATCACTGTAATCCAACACCGCCCTTTTGTGAAACATTTACCACTGTGGTGTAATAATTATTTTTGTGAAATGGTCACCACTGTAATCCAACAATGTCTTTTTATGAAATAATCCCACGCTGCCTTTTTGTGAAAGATTTACCACTGTGATGTAATAATTATTTTTGTAAAATATTCACCACTGTAATCCAACAATGTTTTTTTATGGAATAATTCCATACTGCCCTTTTGTGAAAGATAAACCTCTGGGATCTAATTGTGTTTTTTTGTGAAAGATGTAATCCAACAGGGCCTTGTTGGAGAGGAAATGATTCCACAGTGTGATGCAAAAATGCTTTTTTGTGTGAAAGATGCATCACTGTGATGACAACCATGCATGTCACACCTACCTTGGACCTATTTTAGTAGTTTAAGCTATCGAAATTATGAGTATATATGAACAGAAACTTGTGTGATTACGATTGATTTTCAACAAAAACTTCAGTAATTATGATTGGCTATCAAAATTACGTAATTATAACTACCCTTCGAGTACAGGTTGATGCTCATCTCTTCTGTTGTGAAAGTCAAAACATCAATTACCCTGCACAACAAAGGTTTTGTTTCATGAACTCTGTTGGTGTTACTTATAGATTTTTGGCTGCTGATCATGAAAATCACATCCAAATTTGCCCATCACGTACCTTTTCATCGAAATCCTCAGTCTCACCAGGACATTGCTACAATGGAAAAACGATATCAGGGTAACTGGAATCCGTCAATGATTGCTGACTTCTGTTGGACACTGCAACGTGATTCACCGGACATCGAATACAAACGAAAATCAGGAGCAAAACACTTTTAATTATGTTGAATTTAATAGCGTATTAGAAACACGAACGCAATTAAATACTTTATTGCCGGTAAACAGTTAACTGTCTATTTCTCAGAGTTCCTACGTGATGAAGCAAAACCAAAACTATATTTGTGCAAGTCCACCAGGTGCCTGTCACAATCAGGAAAAACTGTGCTACAGTTTCAAATGTTCTTACTACAAGGTCGAGACCATCGAGTTAAGCAGAGAGAAATTCACTTCAGAATTATAACTTACAGGAATGACATAAGCACTGAAAAGTAACCCAAATTGTCTTCCTATGTCGAGGGGAGCTTGCTGCTAAAAATAACCGTAACAAGCAAAACAAGTCGTCTAATATTACAAAAATAAATAAAAAATCGCCCAGTCTGACAAAACTATAACCAAAATTTAATAGCTAGTTCCTTCGCCATAGGCAATCCAGTATGACTCCTTTCACTCGAAGTCACGATGTTAGGCCAGGTCAAAGATTAAAACACTTATACTCTAACGGTTCTCTTCTGTGTTGATTATGATACGAAATATGTGGTGTTTTATTCTTACTTGAAGAAAGAGAATTCTAATGGTATTTTAATTGCTGAACGTCTGACAAATTCAATATGAAGAGGCTGGATCTGAACACTCGATCGTAAAATATGGGTATATGGTCGACAAAGCTGGATCTGAACACTCGATCGTAAAATATGGGTATATGGTCGACAAAGCTGGATCTGAACACTCGATCGTAAAATATGGGTATATGGTCGACAAAGCTGGATCTGAACACTCGATCGTAAAATATGGGTATATGGTCGACAAAGCGGAGAAACACAACTGAAAGTAACTTTATAAATTCACTTGATTTCTTACCGTCTTTCTGTATTATAGCAGCTTCACTTTACTGTACGACTTCAAAACAGCCCGACATGAGCAGATGATTAGAGCCCTCAACTCGTAATCTGATGGTCGTGGGTTCGAATTCCCTTCGTACCAAGTATATTCGCTCTATCAGGCGTGAGATGTTAAAATTTGACAGTTAATCCCACTATTCGTTGGTAAAGGGGTAGCCAAAGAGTTAGCAGTTGGTGGTTATCACTAGCTGCCTTCCCTCTAGTCTTGCACTGCTAAGATAAGAACAGCTAGCGGAGATAGCCCTCGTGTAGCTTTGCGCGAAATTCAAAACAAACAATTTTAACCAAATGAACGGGTAGATGGTGATTTTGTGTTTTCATCTTTAAAGTCTATTAATTACTACAATCACTTGCGTACATACTGTATTAGAATCACATTTTACTGGGACAAATTGTTATAAATTTCAGACTTATTCGTTATGTTTGCAAGAACTCAACTAAAGGAAAATGTATCAAACATATTCGCGCTTTCGCTTATTTCTTTTATATGTTGTCGAGACTGTAGTAATTCTCAGGTTAACTTAAAACGTCTACTAGAAATATACATTTCTTACCTGCAAAACTAGAATAGTTCATGATGACAAACCTAAAAATGACCAAATTTTGGGGGGAAGGGTTGAAACTTCAACCGTGAGAATAGGGGGAAAATAAGAATTGTTTACAAAGTGGAGGTTATAAGTTATTTGTTATCCTTTCACCCATTGGGTAAACCACTCTAAGCTATCTGTTATCTTTTAATTCATTGGCTACGCCACTCTAAATTATCCGTTATCCTTTCATCCATTGGCTGCATAACTCTTAAATCTTGGATTCACAAAAACACAAAACAAATTTTTCGATCATCTTCTCGTTTATCTCTTCTTTTTCTGCTACTTTGTATTTTCATGCGTGTCAGATTACGTGTACTGTTTTAGGGTTAAGAATTACAATTTAATGTTGATACATCTTAAATATTGATCAGAAACAAAGTTTATTCAAAACGGCAAGTTAAAGTCAACAGTTAGTTTTAGCAGTGTTATTAACACCGTCATCCTGTTTTTCAAACACGGTTTTTATTAGTAATAACAACTATGGTGTGTGGTAGCTTGGTTTTAACTTGGTGAATAAAAGAAACGAAACTGCAATGTATGCTGAGTTATACCAACGCATATTGAATTGGTCTCAGAATCCAGCAGTATTATATTTGATGATCAACTAGGAACAATCCGAAATACGTAGCATTGTATTCGTTTTTTGAGGGTTAGTTGGCTTGGCGTTTGACGGCGTATAGCAACTAGGCTATCTGCTCCTTCCAGAATGTTCGCTCGTACTTGTTATCACGAAAACTTCAGAACGCGGTAAGCACGTTGAACGCGCTAAATGACCGTGTAAGACTATAAGAGATGCTCTCACTTTTAGATTAAAAACAAACAAAAAAAACGGGACCTAATTATATTGGTCCATCGTTTTTACTTGTTACAACATATATTCCTTGGCTAGAACGAATAAAATAATGTACTTATTCAATAAGTCGTGATTTTTCGAGCACGTGTTTCAACACGTGTCTTTCACGACGACCTCAACTTACTGATTCGAAACTTAGGTCGGTTTGTTTTCCGCAAAATGAGACAATATATATATATATTTTTTTGTCTGAAATGGACGCGTTTCCATTACAGCAGCATAATAGTCTTAAGAGCACTTTGAGTACTCTGGCTCGGTCCACGTGCCTTGAACACGTAACGCAAATAACGAGGTTCAGGGTCGGAATTGCCTCGTTTATGTACTTATAACCTACGATCTTTGCGTATAAAGTGGACTCAACGTACCTAACAAAGTCAGCATGAGCTCGTGATCACGAGACTGATGCTATGTGCTCGGTAATGTCTCCCATGATTCTTGTGCTGTGATCAGACACAGAGGCGATCTTTTCAATGGTGTACCAAATGAGGAACCATCATCCGGTAGATTATTTTCCGTTACAATGTGTATGTCATAATACGCGTGTCACATGCTGCATACGCTCGAAGCATGTAAATAAATAACAAATCGTAAACATTAATGAAAAAAAAAAAACTCCGTTAGTTCAATTTTCAGGGCCCCCCAGTGGCTCAGCGGTATGTCTGCGGACTTACACGCTAAAATCCGGGTTTCGATACCCGTGGTGGGCAGAGCACAGATAGCCCATTGTGTAGCTTTGTGCTTAATTCAAAACAACAACATCAATTTTCAGGAATTTACAAAGTTTTACATTTTAACGGAAAATAAGTTTAGAAACGTCGTTACAAGATTGAAACAACAGTATCACAATGATTGTATGATTTCCGTAAAATCGCGAAAAACAGTTTTAGTTTACCGTTTCTTACGGATTACGAGTTGAACACCTCAACACGCTTGGCCACGTGAATTTACTCTCACGTTTTTGTGAGAACATTGTTGTACACATTGTTTCAAGTTGCTGTTAAAGAATTATTATTGTACTAAAATTTACGCTTTTCAAAACGAGACTTAATTTACAATATTCTGTTTTCTTATAACTTGGAAAGTCAATAAATGTTTGAATTAACCATATTATTTAACTTCATTTGTTTCTGGTTAAGGAATTTGACTCGAAATCTGAGAGTCGCAGGTTCGAATCCTTGTCACACCAAACATGCTCGCTCTTTCAGTCGTGGAGACGTTATAATATTGCGATCAATCCCACTATTCGTTGGTGAAAGAGCAGCCCAAGAGGTGGCGGTGATTGGTGTTGACTAGCTTTCTTCCCTCTAGTTTCACACTGCTAAATTAGGGACGTCCAGCGCAGATAGTTCTCGTGTAGCTTTGCGCGAAATTCAAAACAAACTGATTAGTTGATTTTGAAAGAAAGCTTCAAAAACTTAAGTATTGTTGTTGTTTTGAATTAAGCACAAAGCTACACAATGGGCTATCTATGCTCTGCCCACCACGGGTATCGAAACCCGGATTTTAGCGTGTAAGTCCGCAGGCATACCGCTGAGCCACTTGGGGGCAAACTTAAGTGTCAAAGGTTATAAAACGTTAAGTTTCAGAGCATTCGACAGAAATGGTGTGAATTTGAAGTAACAAATAGAAATGTTAACACTGAAACTTAGGTTGATTCTCTCTTGCTATTCGTTTTTTTAAAAAAATACTGATTGAAACATAAAGAAACATTTATCACTGCAAGGAATGTTTAACACAAAAAGCACAACTGCTTTGAAACTGAACTAAGCACATTTTGATAACACAATAATGTGCCAACAAAATGCGGTTTAATTTTCCTGCTATTTTTCGTTAAAATATAGAACTTTGTAATATGTTCTAACGATAGTTTTCCGTGTTTTTAACTTTACTTTGGTTTTGAGACATGATATATATATGTATATATATATATATAATGAAGTATATATATATACTTGTGTTTCTTTGTATGATAAAATGTCTACAGATATGTCGTGTCCCTTTACTATGATCATAAATTATCGTTAACAACGAAACTACACAATTAATACAACAATAAATTCTAATAAACATTCATAATGTAAGTTTAGATAACGTACCCTAACCTGAGATTAACATTCATAATGTAAGTTTGATTACGTATTCTATTCTGAGGTTAATATCCATAAAGGATGTTTTGATTACGTATTCTGATCTGAGGCTAATATTCATTGGACATGTTATAATATTAATTTTATAAAAACTAAGTTGAGACAGTCAATGAAGTGTCTCATGTTTCATAAAATATTTTCGACATTTTAAGAAAGTCCTAAAAACTAGTGACTCCTACTGCTCCGACATAACCAGTTGGTTAGTTGGTTAGGGTGCTCGACTCGTAATCTGAAGGCCGTGGGGACGTCATAATGTTACAATCAATCCCACTATTTGTTGGTAAAAGAGTTGGCGGTGTGTGGTGATGATTAAATGTCTACCGTCTAGTCTTACACTGTTAAATTAGGGACGGCTATAGCAGATATCCGTCATGTAGCTTTGCGCGAAATTAAAGACAAACAATCCCTCTGGTCTTAAACTACTAAATGAGGGACGACTAGCGCAGATAGCCCTCGTTTAGATTTGCGCGAAATTAAATAAACAAACTGTACTTCTACCATTAACTAATTCTTAAAATTACCGTCATATTTGAAAGCTTACAATTTTTTTAACTATTTATGCATCAGATCACTTGCGGATACAAGACCCTTTAATAACAGTTAATGCCCCCCAGTGGCTCAGCGGTATGTCTGCGGACTTACACGCTAAAATCCGGGTTTCGATACCCGTGGTGGGCAGAGCACAGATAGCCCATTGTGCAGCTTTGTGCTTAATTCTAAACAACAACAAGTAACAGTCAAATCACAGAAAGCAATATAGTGTCTGTCCTTCACCTTAAATTTTACAACAGACGTAAAAAAAAAAATCAGATATAATATGTGGACCCTACCGGTAATGAACGCCATAAAAGCGTGTTGGGAAGGTGAATGTTTAGAGCTTATACGTTTCACAATTTAAAGCTGTTATCATTATCTCATTCGTTTTTTTTCCAAAACATTATTCGTTTTTATCGTGAAATGCGCTATTTGATATTTTTATTGTCGTCTTTCTGAATTGCAACATATAAAAATGAACCAGTCTTTGTTCTACGACTTCACAAACATTTTGTTAGAACCGTACGTCAACGTACATAAATGAATTACTAATCACTTTCTGGTCGTGATGTGTGTAGGAAACTTAATTTGATGAGAAATTAACGGTGACATTAATTTGAACTTTAGTGATACAAAAGCTAGAAGCGTACAACATTTTTTACGTTTCCTTAAATATCGTTTTTTTTTAATATAATCATTCAATAATTTCTCTTATATATGACAAATTGCGCGTTAAGGTGTGCGACTCGTGATCTGAGGGTCGCGGGTTCGCATCCGCGTCGCGCTAACCATGCTCGCCCTCCCAGCCGTGGGGTCGTTATAATGTGACCGTCAATCCTACTATTCGTTGGTAAAAGAGTAGCCCAAGAGTTGTCGGTGGGTAGTGATGACTAGCTGCCTTCCCTCTAGTCTCACACTGCTAAATTAGGGACGGCTAGCACAGATAGCTCTCGAGTAGCTTTGTGCGAAATTCCAAAAACAAATATAAAAAATTATTCTTATTTAATGTCACAGTCTACTCTCAATTACACTGAGCTATTGATTTTCTAATAAGTAATACAATCTAGAACTTATCAGGATTTGTAGCAGACGTAGATATATGTTACTATTTTCTAACTTTCGTGAAAATGAAAAAGTACAATAGTTTCACAATGCAACACGTCTTTTTCACAGCAACATTCAAATGCAAAAGTTGGAAAGGAGGCTCCTTATTTAAAAAAAATCTTTTCATCCAGGGAAACCGAATTTCACAAGAAACTCATTGTGAAAGTAAAGTTGTTTTACGATACTCTAGTTATTGACAGTATGTTTCCATTTATTGCTATAGATAAGGAAAGTTAGTTTCATTGTATCTTAATTATAACAATAAGTTGAGACGTATTGTCAGTAACTAGAGTATCGTAAAAACAAACACACAATGCGTTTCTTGTGAAATTCGGTTTTCCTGGATGAAATATGTTTCAACTTATTATAACAGATAAGGAAAGTTAGTTTCATTGTATTTTAACTATAAATAGCATCTCATTGTTGTAGTTAGAGTGAGTTTGACCATATTGTAGCTATAGACGGTATCACATTGTTGTTGTAACTAAGGGAAGGTAGTTTTATTGTATCGTAGCTGTAGACAGTATTTACTGTTGTAGTTAAAGTGAGTTTAAATATATTGTTGCAACGAATAGTATATTATTATTGTAGCTACTGAAAGTGAGATTCATGTTGTAGCTCATAATATTGTGTTCCACCTTGTTATTGTAACAAGTTTAGTTTGGTCGTTTGTGATTATAAAAACATACTATTTACTCTTCAAGTTGTCAGCAACACGTTTCATAACCTTCTTGTTACCGAGTGGAGATATCATCTTGGAACTTGTCGTCATAGTTTAATTTAGTTTTCACTGTAGAATACACTGTAGAATAAAAGCAACTGAGTCACAGCCATATGTTACCACTAAAGCTTCATCTTTATTTATCAATAAAAACAACCACAACTGAAATTTTGTTGCAGACCGTTCTGTTCTGGTGAGTTTATTTGTATTCTAAATCTTCCCTAATCGATATTTTAATAACTAAGTGGTCACATTGCATTCTGTTTGTTTCAGAGCTTCCCTGCAAAGCTATACAGTCTCTCTGCGAATAGACGTCCTTAACTTCCAACCGATAGAATTCCATCGTCTAATATTCCCACTCCTAATTCGTTGGATACTCAAGCCTGACCAAAAAGTGGAATTGAGATTTGAGTGTCAATCTCTTAGTACACCCATGGCTTCACTGGAACCATGAACTCTTGGGTTCACAGTTTAGGCACGACTTTCTGCAGAAATATGGCAAACTCTAATTTGAGAAAAAGAAAAATTTAAATTAGAGATACTTGGAAGTGATCTTTCTTTGCAATGATTTCACTCACAGAGTACCTGGGTAATCGAATTTGTCGTTTCATTCCTGGTTGTTGATTTCTTTCGTTTTTAAAGCAAAGCTACAGCAGATCATCTGATGTTTTCACCGAGGTGACTCGAACCTGGGATTTTAATGTTGTAATTTCGCAAGCTTATCTTCATAAAAAAATTTAAAGAATCACTGTTTTCAAAAACGAAAACAGAGTTTAGTTGAATCCACTAAAAAGAAACGTTTAGCATCACACTAACGAGAAAGAAACATTATGACTAAAATTCCCGCTAGAGTGTGCTTCTGACAACATATTTCTCACTTTCCCGGACTCCATTTCATACGATCATAAATAAAACAGAATACTGGGTAGCACGTTCACATTGTGAGAAGGTCAGAGAGAAAGTGACCTGAGTAGAAAAAGCAGAAGAGAAATAGAACAGATAGAAGTTTGGATATTTTTTACATAAACAGTGGCATTACATATGAGCACGTGGTTTAAGCACCCTTTCTGACATTCGTTTGTTGAAAGAAATGAGGATGGAGCTACTTCATAACTTCAGGAGTTTAATATGTAATTCGAACACAGATAAATTCACTGAACGTGCTGCCCGGCATGACCGTAGGTACGTTATAAGAGTAAAGGTCGAATTTCATTACGTGATTTTAGAATAATCCAACAATTGGCAGAAGTTGCCAATGACTAGATGGACTCGTTTTATCTGTTGGTTCACGTTTAGAGACGGCTGAACGTGGTGCCCGGCATGACCGTTTGGTTTCCGTGCCGGTGTTTGAATCGGAGGCTCGCGTGCCATCGATACAAAAGGCACTCTTCACTTTGTGATCGTAGGTGCGTTATAAGAGTAGAGGTCAAATTTCATTATGTGACTTTAAAATAACCTAAACATTGGCTGAAGTTGCTGTCGACCGGATGGACTCGTTTTATCTATCAGTTCACATTTAGAGCCGACTAGCGCAGATAATCTTTACGTTGCTTCGTGCGAATTTTGAAACAAACCATTGAGCGTGAATTATTAACATAATATGATCTGTTCACACATACACAACTCTTATATACACATATCTTGTATTTAATAATACGTTAGTCGTGATACCTTATTTTATTTTCCTCGTGGTGTTTTAAGTGAATATGGATGCTTTATTATGACGGCACTTTGAGCGTTACTGTAGTTCTGGTGTTCGTGTCTTGAGTAGACGATGTCTCGAGTCACTGTGTTTAAACTTGTTAATTAACTACTGATTCGCTCCGTACAGGGCACAAACTGCCTCCTACAGCTGAATGCGAAAGTGTCATATACGGCGTACAGTTTGCAAAATTTCACACGCCTTTACAGCATTCACAGTCGATGGGTTAAAATGTACGTTCAAGGATTGCACTGTTTAAAGCTTGTAAGTTACTGGAATATTCATCAAACACCGTTCGCACTAACGAATTATTCTTATTACTTACGGCTGAGCATTAAGATAGATCAGTAGATGAATTCGTTAAAACAGCTGTTACCTGTTATTAAACCCGTTAGTTAAAGCAAGACGGGTTTGCGACGTTCATTAGGTTTACACGTGCTGTTCCTCAAGTTTGACGAAATCCATAAACATGTTAAAATTGCGTAAGTTATTTGAGTAGTCACGAAAATTACACTGGTGAGTCATGAACCGAAAAATATTCAACATTGATTGTGAAACTAAGTGGAGAATTACACTGTCAAATATTCCGAAACTAAATCGACAGTTAAGTGTTATCTATTGTAAAACAAAATCCATGTGCTCTATATTGTGAAACTAAATGCTTGTGTGTGTGTATGTTTTACTTATAGCAAAGCCACATTGGGCTATCTGCTATGCCCACCGAGGGGAATCAAACCCCTAATTTTAGCGTTGTAAATCCGTAGACTTACCGCTGTACAAGCTATTCACAACACAAAGATTTCGAAATAACTAGTAACCACAGAGACAAAAGAACGTCGAGTGTTTCTTAACAATAACAATGTAATTATCTTGACATACAACACAAAGTGCTGTAAATAACTAGTAACCACAAAGATAAAAGAACGTCGAGTGTTTCTTTTGAATAACAATGTAATTATTATGACTTACGACCTCTAAAAGCTTTGCATGAAATTCAAACAAACATTCTTTTTTTTCCACCTCTAGCAAGTATATAAAACTAGTCACAAGTCCATCGAATCAAAGAAATCTAAAAAGTTAGTACAACCTGATAGGATAGAATTTACATCAAATAATGTTTTCCCTTTTTTAGTTCGAGAAACTTAACTTTTATATTTGTGTATATTAATCTATTTTTAACACATTGTAAATAGCCAAACACTACAATATTTCCCCCATTACTGACCAGACAAACGTCATTTTATGAACTTATGTCCTGGACAGGATAAATCCGTCATATCTTTATTTATGTCAGGACAACTAAATATGTTCAGTTGGGTTTTTTGTTTTGTTCAGTTTCGCGCGAAACCTCTCGAGGTTATCCGCTCTATTCGTCCTTACTTTTGATGTAATAGAACACACAAGAACCGCTCTATTCGTCCTAACTTTTGATGTAATAGAATAGACGAGAAGATAAGAAAATGAACACCATCCGCGTACTCTTAGGCTATTTACTACATATAATACGACTGTTCGTTACATTATAAAGCCTCTACGTCCATGAGCAGGTTCGGTGACGAGATTCGAGCCTTTGACCCTCAGACAGCGAGTCAAGTACATTAACCATCAAGTCATACCAGGTCTTAATCACTTGGATACAGTACGATACGGTGGTTAAACTGAATGATACGTGTACCACTAAGTCTACGTTATACAATAACAATCAAAATGGATTTGCATACATATAGGCCCGGAATGGCCGGATGGGTTACGACGTTCGACACGTAAGCTGAGGGTCGCGGGTTAATTCCTATAGCACCAAGCATGCTCGCTCCCTCTCAGTCGTAGGGGCATTATAATGTTGCGGTCAATCCAACTATTCCTTGGTAAAAAAAAAAGTAGCCCAAGAGTTGGCGGTTGGTGGTGATGACTAGCTGCCTTCCCTCTAGTCTTACACTGCAAAATTAGGGACGACTAGTGCAGATAGCCCTCCTGTAGCTTTGCGTGAAATTCAAAAAGAAACGAACAAAAACAAGCATACGTATAATTACGACGTACATTGAATTAATTAATTGAATAATTAGTAGACAACACCTTGTTTATCTATCCGAATATAAGTGATTCATCATTAAGTTCTCGCCACGATGTACGCAGTTCTACACATCTAATAAAGATGTATCACGAACAGAAACGAATCCTTTCGCAAAAGTCTGGCGATGAACATAACATATACCTATGTGTGCAGTCAATCTATCGATTCGAAACACTGAAAGGGAGGCCTAAGATACGAACCACATTTCTATACCTTCAGTAGTTAAACCATAAACCTTCTATTACTGCTGTTTAATGCTGTTAACTTATACTGAGTTAAAACCGTTAAGTAAGAGCAAAGATACACAGAGATCTATATCTTTTACCGTGCTAATCACCACTATCGAACCCTAATGTTTAGCGTTATAAGTTTTCAGACTTGTCACTGAGGGAGTTAGGGGGTAAAACAGGACGAACTACAAACCATGCTGGGCTCATCTAATTGGAATGCTATAAAGGTTGCACGCATGTAAAATGTTTACCGATTTCGTTTGGAGATTCTACGAACCAGAAAAAAACGTTTAATGAGAATAATTAATTAAACTTAATCCGATAAAATTAAACCAACTGTAACTTTATTAATTAAAATCTGTTCCAGTTTACGTAAATCATTTTTACCAATAAACGTCACGATGAACCAGAAGTTCATAAAATGTGGATATTAACTCTAAGTTTTTGAACCCTCATCAGTTAAGCCTAATTTAAGGCAAATAACCGTATAATGAAAATAAACATTACATCTCTAGTACTTTGGCCAGTAACATGTGTTTTTGATTTTGAGCAGAATTTATCGTCTTTACGTACTTGGATAATAATGTTCTGTACTTCTAAAACGTTTCGATGGAAGGTGTTTTCGATGCATCCATTACGTTGAGCTACGGATGTGACGTTGTTCACTTGTTTTCAGTTGTATCTTTTAATTTGTCTCCACATACAACATGCTCCAAACACACACACATTCATCACACACATTTATAATTAATTTAGTTGATTTTTCAACTGTTTTTCTGTCGACTTGTTGAGAGTCGAATAATACTGAATAACAGACTAAACGACAATGATGAAGATTACAGTCAGTTTAGTTTTTATACGATGGTTTTCTGTATTCATACTTCATTCAATTTCAGACCAATCTTTCCAAACCGAAATTGTTATATTAAGCTTTTTGCCCTCATAAAGTTACTCAAGTGCTAACTAACTGCTTTAGTCGTCTCTAATTTTGAACTGATGGCTTACAGAGAAAGCAGCCAATCAAAATTGTTTGTTTGTTTTGAATTTCGCGCAAAGCTACCCGAGGGCTATCTGCGCTGGCCGTTCCTAATTTAGCAGTGTAAAACTAAAGGTAAGGCAGTTAGTCATTACCACCCACCGCCAGCTCTTAAGTTACTCTTTTACCAAAGAATAGTGGGATTGACCACAGCTAAATGGGCGAGAATGTTTGGTGCGACCGGGATTACGTTTCGAACGCCTTAACCAACTTGGCATTGCCGGGCCGCCAATTAGAAACACCCACCATTCTCTCTGGGGCTAATCTTTTCTGATCAAATACAGATCTTTCAACCTTTGAATGTGTCTGCGTTTTTGTCGTGAGTTGTATTGGTTTTAGGCTTAGTTTATGCTCCACATACTTTATCTCTAGCATGACGTCTTGTAAGCACTTTCATCTTTACAACTAATGATCACCAGTGTCTTTTTAACACTTTCGTGCTTAAAAATAAAGGATCATTCGTCACACGAAAATTATTTCAATGTCGAAAAATATGAAACAAAAACGAAGTAGATCGAAATAACGTAGTAATCTCTTGTTGTTTTATCAAGATCATATCACCTAGTTACCATGTTCCAAGTGATACTCTTACTTTAAGATCATATCACCTAGTTACCATGTTTTAAGTGATACCCTTACTTTAAGATCATATCACCTAGTTACCATGTTCTAATTGATAGCCTTACTTTAAGATCACATCACCTAGTTACCATGTTCTAATTGATAGCCTTACTTTAAGATCACATCACTTAGTTACCATGTTCTAAGTGATACCCTTACTTTAAGATCGTATCACCTAGTTACCATGTTCTAAGTGATACCCTTACTTTAAGATCATATCACCTAGTTACCATGTTCTAAGTGATACCCTTACAGGCTTCTACTTCCTACGTTCAGTTTCACAGTGTACCAGACGTGTTTTGTTTTATCGTTCTGCTTGTTCCAAATCTCTTATTGTTTGTAACATTACGACGTTAAATATAATGAGCAGAGATGAAGAAGTCATAGCAAGGCTCGGAAACGTCATGTTTGTTAACTGTTCATGAGAAAGAACAACGTGCAATAATTAATTTCAGTGAAATAAGCCACCTGCAATAGGTATTATTATTTCGATATTTATGTGAAAAAAAACAATGAAAAGAAAAACAAACAAAAACAAAATAAACGTACTGAAGACTACTGTTCTTTGTTATTCAACACCAGGCTACACAAAGGTCTATCGTGTTTTTCACACTATGTGGTTTTAGCAGTACAAGTTTGGAGACATTCTGCTGTGTCACTGGGTAGCAAGTAACAGAGAAACAGAACGTTATTACAAGTTAACAACTTACACAGTTATAATCAGCTTTCAAACTAGATCATTGTTATCCAATGTTCTGTTTCTTTGTATGGAATCAACCCAATTATTATTAAAAAGACGTAAAATGATTTAGCATAAAATCATATTAACTTCAATGCATTATAATAATGCATACATAATAATAATAATACATCGTGTTAAAAATATTATTATAAATGTATTATACGACTTACCACAGACAATACATCTACACTAACAGCAACATGGTCGCTTATAACAGATAATTCACATACACGAACAGCAAAATTGTCTTGTTTGTTATTTTGAATTTTCGCACAAAGCTACTCGAGGGCTATCTGTGCTAGCCGTCCCTAATTTAGCAGTGTAAGACTAGAGGGAAGGCAGCTAGTCATCACCACCCACCACCAACCCTTGGGCTACTCTTTTACCAACAAATAGTGGGATTGATCGTTACATTATAACGCCCCCACGGCTGGGAGGGCGAGCACGTTTAGCGCGACGCGGATGCGAACCCCCAACCCTCATATTACGAGCGCATGCCTCAACGCGCTCGGCCATGCCGGGCCAGCAAAATTGTCACTTACAGCAGACAATACATCTACACAGAAGCAGACAACAATGTCACTTACAACAGACAACATATTTACACAGATACAAGTAATGCCCTTCACCATAAACAGTAAACATATCAACAGAGAAGCAGCAACAAAACCCCTTACAACAGACAGTATATCCCCAAAGAGATAGCAATATCACTTACCATTAACAGTGTATCTGCAAAGAAACAAGAACGTTGTCAGAAGAAATGTGAATTTACGAGGATAATTTCTTTCCCTCTGGAGTTCCAAATAGTTCCACTTACATTTTCCAATTAACAGAAACAAACTCAGTAAATTCATGGCGCAGAAGTTTATCTGGGAACAAGTTAATCCTGTGTGTGTCCAGGCAAAAGGAGGGCGTTCGACTACAGAGTTCCGTTTTGCCCTCTCACCAGATTACTGCAAGAGACTGTATCTCACCTAAGCTGTTAGAAGAATCCATTCGGCTGAAGTCTTCAAACAACAATATCAGCACAGATGAATGTAGCGTATGACGATTTTACACCTGCGTGCTGGCTAGCTGTCTGAAAGCATCCTTGAAGGCTCGTTCTAGTCATGAGATTTCTCACTAATTGTCAGTAAAACAATTAGATTAGGAGGGAAATGGTGTACTGAATACGTACAACACCGATGACTCACCTATGAAAAAATCAGAAAGTCATACGGCAAATAATTCTCACACCATCTCGCCAAGAACAACGTCACTCGCGATAAAAATCCGAGGGGAAAATTAATAACGAATATTCACGCATGCACCAAAAACGAGCCAACTGTTTAGTGCTGCCCTCTACAGTCTTGTTGCACGTTCTTAAATATTTTTGCTTGGCTAAGCTTATGAAAATACGCATTTTAGAGCACTGTCTAGTTTTTAAAAAAAATAAATTTCCAAGTTAGAAGCAAACAGGCAAAGGGAAATTTTACCAGTTCATAATAATCAAATAACTATTTGAGTTAAATAAATAAAGAGTTAATGGATAACAATAAACGGCTGTTTAAAATTAAATAAAAGTATGAAGTATATACTTGTATTACTTTAAGCGTATAATGTTTTTTATCAGACCTTATATAATATTAAGCTTTCTTATCACGTATAAAAACGAGATACAATTGTAAGATGATGGTGTTATATTCCTGATTCCAAAACTTAACACACAAAGATGTAAGTCAGCAACGAACACAGTAGCGTTTCATGTTGTTGTTTTTTTAAATTTCGCTCAAAGCTACACGAGGGCTATCTGCGCTACGCTTGTTTGTTTGTTTTGGAATTTCGCACAAAGCTACACGAGGGCTATCTGTGCTAGCCGTCCCTAATTTAGCAGTGTAAGACTAGAGGAAAGGCAGCTAGTCATCACCACCCACAGCCAACTCTTGGGCTACTATTTTATCAACGAATAGTGGGGTTGATCGACACATTATAACACCCCATCAGCAGAAAGGGCGAACACCTTAACCCAACTGGCCATGCCAAGGCAATCTGTGGAGGGATGAGCGTATACATACGTTGATTTTATATTCGTTTGATCTCGGAAACGTAAAGTAAATCGTACGCTTATCTTTATTTTCACGTTGTAACTGCCCCGGCATGGTCAAGCGTGTTAAGGCGTGCGATTCGTAAATCTGAGGGTCGCGAGTTCGCATCCCGGTCGCACCAAACATGCTCGCCCTTTCAGCCGTGGGGACGTTATAATGTGACGGTCAATCCCACTATTCGTTGGTAAAATAGTAGCCCAAGAGTTGGCGGTGGGTGGTGATGACTAGCTGCCTTCCCTCTAGTCTTACACTGCTAAATTACGGACGGCTAGCACAGATAGCCCTCGAGTAGCTTTGTGCGAAATTCTAAAACAAACAAACAAGCGTAGCACAGATAGCCCATTTGGTGGTATTGTGCTTAACTCAACCAAACAAACAAAACTCAACCTAAGAATTTAATATCTCGAGGGCTCTGAACTTCATCACTTTGTTCTTTCCTTCCATAAAAAAAGTTTATTTTTTATAAACTTTGGTTTAATACGAGACGAAATAATGTCTTATCTGAAGTCTTCTCAGCCAAACGCATCGCAACCAAATGTTTTCGCTCTCATGAACTTATTAATTTGTACTTTGATCGCTTTAAACATCGGTAAGATTTTATAAACAGCTCCTGCGGCTGAAAGGACAAGCACGTTTGATGTGGCGGGAATTCGAATCCGCAACTCTCGGATTACGAGTACCTCTTTCAATCCGTTAACACTATTAATTAAAATACGTATTTCCACGTGCCCACGAAAACACAAACTCAACGGTTTTCATTTGCACATGCTCAACGTCAGCGAGTATCTAAACTGGGTTTCTGTGACATTTATTATTTTATTTTATGAATACAGATTTACTTCAATGAATCAATTAAAAATGAAAACGGAAATAATCGTTAACAAGTTTATTATCCGACAAATTAAGCTGTTTATATTGTTTATCGTGTTTGGAAGTATACAAAATTAATCTTGCTTACATTGTTTATTATGTTTGGCACTCAACAAAAAAAAGATGCTTATATTATTTATTATGATTAGGAGAAAACAAAATCAACTTACTTACATTGTTTGCTATCTTTAGAAAGAAACAAGATTAAACTGGTTTTATTACGTACAGTGTAAAAACAAATTGATCAGTATTCATCGCAAGAGAATCGAGACTGTGAAATTGTTATAGTGTTCTTAACCTGAACACTTTCTATTACGTTACACGATTTCACGCCCCCTGCTAATACAGCGATATGTCTCCTGATGTACAACGCTAAAATCAGGGGTGTGATTCCCGTCGATGGGCTGAGAAATTGTCCTCCTAGTTGAGGGTTGTGCAGTAGGCTAAAAACGTGCTCACTTAAAAACCAGCTTGTTCAGAAACCGCAGTGTTTGGGGCCCTATGTTCCTTAAGGAATTCAGGGGCTTAATTATTTATTTATTATTATTTATATATGATTTCACATTGAGGCATAGTAATTCCTAATTTTAAAATGTCAATTCGATAAGGGGCAACCAGTTTATAACACCAATCATCTGTTATACAGCCATTCTTAAGCAAACACGATTAACATTAAGAATGATCAGCACCCTCACAGCTACAAAAATGTGGAGCGCTGCTCGAACTTTGGACCTTTCAGTACACTGTGCCCCATGCTACCTTCTAGACCGTACGTGGCAATATACTGAAAATATTTTATTTTGTCAATAACAATCTAAAATACAGAAATAATTTATGATATCAAAGAATGACGACACAGATACGCTGAAAAAGTCACGAGTCACACAAACTTACAGTTGATGCAATAGAACAATACTTCACCAAACCAGAAGTTTGAAATAAACGTTTCTATGATGTGAGACCGAAGTTTATTTATAAGAGCTATTAAAAGAAACTCCGATTAAAGCTTTTCAATTGTTTGTTTTGAATTTCGCGCAAAGCTACACGATGGCTATCTGCACTACCCGTTTCTAATTTAGCAGTGTAAGACTAGAGGGAAGGCAGTTAGTCATCACCACCCACCGCCAACTCTTGGGATACTCTTTTATCAACGAATAGTGGGATTGACTGTAACATTATAACGCAACCACGGCTGAAAGGGCGAGAATGGTTGGTGCGACGCGGTAGCGAACCCGCTACCCTGGGATTACGAGTGCACGCCCTAATGCGCTCGGCCATGCCAGGCCCTATAAGGAGACACTTAACCCAGTGGTGTGAGACACTAAAAATAATGTAACACAAGTCAAAATTCGTTTCACCTGTATCTATTCCTTTTTTTATTTTGAACAAATAACGTCGGCTTTCCAATGGCTCTGTGTTATGTCTGCAATCTCACACCGGTAATAACTGGGTTTCGATACCTGTGGTGCGCAGAACATAGATATAAATACCATTGTGTAGCTTTGTGCTTAATTCTAAAAAAAAAACACAAAAAATAGCGCTGGGAGATCAGAGATTAAGAGACATCTATATCTTTAACTAACATTTAGATATGAATATTTGGATGAATCATTGGAACTCTGAATTTATTTAAATTAGGAAATCCATCCAAAACTCGTGGTATGAGGTTTTTCGAGATGACGAGAAACCCACTTGATGTAAAAATGTATTTCAGGACGACTGGTATGGGTATTAACACTTTTACCCAAAATAAAGCAAAGAACAGCATTCAACCTTCTTAGGTCATCTTCAGATTAACAAAGTGTTGTTCTCTGCTGTATTTTGGTAGAAGTGTAAATACCCATACCAGCCTTCCTGAGAAACATAATATGAAGTTTATTATGTCATCGAAATATTTCGTTCGTTTTCTTTTGTTTGCTTGTTTTTGAATTTCGCGCAAAGCTACACGAGAGCCATATGTGCTAGCCATTCCTAATTTAGCAGTGTAAGAATAGAAAGAAGTCAGCTAGTCATCACCACCTACTCCCAACTCTTGGGCTACCCTTACCAACGAACAGTGGCATTGATCATAACGTTACAACGCTCCCACGGCTGGGAGGGCGAGCATGTTTGGTGTTTTAAGGATTAGAACCCGCGACTCTCAGATTACGAGTCAAGTGCCTTAACCACCTGGCCATGCTGGGCCTCGAAGAAACCCAATATATTTACGTTTCGTGTAAATGAAACTAAATCCAAGGTTCCAGGACTAAAACATTTAAAGTACCAACCACTCAATAAGTAATGAGCATATGTACAAGGCTTAACGCTCGATATAATTGTAAAACATTAAAACTTAATGTTCCGTTATATCGGGCTGCGACAATTAATCAGTGTTTGAGTTATGATTATCGTGTCTTGTTTCTGTTTCAAGCGATATTATTAACAATGGTAAGTGTTCAGTTGACGAAATGAAAATTTATTGGATTCACTAAACCTTAAGACAGCATTTCACATAAAATCCGCACACTGCTCACGGCATAAGATCTCTGAGAAAGTAAGGTTTAAAAAGAACGGCTAAAAAGAAATATTATATCGTAAAACCCAACTTGGTATCCTGACCGATCGTTCGTTTTGGGTCGGCGTGCCTCTTTTATGTCGAGATGTAATTTTCAAATTCCAGACCTCGTGGCTCCAACTTGAATGAAAAGAACCTTTCGCTCCATTTCCTCAGCTTCTGCGGTTTACTAGCACGTGATTAATCCCTCGTCCAGACGGAGGTGTAGTAATGAGGAATTAACCTCAAAAAAGAGTGGAATCTAGTTTGCAATTGTTTCCAACCTTAATGAGAATGGGCAATGAATATGAACATAGGAGTAGAACAGTTTTTATCATGAGTGTAACAATAAGAACGAACCAGACGCTTTGCTTTTAGAATCATCCAATCGTAGTTAAAACACGTTTGGATGAATTAGAGCCTGAATTAGCGATTCCAACTCCTTTATTTTCGAACTTAAAGTCACAGATCTGAATTGATTGTGTTGGATTCATCACCAAGGTATTTATATAAACCTAGAGTTATTACAACATTTGATGGATTTGTCTTAGAAATGTAGCATGCTGTAGCAGCTTTGGAGAAGTAACATGTACTGGCTTTATAGATGTAGCAAACAGACTGGGTTTGTACTGGTTTTATAGATGTAGCAAGCAGACTGGGTTTGTACTGGTTTTATAGATGTAGCAAACAGACTGGGTTTGTACTGGTTTTATAGATGTAGCAAGCAGACTGGGTTTGTACTTGTTTTATAGATGTAGCAAGCAGACTGGGTTTGTACTGGTTTTAAAGATGTGCCAAGCAGACTGGGTTTGTACTGGTTTTATAGATGTAGCAAGCAGACTGGGTTTGTACTGGTTTTAGAGATGTAGCAAGCAGACTGGAATTTTATTAGTTTTTAGAGATGTAATAGGCAGATTGAGGTTACACTGGTTTTAGAGATGTAGTAATATACTGAAGTTTGTTGACGTAACATTTATTTTGAAAATATTAAATTTGGTTATCAGAGATAAAAAAATCAAGCGTTTTGGGAGGTACTCTAGAAGCCCATAATGAAAATGAATATCGTTTCGAAGAGTAGTGTTTCACTAGAAGTCCTTGATGTGGGTGGATATAGTTTTGTGTACACTTGTTAATTTCTTTGACTTTTAGTGATTTGCTATTGAAGGAAATGAGGGCTTTCATAACGTAACAATATCAAAATTACACCTACTTAACAAGCTATTCTTTTCATGTGAAAATTTTATATGCAAAAACGGCTCGTTTGGGTTGAGAAAATATTTTACATAGAAGAGCGAACAACGTTTCGACCTTCTTCGGTCATCGTCAGGTTCACAAAGAAAGAGGTAACTGACCGGAAGCTGACCACATGTTTGGAAGGGGTTGTGTAACTGAGTATCAGAATGTAGAGGGCGGTGTTAGATGTTTAAATATATAATTTTATTTTATTATATTTAATACAGGTATAATGGCGTTCCTTTATATTAGTTTATTTTGGGTTTAAGTTGTTGTATAAGTAAGACTTTTTAATTTTGCGTTTGTTTCTTTATTTAGTATTTTCTATGGTTATGTTGTGTTTATTTGACTTACAGTGTTCGAAAACGTGTGAAGGTGACTTTTTATGTTCTTTGAATCTGGTTTCCATTTTTCTACTTGTTTCTCCAATATCAAAGTCGTGGCAGTTATCACATTGTATTTTATAAATAATGTTGGTGTGGTGTTTGTCAGTGTAGTTCTTACATAGTATATACCTCAGTTTTGTGCCTGGTTTTTGAATAAATTTAATATTAACTGGAATGTCATATTTTGTTACTAGTTTTTGCTAAATGCTGGTTATTTGTTTGCTGATGTCGGTAATATATGGTATACAGCAAAATATGGTTTCGTGATTTTTTGATTCGTGAGATATATTTACTTTTGTTGGTTGATTTTGCTTTCTGTCTATGTGTGTGCGTATAATGTTTTCTACGGTTTGTGGAGGAAACTTACTGATGTTGATGAAGTATTGTTTTATTTTGTCTAATTCATCGTTAAATTAATCTGGTGAGCATAGTTTTATGGCTGTGTTTATCTGGTTTCTTAGTATGTTGAGTTTTTGTTTTGTTTCATGTGCTGAGTCCCAATGGATGTATAGTCCAGTATGGGTGATTTTTCGGTGGATTCCTGTTTCGAATTGTGTGTCGGTTCTTATAATTTTGAGGTTAAGAAATGATATTTGGTTGCTTTCTTCCTGTTTACATGTGAAGTTAATGTTGGGATGTATAGAGTATGTGTTCTGTAGATTTGAATCCCGCAACCGTGTCATCTACATATCTGTACCAGTATAATGGTGGATGTAATGCTGTATTAATTGCTTGTGTTTCAATTTGTGTCATAAAAATATTGGCTAGAACTGGTGATACTGGGTTGCCCATGCTTAGGCCATTTGTTTGTATGTAGTTGTGGTTGTTGAACATGAAGTTTGTCTTTATTGTGGTGAATTCTATGAGGGTTGCAAATTGGTTACTGGGAATGTCTATAATTGGGTTAGGGTCTCGGATATAGAGTTCTAAGGCTGTCTTGCAGGCTTCAGTGGTTGGAACTTCTGTAAAGAGAGATATAATATCGAAACTGGCCATTAAGGCTTTATGATTGAGTTGATTTAAATTAGACTTGAAATTAAAAGAGTCTTTGATGAATGAGCTGGCTGATGTTACATATTTGGAGAATGCCCATGCTATGTATTTACCAATATTGTAATTAAACGATTCATATGTTGACATTATTGGTCGTAATGGCCAATCTGGTTTATGAGGTTTGGGAATGCCGTATATTTGCGGTGTGCGTGAGTCGGTTTTACGTAGGTAGGAATAAAGTGTTTGTGAAATTGTGTTGGTTTTTTTCATTTGTAGTAGTAATTTGTTCAGTTGCGTCTCGTGTGTCTTTGTTGGATTTGTGTGTATTGGTTTAAATTTGTTCGTGTCTGATAGGATGTTATTCATTTTTTGTATGTATTCATTCGTGTTCATTATTACTATAGCGTTACCTTAATCTGCTTTTAGAATTTTTATGTTTCTGTCTTGTTTTAGGTTTTTAATGAAATTAATGTCTCTTTTTGTAAGGTTGTTTTTTAGTTTTCTGTTTTGTGAAATTATGTTGATGGTTTTATAAGAAAATTCTTTGAAAAATTCGTTTAAGATGTTGTTTTTAGGTGTTTCTGGAAAATATAAATTTGTAATTTTACCTGGGAAGTTTGGCTGTTGGATGTCAATAAAATTATCTAAGTTGTCTTCTTTCTGTTGGTTGTTTTTGTTTTTTCTTTGTTTTGCTTTCTGTAGAAAGTATCACAAGTCTCCTGGCTAGGTCTTCTAAACATGTTTTGATTTCTAGGGTTGGAATGTACCTTGGTGATATTGCGAAGTTTAGTCCTTTGTTAAGTAAATGTATCTCGTCTGTGTTTAATTGTCGGTCGGATCTGTTAATTATGAGGTTAGTCGACGGTTTGTCGTTTTGGTGTCTTTTCTATTGTTTACATCTTAGTTTTTCTAGTTTTTCGTTGTGGCAAATCTTTGTCTCTATCGTTCTTAGTATTGATTTGGTTTATATTTCGTTGTATAAGTCCGTAAATCTCTGGTTTAATGCAGCATGCTAGTTGATGGTCTAAGTTCATTTTTTGTTTTTGTAAGTCATGTAGTTCTTTGTATTTTGTGTTCAACATGGCTTTAAGTATTTTTTTCTGCAAATTTTGGATAATGTTTGTGTATTTATTAATTTTTTTTGAAAGTTTTACCTTCACAAAATTAGGGGTTAATTGTTCCTTTCTACATTGTTGAATAAAATTGATGTCATTTCTTCAGTTACACAACCCTTCCAAACATGTGGTCAGCTTCCGGTCAGTTACCTCTTTCTTTGTAAACCTGACGATGAACGAAGAAGGTCGAAACGTTGTTCGCTCTTCTATGTAAAATATTTTCTCAACCCAAACGAGCCGTTGCATATAAAATTCTCAACAAGTGGGTTTCTCGACATCACTGATTTTCATGTGAAAGCTAAACTGAAAAGTCACGTGAGTTCCCCGCGTTAATCTTTTTGAATGAAAAAAGCTGACGTATGAAACTAAGCAAAACGAAAGTTCTGAGTAACTTAGTGTTAAGCAAAAGGGCATATAACACTAAAAATCGGATTCGATACTCATGTTGGGCAGTGTGCAAATAACCCATTATGCAGATAAGTTTGTTTTTGGAATTCTGCGCAAAGCTACAAAAGGGCTATCTGCGCTAGCGGTCCATAGTTTAGCAGTGTAAGACAAGAGGGAAGGCAGTTAGTCATTACCATACACTGCCAACTCTTGGGCTACTCTTTTTATCAACGAATAGTACAATTGACCGTCACATGATAACGCTTCTACGGCTGAAAGGACGAACATGTTTGATGCGCCGGGGATTCGAACCTGCAACCCTCAGATTACTAGTCAAACCCACCTGGCCATGCAGGGCCACTACACAGTGTTTCCTGTTATAGCAATATCTATGTAATGACTGAGTCACAAGTTCTAGGAATGTCTGTAAATATTACAGCAAAACATATATGTAAAAACGGCTGGTTTGGGTCGAGAAAAATTTGTATGCAGAGGAGCGAACAGCGTTTAGACCTTCTTCGGTGAACCTGACTATGACCAAAGAAGGTCGAAACGTTGTTCGCTCCTCTATATATATCACCACTGATTATTACATGATAAATGATAATTTAAACTCCAAATCAATGGTGCCAACTACTTTCACTGACATGACGTAGTTTCAAACCGAGTATCCGTTTTTGTAAGTATTATTAACTTGTAGTAATTAAAAAAAGTCATAAATCTGGTATAAAAGACGTTATTATTAACCCTTGACGTTATCTTTCTTGTAGGAATTTTGTGTTCTAACAATAAGTTTAAATGCAGGATGAAACATAAATTACCAGCCAGTAATAGTCTATCTGTATTTAGAACTTTGTTAATAAACACAACATCCATATATCTATTGAAAGAACGTGTTAAAAAATAAGCACACAAGTAAACAGAAACTTTTCCAAAAGGAAGTATGTTTAGGGATGGCTAATACCAATCCTTCAGAAACAATACAAACAATATAGTAAGTATGAAACTTGCATAATCTATACATAACAACACAATAAAAATATAACATATAACCTAAATATAGCATATAGAAATACATGTCATAGATCAATTACAGCTGAATTTCAATTATTTCATTTTTGACTAAAAACAACGTTTTATTCGTTATTTGAGAAACAAAGGTAAGTTTTGAAGTTACCCATGTGATTATCCAGTGACCATCACCAGTGTGATGTTTTAGTTCTTCGTATCTCTGAATAGTGTTTTGTGAAATATAAATCTCATTGCACAGTTCCACGTGGTTCAGTTTGTCAAGATGGTACGGATGACATTCAGTGATGTCGAGAAAACCCACTTGTAGAAAAATATATATGTAAAATTAAAGAAGCCTTACTTATACAACAACTTAAACCCAAAATAAACCAATACAAAGGAACACCTTTATACCTATATTAAAAATAATAAAATAAATAATATAAAATTATGTATTCAAACATCTAACACCGCCCTCTACATTCCGACATTCAGTTACACAACCCCTTTCAAACATGTGGTCAGCTTTCTGTCAGTTACCTCTTTCTTTCTTTGTGAACCTGACGATGACCGAAGAAGGTCGAAACGTTGTTTGCTCCTTATCGTAAAATATTTTCTCAACCCAAACGCGCCGTGTTCTATATATATAGTAAGAATGACATTTGCATCTCTCTACAAATTAGAACAGACAAAAATGATCTATAACATATATAATTATTCAATCACACCTGCAGTTTATGTATCCTGTTTCTTAACATTCTACTGCACTTTGTGACTGTGATAAATGCCATCTCTTCCATCTTGTTTGCGTTGACTTTGACGGACTGATATTAGCTATCCCTAAATTTACCTCATACATTGTTACAGTCTACCTGCAGTTTTTATTATTATATATCTCACAGCTGTATGGACAATGATGCATAGTTTATTACTGTTACTCGGATACATTTTGACTTTGACTGCAACCAGTAATTTGGCGTGACAGATGATTCTAGTCTGTAGAGTCTGGAGTTCCCTTGCTGCGATCTGATATGTCTGATGTTTCATGGATCATATAATACAACGCTGCGTTAAATTCCTTTATGATGAATGTTACCTGTGTTTTTATATGACCAATATTTCCAAGATGATATAAGTTTAACCTTGCACTAATGTGCTTTACATTGCTGTTACTAGTTGTAGCTTTATGTTGTTGAAATTAGTTCAGTTATTAAGCTCCATCTGCCAGTTTTGTGGCGCTGACCTTAAGCAGAAATTATTTTGCCCCTAGTAGTGACTGACAGTTGAAACTTATCACTTACTATACACACTTTTCTAACTGACATAAAATACTTAAAAAACCGGGTTTCGATACCCGTGGTAGGCAGAGCACATATAGCCCATTGTGTAGTTTTGTGCTTAATACAAAACAACAACAACATAAAATAATGCTCTTGACTTTCTGGTAAGAAAGTTTCGTGTGTTTTTTTTCCTTTTGTATTGTGGAATTTGAATATGTTTTAAAAGTCAACCTAATAAACGAAGACCTGTTATTATTTGAGGAATCAACTTTAGAGTAACAAAACTTAACACATTGTTTATAAACAAACAACATATAATCTCCCTTAAACAGTGAGAACTTTTCACATTAAACACACTTGAATACTCAAAACACAAAGTCATTTGATACGCACCACAGTTTTTTATTATGAATTTCAGCCGAATTTTCATCTCAAATTATTTATTATTATGATATTTTTTTACAATATCTTAAGTCAGGACTTAAGGTAGAAGAAAATTTCATGGATTTTGTAATTGGAAAACTGTATTTTGTTTTGTGATAAGCGTGGCAATATCAAAACCAGAACCAAGTGACATTTTTTATTGTTTTCTCGTTGTCACAGCTGTGTTTATGTTAATATCTGATATTTCTTTTATAAACCGTTTAAAAGTTTTCCATTGTTTATATAGATAAAAATAACTGAGGCAGTTTTGTTTTCTATTCTTTTCTCCCAAAATTCTTGTTTTTCTTTTACTTTCACTTGTTGTCTTACCTGACTAAATCTGGTTCTGTTTACTTTTTGTATGTTTGTTACTCTTGCCGAAGCATAGTAAAAAATCACAGATCATCCCAGATTCTATATGTTTGTTTAGCTGTTATATGTTATATATATATTTTTTTGTATTCTGTTAATGGCCATTGCGCTTAATACGTAGTAGGTCAATCTAATTACTTTAACTCATTCGTTATCTTTATTCTTCGCCTTTTACTAAAATTAGTCAAATTATTGGAAATATTAAACCTATAGTAGAACGAGTCAAATTATTGAAAATATCAAACCTAAATTAAAATTAGTCAAATTATTGAAAATATTAAACCTATAGTAGAACGACTAATATTATTGGAAATATCAAACCTAAATTAAAATTAGTTAAATTATTAAAAATATGAAATCTAAGTTAAAATTAGTCAAATTATTGAAAATATTAAACCTTTAGTAAAACGAGTCAAATTATTGAAAATATGAAATCTAAATTAAAATTAGTCAAATTATTGAAAATGTTAAACCCAAATTGAAATTAGTCAAATTATTGAAAATATTAAACGTATAGTAGAAAGAGTAATATTATTGAAAATATCAAATCTAAATTAAAATTAGTCAAATGTATTGAAATATTAAGCCTTTAGCAAAACGAGTCAAATCATTGAAAATATTAAACCTTTAGTGAAACGAGTCAAATTATTGAAAATATCAAACCTAAATCAAAATTAATCAAATGTATTGAAAATGTTAAACCTTTAGTAAAACGAGTCAAACTATTGAAAATATTAAACCTAAACTGAAATGAGTCAAATGTAATGAAAATAGTAAACCGAAACTAAAACAAGTCAAATGTATTAAAAATATTAAACCTTCGGTAAAACGAGTAAAATTATTGAAAATATTAAACCTAAACTAAAATGAGTCAAATGTATTAAAAATATTAAACCGAAACTTAACTAAGTCAAATACATTGAAAATATCGATCGATATTGTTATTTTGAATTAAGCACAAACCTACACAATGGGCTATCTGTGCTCTGCCCACCACGGGTATCGAAACCCGGATGTTAGAGTGTAAGTCCGCAGACACACCGCTGAGCCACTGGGGGGCTGAAAATATCAAATGTCAAAGCGATATAGAGAGAAAATTGGCCAATATGTTTTTCCCCTGACATGTCATTTTTCAAGTGTGATCTCTACAGAATTAATATTAAAACTTGTGTAGAATTTCAAAGCATTGTGATAAAGGAAAAACACAAAAGGACACATGGCATTTAAACATTAATGTTAAAGAGAAATATGAATTGAAACGTGAAAGCGAAAATGAACGTGGAAATAAGAGAGCTATATACACATAGAACCTAATTTAGGGTGTAATTAAGTATTGCAGAAGAGTTATTCAATTAGTTACTTCCAAAACTGTGAAAATGCCATTATAACTCGACATAGTTACACTTTCATTAAAAAAATTTTTGCTCGATTGTTACCATGCCATAAGATCTGCCTAATTACTAGGAAACACTTTCTGAACGGAAACTCTGGTTTCCAGGATATTTTATTGGAAACAACAACGCTTTTGTTTATTAAATACTTCAACATTTCACTAATTATGAATTAATGACGAACGAAAATGTTAAATATAATACCAAACTCACAAATGGCCTGAATACAAAGCAATATAGCAGTACTAATTATTTGCTAATTTAACCATTAATACCCAGCTAGGGCTTTTAGGCCTAACTCCAGAAAGTGTTAGCATCACATAATAAATTGATTATCTAACGGTTTTAAAAGTGGTATCAAAGTTGAGTGTGATTACTTAGAAAGTATTAATTTTGAATTACGAAATCTAGCATTATTAATTCATACCGAGTGAATGTTTAAATAATAAATTATTATTACTGGATAGCATTAGTCATCTTACATGTATGTTTTAAAGCGTCTGTTTAGCTGATGTCTTATTATACTACGCACAACTAAGACCCGTATCTAACGGCTGACGTTACGTAGTTGAGTGATCAAATACACAAATATCCATTTGTCGTTTGGTAACACTCCGATCCTTTGTGTTACTTAGCAACAAAATAATAACTTGAATAACGTTATAAAAAAAATCTACGTATATTTATCTTGACCCAGACGTTTCGAAGTTCTACGTGAGTTTTAAAAAACACTTTGATGAGGTTAATGAAAATAATTCAAGTGCTGTTGTTTTTTTTAAGATCTCGTGAAGTTTTCAGTTTTATTATAATTATTTTTGCATAAAACATGGCGTTTCTTTCTTTTTCCCAAACGTGTCTTAACTGATGTTGGTACTTGAAATGAATTTGTACGCTTAAACTTTGTGATATGATTTTTTTTATCATAACCTTAGGCCTATTTGTTTCGGGTGCTTCACCTTTCTCGGTGTTTAAACTGTTAAAGTTTAGGCTATATGACTCTAATTAGAAAAATACGTTTCGTCGGAACGTGTTAAATATGAATGGATTTGTGATACAGTCATAACGTGCAGAATAAATCGAAAAGTAATATGAAGTACATTTAAATAAGAATTTGATAAACGTTTCATATATTTCTATCCAATTCGCGAACCTTGGTTGACACTTTCACTTTGTGGTCCGCCATGGCCAGGTGGTTGAGGCACTCGAGTCGTAATCTGAGGATCACAGGTTCGTTCCCGATCGCACCAAACATGTTCGTCATTTCAGCCGTAGGGGCGTTATAAGTTACGATCAATCCCAATATTCGTTGGTAAAAGAGTAGCCCAACAGTTGGCCCTGGATGGTGATGACTAGCTGCCTTCCCTCTAGTCTTACACTGCTAAATCAGGGAAGGCTAGCGCAGATAGCCCTCGCGTAACTTTGAGAAAGATTCAAACCAAACTACTATTTTTGTGGCTGATCAAAATGTAATATATGTAAAAAGATCAGTTCTTGTACTGTGTGAAGTAATCCTCATATTAGGAGTCACTTTTAATTTATGTTTTCACCATTCTCATTGATTTTTTTCAGTGTTTAAATTTTTTTCCATGTGTGATATAATTTCTTTTATATATGACGATGGAAATTTAACGAAGAAACTTCGCTCAAAATAGGGCAGTAAATCTATGTGATTATGAGGCCATATCTTTTATATGTGACGATGGAAGTTTGACGAAGAAACTTCGCTCAAAAAAGGGCAGTAAATCTATGTGAGTATGAGGCCTTACTAGGAAGTTTTGAATGATTCGATGCAGTTGATCGCAGTGTGTATAAGGCCTTACCAGGAAGTTTTTATTCTAAGTAGATGCAGTTGAGTGATGTAAATATAACTCCCTGCTAGAAACGTTTCTTTGATTAAATGCAATAAATTTCATCATAAGAGGGACATAATTTTAAATCAGAAGAGTTTGAACGTCCCATACAATTGTTCGGAATACATTTTTTTTCCCACATTCTAAAATCTCTTTCATTGAAAAATAGAAATGCTTTGACTTTCAGTTTTCACTCTATTTTTCAACATTACACAATTGTCATTTCCAACATAATTCGTGTTGGTAGATAGCCTTTAGTCGCTGTCGTTCGGAAGTGTGCCACCAAATTAATGCTAGTTCTACTTTTACTCTGCATAAAATGTAATTTTCCAGAGAATTTACAAGCTAATATTCTAAAAGGTACGCTATGGATTTTACAGAAGAAAAAAAAACGATCATCGGTTCAAAGAAACTGGATCTTTAAAATTTGTCCCTCCTTCAGATGGATAACCCGATGTGGCTTTGCTATACAAAAAACAAAACAAAACACACACACACTCTTGAAATGGAACTTCTGATCTGTGGAAGAAGTGATGGACATTAATCAAACTATCCAATAAGAGGCACTCTTTTATCCGGATCAATTATACTTGCAGTAACCTCATTTACGAATAGATGTAATGTGCTGATTGAGAACGCCGGAAAGCATACAGTCTGTGACAATTCCGAGAAATCACGTCCAAGCTTTTCCGAGTAAGACACTCAATGTGACACAAGTGTAACTTCTTTTCCCTGTTTTGATACGTTTTACAAATATAATTAGTTTAAATATTGTTTTATTATCTTATAATTATCCTGTATACAAAGCCTTACCTTATATATTGTTTTTATATTTTATAATTATCCTGTATACAAAGCCTTACCAAAACACAATTTCCTTTCGTGGCTGTCATACACCGTTCTCAAAGTTTTGAATGGTTTAGTTGATTACATATAGAAAACCATCATTAAATTATATTTAACAGGTGGTGCGTTAGTGTATTCATCTACGACAGTTTGACACCTAAGCTACAAAAGTCAACAGTTCATCAGAATATAGTTCTTGTGAGTCAGATCATTCATGGCTAATTCCATCACATAAGATGGTTTGTTAAGTGATTGTGTACCAAGTTAGATCTCCATCAATCATGTCTTTTATCATATGCAAGCTTCAAACTAGACATTACGTTAATATATGAAATGATGGCGAGCCTTTTTATACAGTCTGTAAACTACAGGTTGTCTCCATTGCAACTGTATAAACTACATCTTGTCTCTTACGGTCTCATTATAACTGTGTAAACCACACCTTGTTTCCTACAGTCTCATTATAACTGTGCAAACTACACCTTGTCTCCTATGTCCCATTATAATTGTGTAAACTACATCTTGTCTCCTACGGTCTCATTATAACTGTGTAAACCACACCTTGTCTCCTACAGTCTCGTTATAACTGTGCAAACTACACCTTGTCTCCTATGTCCCATTATAATTGTGTAAACTACATCTTGTCTCCTTTGTCCCATTATAACTGTGTAAACCACACCTTGTCTCCTACAGTCTCATTATAACTGTGTAAACTACACCTTGTCTCCTATGTCCCATTATAATTGTGTAAACTACATCTTGTCTCCTTTGTCCCATTATAACTGTGTAAACTACATGTCTCCTTTGTCCCATTATAACTGTGTAAACCACACCTTGTCTCCTACAGTCTCATTATAACTGTGTAAACCACACCTTGTCTCCTACAGTCTCATTATAACTGTGGAAATTACACCTTGTCTTCTACAGTCTCATTATAACTGTGTAAACCACATCTTGTCTCCTTTGTCCCATTATAACTGTGTAAACCACACCTTGTCTCCTACAGTCTCATTATAACTGTGGAAATTACACCTTGTCTTCTACAGTCTCATTATAACTGTGTAAACCACATCTTGTTTCCCATGTGCCATTATAGCTGTGTAAACCACACCTTGTTTCGTAGGTACCATTATAGCTGTGTAAACCACACCTTGTTTCGTAGGTACCATTATAGCTGTGTAAACTACACCTTGTCTCCTAGCGTCCCATTATAGCTGTATGAACCACACCTCGTCTCCCAGCGACCAATCATAACTGTGTTTGTTAAACTTCCTCACTGCAATTGTGCAATGGCTTAGCCTAATAAATGCAAATATGTTTAACCCTAAAAGTCGTAGCATAAAGTGCTCATTTCATAATCTGCAGGTCACGTGATCTAAATCTGTGACCAACCATGCTCACTCTTTTAACAGTGGGGCGTTATAATATGAAAGTCAAGCCTAATTTTGGTCAGTAAAGAGTAGCTCAAAAGTTGACAGTGGATGGTGTTGACCAGATGCTTTCCTTCTAGTCTGTCACTTCAAAATTAAGAATGGTTAGCGGTGAGAGCACTCGAGTAACTTTGGGGAAATTAACATAAAAAGCTGCAACTGTATTTAAACTATAATCGTTAAACGACCTGAAAAATGTATGAAACGAGCTTAACCCCAAGCGACCCACAAAACTCTAGCGATGTTCACGTGCAATATATTCGCCATAATTTAGAATAAAAAAAGTAATTTTATATTCCACTCAGCATAAATGATTTTTACAAATGTCTCACTTCTGAATCTTTAACAACCAAAACAGCCTGAGTTTTTTGTTGATAAAAATTACGCGACTGCTCACTGAACCTCTCTTTAATCGTCTTGAGTAGCTGAGGAAATCAATTTTATGTCTTCTGGACTTGAACCAGATGTGTGTTTGATAAAGGTTGTCTTTTTATATAATTTCCTAATCATTACTGGCGTGCCAAGAAAAACGTATAACTGAAATATATTAATAAATACTAGAAGAGCTCTTATTGTTTAAAACTAACCGTTACATATTGTGAGGTTATATAACCTCAAGTACTTTACTTTCTTTCTTTCTTCTTTGTCAAATTCAGCACCTATAGATTTGTGTAAGTTTATTATCAAAGTAGATTTCATCAAATTTTGTAATGAAACGAAGACTAGCATGCATTTAAAGAAATGCTGTCTTTTCTTGCATTATTCGAAAATCCGAACGAAATTAAATATTTTGAAAATTTTGATACTTCTTTGTTACCTACTGTAAAGAAGCCCGGGATAACTAGGTGGTTTAGGCACTCGACTCCTAATCTGAGGGTCACGGGTTTGAAACCCCGTTACACCAAACATGCTCGCCCCTTCAGCCGTGGGAGCGTTATAATGTGACGCTCAATCCCACTATTCGTTGGTAAAAGAGTAGCCCAAGAGGTGGCGGTGGGTGTTGATGACTAGTTGCTTTCCTTCTGGTCTTACACTATTAAATTACGGACGGCTAGCGCAGATAACCCTCGAGTAAATTTTCGCGCACAATTAAAAATAAACAAACCTACTGCAAAGTTGTTTGAGAGAAGTTTTCTCAAACGTCGTCCTTGTCAAACCAAGCGAGAGAGAAATTCAACAGAAAGGCTCAGAGTTTCTACATACACATAAAACATCGGATATGTAGGGGCATACATTTTCTTAGTTAATAATATTCGAGAAAAAAATGATTTTAATATGGAATATATATCTATGTATATATATAAAACATCTATCTATATAAATGACACAAATATTAGGTATTAATTGTGTATATACCTCCAGTGACTCAGCGGTAAGTCTTCTGTCTTATAATACGAAAAGCCGAGTTTCGATCCCTGTGTTCAACACAGCACACGGATCCCTTTGTGTTGCTTTGTGCTTAACAATAAACAAATTAAATGTATTCAAAAATGGCTAGAATGAGTATTAAAATATTAAATTAAAAGTGTTTTTTCTTATTGCAAAGCCACATCGGGCTATCTGCTGAGACCATCGAGGGGAATCGAAGCCTTGATTTTAGCTTTGTAAATCCGTAGACTTACGGCTGTACTAGCGGGGGGCTTTAATTAAAATATAGAACAGAACAACGTTTTGACCTTCAACCTCAGATCATCTTCAGGCTAACCTGAGAAGGTCGAAACGTTGTTCTGTATTTTGAGTAAAGTTTTAACACCCATACCAGTCGTCTTTAGAATACATTTTTACTCCAAGTGGATTTATCGTCATTGTGGGAAATTAACTAAATGAAGCACAAAATCATTTTCATTAATTTGATATGCATCGCACTCTGTAGTTAAAATGCTTATGTTTACAATATCACTTGTCATCGTGAATCAGCAAAAGTCAGTAAGCACCTAATTATCCAGGTCGTAAAGCAAAATGTACTAACGAGCCACTATATCACCCACATAAAAGATATATATATATATATATATGTACTTCGAAATACACTGAACTTAATTGCTTCACGTTTATTTTGTAAGGAAGTATTAATTCTCTATTCTGTCACCAGGCCATTCCTCGTATCCCAACAGTAACGCCATCCGTGGCAGGCTGTTGACAGATTAAAGAGACTGCTGTCGACAGCAGTGATGCTAGAGTTCCATGTGGTACAAACAGCCATCAAATGGCCCGTGACTAACCACGGCTCATCACCCATATGTAGGAGGATGCGATTATTTCGAGAAGACATTGAAAAAAAAAATGGCTCTTAGAGAAATAATGATCTGGTTTAGAAACTTTCGTTGTTGTTTTTTTTTCCTGTCTTTTACTTCCTGTAGAATTTGGATAGTCCTCGATTAGACCTTGAATATATGTCTTCTTATGGAACGTATTTAGTAAACTTCCTCACAGCATATAAATAAAACTGCTTTGAAAAAATATAAAAAAATAAAGCTAAAGAACATAACTAAAAAAACTAAAAAAACCATTTTCAATTGTCTTTCTAATGACGCCTTATTGTGTGCAAAAAAAAACTCAGCTCTATGTCTGCGGACTTACAACGCTAAAAATAGGGTTTCGATACCCGTGGAGGGCAGCGCACAGATATCCCATTGTGTTATTACCTCATCGTATTTTAGTACCACCTGATCGTAATTTTATTATCTGATCATATATAGAAACCATTGGAACATACATCGGTTACATTTTGAAATTATCGGATGACATTTTTGGCATTATTTCGACCTAACAATTATCTCGCCATATTTGGAATTATCATGGTATCTGATCGTATTGTGACACATTCACACCATACACGCAATCACCAATATATCCATATGACAGTTTTACAATTCTACAACAGCTTTTATTCTTAATACGTCGGTTTTAAAACTCTACAGAATACGATATCTCAGGATTTTCAAATACCTTTTATTGAAAGTTTTGTATACTCGTATAACGCATTCGTAAATTACTAAAACTTATAAAACGCTTGCATATTCAGAATATTTCATTTTCTACAATTCCCAAACAAGCAAATATCAGCAACTCCTCCAGACTCGACCACGTCGTTTAACTAACGATTTCTTAGTTGTTTTGAAATCAAATTATCGAAAGAAAATTCTCTTAAGGTATTTCAACTATGCTTCTATAACTCAAAAAAACGGCATATTAAATAAACGAAATTACTAATCGAATACCAGAATTTCAAATATAACAAGTGAAATGTAATATTAAAATAAAAAGTTACATTTCTAATAATATACAGAGACAATCGAATTTAACGACAGACATTTCTTTAAAAAGTATTTTATCTAAAAAAGATATCCGATGAAGTTCAATGTGATACATAAAGTTTTAGACTGGAATTTGAAGAATTAATTTATCTTACATGTAACTCCATCTCTTAAATATTTTAATAATAAGTTTATTTGATTTTCATTGTTCCTTCCTTGTTTTCTTTTCTTTTCGCGTTAACTACAAAAGATTGTAGTAGTACATAGCTATGATGGATTCAGTACTTTCAAAAGTAATCGAAATATTAGTAGAAACGCGAAACGTTTCGTTAACAAGGGAGATATCGAATTTCCTTGTTTGTTTTGAATTTCGCGCAAAGCTACACGAGAGCTATCTGCGCTAGCCGTTCCTAATTTAGCGATGTAAGACTACAGTGAAGGCAGCTAGTTATCACTGCCCACCGTAAACTCTTCGTCTACTCTTTTACCAACGAATATTGGGATTGACCATCACTTTATAACGCCTCCATGGCTGATAGGGCGAACATGTTTGGTTTGTTCGTTTATTAATTTCGCGCCAAGCTACTCAACGGCTATCTGCGCTAGCCGTTCCTAATTTAGAAGTGCAAGACTAGAGTGAAAGGAGCTAGTTATCACCACCCATCGCCATCTCTTGAGCTACTATTTTACCAACGAATAGTGGGATTGATTGTCACATAATAACACCCCCACGGCTGAAATGGCGAGCATGTTTGGCGCGACAGGGATGCGAACCCGTGACCCTCGGATTACGAGTCGAGCGCCTTAACCACCTACCTGCCCATGCTATGGTTTTTAGAATTTAGAAAACTTGTTTCGAATTAACCGTTTTACCCATTACAGATAATTTAAGTATTACACATTCTGGAGACATAAAACCTTAAAACATATGTTTTGACTGTAAAGTGACATATGTCTGAAATGCCCCCACTCGAAAAATTCTTTTCTTGTTACATATGTAAAAAGGAACACACTGTTTTATTGAATAATTGCGGATACTTTGTTTAATCACCGAATTAAATGAATTCATATTTGAATTAAGTTTCATGTTATTTTCTCTCACATTAACAAGCGTAAATGTTAGTTTTAAACACTGAAGTAAACATTTGCCAACAGAACTAAAATAACTTACGCCACTCTGCACTCATAGGATGGTAATTGTACAAAATAAAAACTTATGTACTTACTGTATTTATCGGAATATTTATTTCATCTAAGGACCACCAGATGTCAGGGACATATTAGTGGGTTCGTTAGCAGTCGTCGGTATTTCTGGTTTTAATACGCTTCAAGCAGTTTCGTATAAGAAGCAGATAAAAAGGGATATTTTGGATTCTTGCTTCACCAATTCTGTCTTGGGATCTCTGGAAATGTTGACTAAACTTATTTAATATTTGTATCTTGCACGTTCTAAACGAAGCACCCAACAGAATGATTATAAAGAGGGAGAAACGTACACAGTTGAAACAAGACAAATAACACACTTTTTTAACTTATTTAATAGTTTACTTCATCTACAAACAGTGGCTCCCCCTACGTAAAGCTTCGGGAACGTGCTTAAATTTGAAAATACTGTGGACTAATGACATGTTTAATATTCAGTACACTGTTGTTGGTGAGTTTTATTGGAAGAATAAATTCAGAAAACATGTTTTATTTAGTTTTAACTTCACTCGTGTGTGTTTCAAACCGCATGATAATTAGACTTAAAATAGTGTTACCTCTTCCAATTTTCGTGATGGGTCTAAACATACTATACATATACATATATTATTTTCTTATACAGTTGTGGGAACAAATAGAAATTATTTTACTTTAACTTTTAAGGTTTTACGGCTTCTTCTCATGAATACAGAAGACACGACACTACATGAATGGAAGTTTATCTACGATCTGTCAATGTTTGCCCATTAGCGTGCGTCACATCACAGTAGTTATAACTATCTGTCTTTATATCTGTTTGCTGTTATTATAGAACACGGCATCAAGAGAAAAATAATCTGGACAAAAAAAAATTGATGACATTATGTCACGTAAAGAAGACATCGGCTAAAGAACTAACGTTAGTGTGAATTACACGGCACTGAGAGACAATTAGTGTTAATGTGACTACGGAAACGTAATACAGAGAAATATGAATCGATATAATTTTCACACAGTCTTTCAAATACGTAAGCGTAGTTTTAAAAACGTAAACTATTCTGACGCGCCTAATTTTAAAGACGCATTTTAGTTCGTTATGTGTATTTCAAAGATGTATGCTAATTCTGACGTTTCGTTTTCGAGTTTTCGCTGAGATACACGAGGGCTATCTACGCATAGACGTCATTACGTTTGGACTAACAGACTAAACGCAAGGTTTGTTTGTTTGTTTTTGTAATTTCGCACAAAGCTACTCGAGGGCTATCTGTGCTAGCCGTCCCTAATTTAGCAGTGTAAGACTAGAGGGAAGGCAGCTAGTCATCACCACCCACCGCCAACTCTTGGGCTACTCTTTTACCAACGAATAGTCGGATTGACCGTCACATTATACACCCCCACGGCTGGGAGGGCGAACATGTTTAGCGCGACGCGGGCGCGAACCCGCGACCCTCGGATTACAAATGCACGCCTTAACGCGCTCGGCCATGCCACGCCTAAACGCAAGGTACCCAGTTAATATTACCTACCGCCAAATTTAGGGCTACATTTTTTGACCGCATAGTAGACTTATTCAGCGGTAAGTCTACGGATTTACAGCGCTAAAATCAGAGGTTCGATTCCACTCGATGGACCCCGCAGATAGCCCGATGTGGCTTTGCTATAAGAAAACACACACACAGTTAGCGCAAGGTTCTGTTATTTGCTTGACTTCCTACCGGTCGATCAGCTCAAAATTAGGGATGGCTATACACGTATGGTTCTCCATCTAACTTTACGCGAAAATATATGAAGTAAATACGTTATGCTGTTTCATATTTTGAGGTTCGAACGTTCCTTGTGATTTACTGATATCAACTTTAACAATATATTTCGATATACGCACTGTTAAAAGCAGCCGTAACGTTCTGAATAAGGTAAGATTATAAGGAAACCGCATGAGGTAAATATATATATTTAATACGAGTATTAAAAACTTTTAATTCAACACACACAACAGATCGCCGTCCTTTGTTTGTTTTGAATTTCGCGCAAAGCTACACGAGGTATATCTGCGCTAACCGTTTCTAATTTATCAGTGTAAGACTAAAGGGAAGGCAACTAGTCATCACCACCCACCACCAACTCTTTGGCTATTTTTATATACTAATAGTGGGATTGACCGTTACTTTATAACATTTCTACGGCTGAAATGACAAGAATGTTTGGTGCGACCGGGATTTGAACCTGCGACCCTCAGATAGCGAGTCGAGGACCCTAACTATCTGGCCATGCCGAGCCAGGATCCATCTGTGCTGTGATCACAACGAGTATCGAATCCCAATATTTAAACAGTTTGAGGTGACACTGGCCCTCTATCGTCATAAAATTAGGAATGAGGGTTGAAAAAAGTGAGCGTTACTTATCATGTGTTGTGTAATACATAGTAGTATTAGGTGTAAGATTCTAGAGGGCGTTGTATAAAACGGGTTTATATCATCATTATCGTTTTCGTGTTACCTGCTGTGTCCACCGAGGGAAATCGAAGCCTTGATTTGTGTGTTGTAAATCCAAATAATTATTGATGTCCCACCAAGGGACAACATCATTATTACTAGCCTTATTGCACATAGAGAGCAGACAGTTATAGAAACATAAAGTTCGGTTTAGTTCAGTACTAAGCATATTTATTTTCACTGGATAAACGTACAAACAAACAAAGTGCGTTACAATAACTTCATATGTCGTTAGAACATCATATAATTTAACATATCCTCCAGTCAACAGTACGACCTCGGTAAACAGTTTGATATACGTTTACGTGACGGTCCAGCATGGCCTGGTGGCCAGGGCAGTCTACTCGTAATTCGAGAGTCGCGGGTTCGAATCCATGTCACACCAAACATCCTCGCCCTTTCAGCCGTGTGGGTGTTATAATGTTAGATCAATCCCACTATCCGTTGGTAACAGAGTAGTCTAAGATTTGGCGGTGGGTGCTGATGACTAGTAGCCTTCCCTTTAGTCTAAACTACTAAATTAGGGTTGTCTAGCGCAAATAGCCCTTGTGTAGCTTTGCGCGGAATTCAAAAAGAAACAAACAAGCCGTGTGTGAACGCCTATAAACAATAGTGATACCTATCGGTTAGAAAGAGAAATATATTAAAACAATGGGTGGAAAGTCGCTTTATTTGCTGTTAAGTGAAGTTAAAATGAGAGGAAAACTATTCCACAGAACTCTTGGTGAACTGATCAATTCTTCCAACCAAGTAGAATAGAATAAACTAATAGATTTTTATTACTTTCACGTGACCGAAATAGGGCTGTTTCTCCGTTTTATAGAAGTGATACACAAGCTGCTAAGATGGTAGCTTTAAGAATACAGAAACACAACACTCACCCGACAAAAAAATAATTGAAGGGAAATAAACGTTTATATTCGCAATTTGCTGGCATAGCCAGGTGGTTAGAGCGCTCGACTCGTAATCTGAGTGTTGCGGGTTCGAATCCAACGAAATCCAGAAAATAAACAAATCACAATCACCTAGACCAGTAGCAGGGTGATCGGACTCTAAATCCAGAAACACGCGCTTCGTATCTTACAAGAATTGCGATATAAGTGTAACAATGAAATCCCACTAAAACGTCAGACAAGAGGCGAAGTGTTAGCAATAGGTATTGTTGAATACCCGTCTTTATAGTAGCCCATTAGTTAAAATTTAGTTACGACTACACTAATAGCCCTTTATGTAGTTTTGCTCGACGGTTCTGTAAACAAACACATTCATTATTTTTTGTGTAAATTGTTACGTATTTTTTAATGTTTTATGTTTTTCGTAGACTAAACGCAACAGAAAAACACAGATAACAGCTTGTATAATTTATTATGCTAAACTATTAACAAATATAACAGATATAACATAAATTATATAATAACAGTGACAGATATTAAGTTACAACATTCGAAATTAATTACAAAACAAAATAATATTAGTTTCAAACTTCAAAATTAATCACAAAACAAAACGGTACTGGCCTGTATCTAATATAATGATCAAAAATGAAAGTCTCAAATTCCAGTCTAGGGTGTGAATTTGGTCCCACGAAGAGATTCCGAAGCTTAAATGAAGAAGTTCAGAAACAGAGTTCACAGTTCAATAAATTCGCCGACTCTCAGCACAAGCAGTAATTCGGATGAATCGTAGAGATTGACGAAGTAAAATCACAGCTCCCGTAGATCTAACTTCAGTCACAAATCCAAGTTGAATAATCACAGCAAACACTTAATCTTTCTCAAATAACTGACTCTCTTCTTTCTCTTCGAATAAAAACTGATGTCTGAATCCCTCTCCTTCTTCGAATAAAACTAATGTCTGAATCTATCTTCTTTTTTCGAATAAAAACTAATGACTGAATCTCTTGCATCTTCGTCTGTTTATATATTGTAGGCCTAAACTCCTCGAAAGAACGCAAAAATTCTACAGGTCTCCAGAGCAATCCGTACATGTCCGTTCTTGTACGAGACTACACGTCTAGACACGAAATCACCAGCAGTCATTTACAAACATATGATTGGTTTACTTAATTCAAGAAAATTCTAAATGTTACCCTAAATGAATGACAAAATATTAGTTTAAACTTCGAAACAATAATATCAATATGGAAAAATGAATAATAGAAATGAAAATTTAAACACAACACGACATGTTGTCGTTAACAAAATATTTATACATATATTAACTATTTTTGCAGCCAGTCAATTTTAGTATTTAACTTTATCAGAAACGTCTCAGAAAGAAGTTTCTCTACCAACATTTGCTGTTCAGGTGTAATAAGGTATTTTAGATTCTACGATGGTTTTCAGAAAGTTTGTTTTCTGGAATTTCCGGCAAAGCTAAACGAAGGCTATCTGCGCTAGCCGTCCCTAATTTAGCTGTGTAAGACTAAGAGGGAAGGCAGCTAGTCAACACCACCCACCACTCTTGGGCTATTCTTTTACCAATGAATAGTAGGATTGACCATCACATTATAATGCCCCCACGGCTGAATAGGGCGACCAATTTTGGTGCGACGGGGATTCGAACCTGCAACCCTCGAATTACGAGTCGAACTCTTTAACCCACCTGACCATGCCGGGCCACTTTTAGAAAGATCTGGGTTTTAATTTTAGTGCTTGAGGTATTTTAGATCTGGGATTTCTGAAAACTGTTTTTGAGATATTTCAGTCCCTGTGGCTTGTATACTGTTTTTAAGATATTTTGAATCCCGTATATCATATTTGAGACATTTTCTATCATCTGGTTTTAATACTACGAACGAGATATTTTGGATTTTGTGTTGAAAGTACATCTTGGATTATGTGGTTTTATTAATAATGTATTTCACATATAATCTTGATCAAAATGTTTACATACTGTTCTATACTTATGTTATTGTCTACATACATGGAGCAGTTTTTGAGTAAATGCTTGAGAAGTAATTGTGAAAGCAGATCATTACTTAAAACAAAATCATGTACGAGCTGTTATAAGGTATTTATCAGTCGTTTTTAGCACTTGTTTGTTAAAACACGCGTACACATCTATGCTGAGTAAAAGGGTGTGATTTTTGGTATAATCGACTTTGGAAGAGATCAACTCGTTGTTCAGACAGTTTATCTCTGCTTGGTGTTGAATCATACTTTGTCACGTGCCAGAAGTTACAGTCTGTTAAATTGTTCGACTGTCCAGAGTAATCTGAAGCAAACGGACATTGCCACAATAGTAAGGTACCCATAGCGTACTGTATTCAGAATCCTGTAACGTTATCCGACTAGAGGAAATATTGTTCAAGGAAAGTCTACTGGTACACGACGAAAACGTATTACCCGGATGATCGTGTTTTGTTTGATCAGGTTAACAGGTAAAGAAGTCTTTTAATATCTAACGACAGGAAGGAAATGAACACAAACGCTATTTACAATATTTTTGTGCTATATTTTGTCACTATATATGTTTTGATAAGGTTTTGTTATAATAGGCGATATGATAAAGTTCACATCTTTCTACTGGTGTTTTAACAGAACTTGTTGCTGTTCTGATACGACGTGTCTCGTTTATCAAGATACATATTTAGATATTAATATAACATGTAAGTTACGTAAGCAGATGTTTAATACAACACGTATGACAGCACTAAGTTTATTTCTATTACGTCTTAATAATAATGCTCTTATTTATTAGTAAATACACAAATATTTTCACAAATAATAACATAAATATTTCACTATTAATAACATAAATACACATTCACATCAACAGCTCTGTCTTAAGTTTTTGTCTCCTAGTGGGTTAACTGTAAGTTTATGGGCTTACAATGACAAAATTAGAGGTTCGAGTCATTGGTGGAGAGAGGCAGATAGTATTTTGTCGTAGTTCTGCATTAAAGCATATAACTATATTTATTTACACTGAAGGAGAGAAACATAATACACAGCTACCTCTTTAACATTTTCTGATTTTTAGCTTGTAATTAAAATACGAATACGTAAAAATATAATGGATAAAAACACTTTTTTTGAGATCGTAAGCTCACTAGTTTCACTTGTGTGAAGAACCCAGTTTTCGGACTGTGCTATAAGCAAACCTGTGGGTAAAGATGTTAACTATCTAATTAACTGTAAATTAACTAAAATGTGCTCATTTTGTTCGAACGTAAAATGAGAAGCTAATGTTGAAACTAGTGAACACTAAGATAGATACGTTCATATAACTTGGAACAACATACAATTATTTACACACACACAAGTTTTAGAACTCTTTTAAAAAGGAATTAACCAGTGAAAAAAAATATAATCTGTAAAATGTCACAGTATGAAAACAAACAAAGCGTTACTTTAAGCAAATATTTCTCATACTCACGAGTTTCGATGCTCAACGTATCAGTCAGTTTGTTGTTTCAAATCATCATACTCTTTGTGTTTTGATCAGGGGCGTAGATTTTAGGTAGGGGGTATGGTGCAATACTCAATACCCCCTACAGTTTGGTCTTTTGAATTGCTTTATTGCATCACAAGCCTACAAACTGTGTGTTTGTTTTTGTGATTCTCGTGTTATTACCAATCGAATTACATAATAGGCCTAGATAGAGGCTTTTTCAGTAGCCGAAACGTACATCTTTAATATAAACGTGCTTCTGAGCTTTTCGATCTAAGCGATTGTTCGTAAGTATCAATCAGTAGGCCTAAGTATACATCGAAGTATCGTGGCAACAAGATAACTCTGTGACTGAATGTTTCAGCTTTCAGGTTCACGTAATTAGAGATTACCAATTTGTAAATTGAACACTCCACACAAGTGGTTGCAAAAATCATCCCTCACATCGGGTGTAAAAAATCTACGCCCCTGGTTTTGATCATTAACAAATCGATGGGTTTCTATGCCTAATACCACCAAATCATCTATAGCTGAGTTGCACACAAAGCTTCACTTTGAACGTACCTCCACATCCTTGGTCAATGGTATTTGGGTATTTTGCCCTGGAGGGTCAAGTTCACTTTGACCTCTTCCTCCTTCCTGAACATATTTTCCTTAACTGTTTGTATGTTAGGTCCTTTTCAGGGCCAACCTCCACATGCTTCTGTTAGTTTTGTTTTTTGAATTTCGCGCAAAGCTACTCAAGAGTTATCTGTGCTATCCGTCCCTGATTTAGCAGTGTAAGACTAAAGGGAAGGCAACTAGTCATCACCACCTACCGCCAACTCTTGGGCTACTCTTTTACCAACGAATAGGGAGATTGACTGCACATTATAACGCCTTCCCGGCTGAAAGGGCGAACATGTTTGGCGCGATCGGAATTCGAACCCAAGACCCTCGGAGTATTTAAAGTCGAGTACTTTAACCACTGGTCCATATCACGCCTACTCAGTACTGTAAAAGTTTGTTTTTGAGTTTTGCGCAAAGCTATACGATGGCTATCTGCACGAGCTATCCCTAATTTAACAGTGTAAGACTACAGGGAAGACAGCTAGTCATCAGTACCCACCGCCAACTCTTTGGCTACTCTTTTACCAACGAATAGTGGGATTAACTGTAACATTATAACGTCCATTGGGACGTTATAACTCAGTTATTGGGCTGAAAGGGTGAGCATGTTTGGTGTGAAGGGGATTCGAACCAAAGACCCTCAGATTACGAGTCGAGCGCCCCACCCATCTAGCCACACCGGGTCCCATGTAATCTTTTGATAAAAATAAAAAACTTGAGTGAAATGTAAAAAAATGCATCGTATGTATATAACAAGCCGTATGGTTTTAGAAATTATATATTTATATGTAAAAATATTCGTTAAACTTTTATCTTTTGAAAATTTAGTAGCGTTCAGAAAACTCCGAAACCGATTTCCATTCTAGACTATCCAAGCATGTTTCAAATTTACTAATAACTAATTCTTAGTTTATAGCATAGAAATATACTTTTCAAGTTACGGTAACTAGTTTAAGATAAATGGCACGATGATACAAGTTAGAACTCTTCTATTTGAAATATTTTCTCAACCCAAACGAGCCGTTTTTGCATATAAAATTCTCAACAAGTGGGTTTCTCGACATCACTGAAGTTAGAACACTGTATAGGTCAATGGTAAAAAACCACCAAAGTACTCCATCCCCAATTACTTAGCATAATCACGAAGAGTGTCCATTTAGAACAGCGAAATGAGCCTTGTGCATACAACCTGCTTCCACGACGTATCAGTTCAACAGTCGCATATTTAAAATAGCTGGAGAACGAAACGGCTATTCATGCTATTCCATTACAAGAAACGTCGCTGGATGCAGCTCCTATGGAGCTGTGGAATATGACAGTTACAACTGACCGTGGAAAATCGTCGTACGCCAGATGGAAAACAAGTTAGCCTAATGGTAATGTAGGGTAATGTCATGAGGCACAATCGTTAAATAAAGAACGATCGCATGTGGCGACATGAAATGTAGTGAATTGGAGAAGCTCCAAATTTGTTTCGACATAACTTTCTCTGAACAGACGATCAATTGTTGATGAAAAAAAGACATTGAAAATACCTTATTGGTTTGGTTCGTTCTGAATTTCGCGCAAAGCTACTCGAGGGCTCTCTGCGCTAGCCGTCCCTAATATAGCAGTGTAAAACTAGAGGGAAGGCAGCTATTCATCATCCCCCACCGCCAACTCTTGGGCTATTCTTTTACCAACGAATAGTGGGATTGGTTGAAACTTATAACGCCTCCACGGCTGAAAAGGCGAACACGTTTGGTGTGATGGGAATTCGAACTAGTGACCCTCAGATTGCTGGTCGAGTGTCTTAACCAACTGGCCATGCCCGGCCCCATACACAGAAAAGGACAGACTTTATTTTTTTAAAGTGTATCAAAGTATGACATTTCATGAATTTTAAAGGATATCAGGATACAACATTGAGTGCTTTTATAGGATATTATGACATTAATTTGAGAGTTTTTTAAGGGAATTGAGATATGATATCAGTTGATTGTTAACGATTATTATAATTTCACATGAATACGTTTAGGGGGTATCAAGATATTATATTGATTAATTTTTAACGGCTATCAAGATCTGACTTTAAATCATTTGTAGAGGACATCATCATAAGATTTTAAAGTTTGAAAGCACTTCATGCTGTCAATTATATTATTTGCAGAAGTTTCACAAATGTTCGTTTATAATTGTTTTATTCAACTGATGCCGAAGAAAGTTTCGTCAGATCTTGAAAAACCTCTAATCTTTGTACCATTTAATTGAAAACCCAGTAATCTTTGTACCATTCAATTGAAAACCCTCTAATCTTTGTACTATTCAATTGGAAAACCTTTTATCTTTGTACCATTCAATTAGAAAACCTCTAATCTTTGTACCATTTAATTGAAAACCCTCTAATCTTTGTACCATTAAATTGAAAACCCTGTAATCTTTGTACCATTCAATTAAAAACCCTTTAATCTTTGAACCATTCAATTGGAAAACCTCTAATCTTTGTACCATTCAATTGAAAACCCTCTAATCTTTGTACCATTCAATTAGAAAACCTCTAATCTTTGTACCATTCAATTGAAAAACCTCCAATCTTTGTACCATTCAATTGGAAAACCTCTAATCTTTGTACCATTCAATTTGAAAAACCTCTGATCTTTGTACCATTCAATTGGAAACAAATTTCCGTACCTAAAAGGCTGGTGTCGGTAAAATGTTTGACTAATATCCTTTCTCAACATATCTAATACTGACAACAACAACAACAACAAAAAGTATCGACTGGAAAAACAAATTGGCCCGTAATGCTGTAATAGGTGGTATTTCACAAACATTTATTTCCCAGCCTCATGAGCCATTTTTTAATAGTTTTCTGAATATTTGCACGAGAATACTGGCTTGGGCAGCGAAGAAAAAAGGTATTTACTCGCAACACAGCGCGTGGAATGCATACAATATAATCGCCTTCCAACGACTCAGTCTTCACGAGAAAACTGGGCGAGCTATAAAATACAACTCAACGGCTTTTTACGATTTGTAGCTTTTCAATCATTACAGATTTACATAGCTCTTGGAAGAAATATTTAAGTAATAAATAACGAACGTTAACGAATTTTCTATTACATATTAAAATAGAGAGAAATCTTCCTATCTTTGTGACTAACGTGCGTTAAGCTTTCATCTTAGGTTAGATTTTCGTATAAAGTTCTTTTTCTAGAAAAGGTTTAGTAAAGCATTAGCTCGTGTGTTTACCAGAAAGTGCTATTAAATAAGCGCATATAATTTGTTTTTTTAGACGAAACTGGCGACAACGTTTGAAAGCGGTCGTGTATTTGCCACGTGAAAATCTTTTCATTCGGATTTTAAGCCACGATTTACTAGAACAAATTTTGCACGAACTTCTTAACTTCAATGGCCGATTCTGTGGGGTTTTTTTTGTTTTTTTAATAAGCCTTTCATAAAAGAAAAGAAAAAAGTTATTAAAAGTTTCGTCAACTGTCTGTTGGACAGTGTGAAATTGACGAGACTTCACACAGATCTCAAGTCAAAATCAGAGAAAGCAATTAATTATTTCACTCTGTTTAGTCGTTGTCGTTGCACTACGTCAGAATATTAATCTGTATGCTTTGGGTGTGTGTGTTTATTTCGCAGTATCACGAATTTATTAACTTTCAATGGTTATACCTATCAGTAGCGAAAAATATTTTATCAACCCAAACGAGCCGTTTATACATTTTTTTTTCTATCAGAACAGGATTCCATTTTGTAGACGTACATTCAAATAGAAACTCGACAGTTTTAAACGAGTGAAATGTGATATATTTAAAAGATTGCGTACAACGTTGCGGCAGCACGTGCAGTCACTGCCGGGAACAAGATTGCCATCACGTGCTGCCGAAACATTTCACGTATTCTTATTAATAAATCTAATTTTATCCGCTCAAGGTGTGAATTAAGTTTCCAGTTTTCTTATTCTTCTCCAAGAATATTTTACCGATCAACACGTTTTTCTATTTCAGAGAACAAAGAACTTAACAAACGTTTGAATTTTAATATACAAGAACTCCCGTTCCTACTTTTGTTTTCTACGTGTCTTCGCAGGCTAAACCGTAGGTTTGAGGACTCATAAGGCCAGTTTCATGTTTGGTCTTTGCGATGGACACACCGCTCCTATTAATACAACTTTTATGGTTTGTTTTTGAAGTTCTTGCAAAGCTTCACGAGAACTATCAACGATAGCCGTCCCTAACTTAGCAGCGTAAGACTAGAGGAAAGGCAGCTAGCCATCACCACTCACCGTCAACTCTTGGGCTACTCTTTCACAAACGAATAGTAGGATTGACCGATACATTATAACGCCCCCAAGGCTGAAAGGGCGAGAATGTTTGGTGTGAAGAGGATTCGAACCCTCGGATTACGAGTCGAGTGCCTTAACCACCTGACCATGCCGGGGCCTGAAATAAATTAACAATTAAGTTGTTAAACGATAAATTGAAAATGTGTTGAAATAACAAAATTACAAAGAAAACATTAACTTGTTTAATTTCTGAAATACTGAAAAAAATATATTAAAAAAACAACTTATTTTTGCAGTAAAATATAAAAAAAAACTAAATTGCAAATTTCTCCATTATTTATCGACAGAAACAGCCTTGAAAAGAGGAAAACGGAAGTAAATATATTTTGCCAATGGTATGAGAAACAAAACAAAAGTGATGGTTAATGTGGACGAAAGAGTCGTGGCTAGTTTAAATGCTTCCGGGTGTTAATCTCCACTGGTGTGTATGTGTTTTCTTATGGCAAAGCCACATCGGGCCGATAACAGGATTAACGAGCGTTGTTTTTCGTTCTTGCACATTTTAAGTTTAAAACGTAAATCTCTTTTTATCCATTAGGGAAACGCAGGCGGCGGTATCTTATGGGAAGATATAATTATCCATGAATGTTTGGGGAAGTTCACCTCATTAATATTCTTCATACAAATTACGCCTCGCAAAGAAAGAATTAGCCGATGTTCTGTTATGGCCAAGCTTTATTTGTACAGAACGTAATATCAGTCTCTTCTTCCGCTTGTGACATTGCATATGCTGTGATGAAAAACGGTTAGTACGAAGCGAGCGGTGTGTCTGACTGAAGATTCGTTTTACGATGCAGAATAATATGAAACATGATGACCAGAAGAAAAAAGAGATTTTCTAATGAACAGCTATCTAAACAGTTACTGTCTTGCTATTAGTATAGGTGTGATAAACCTGTTTCTAAATTGACCAGTAGTTGAGGAAAATAAAATAAGGCTTGTAAGACAGTAAGCTTGAAGTTAGACCAATTAATGATACGAAAAGATGCAAGTCTGACAGACTGAAGAGAGTCGAACGTACGATAACTTTTCATGTGGTAGTTTTTGAAAAGTCAAAAATGTAGATACTTTAAAATAATTATGTGTAATAATGTAGATACTTTAAAATATTGGTGTAATAATGTAGATTCTTTAAAATATTGATGTGTAATAACGTAGATACTTTAAAATAATTATGTGTAATAATGTAGATACTTTAAAATATTGGTGTAATAATGTAGATTCTTTAAAATATTGTTGTGTAATAACGTAGATACTTTAAAATATTGGTATAATAATGAAGATACTTTAAAATAATGATGTGTAATAATGTCGATACTTTAAAATATTGATGTGTAATAACGTAGATACTTTAAAATATTGGTATAATAATGAAGATACTTTAAAATAATGATGTGTAATAATGTCGATACTTTAAAATATTGATGTGTAATAATGTAGATACTTTAAAATATTAATGTGTTAAAATGTTGATACTTTAACATTACTGATATGTAAATATGTTGACACTTTAACATTGCTATGTGTAAATATGTTGATACTTAGCATTACTGGTGTGTAAAATCCTGATACTTAATATGACTGATGTATAAAAATCTTGATTTTTAACATGATTGATGTTTAGCAATGTCGATACTTTAGCCTCATTGACGTGTAAATATGTTGATACTTTAACATGATTGATGTGTAAATATGTTGATACTTAACATTATTGATGTATAAAAATGTTGATACTTAATATAACCGATGTGTAAAAATTTCGCTTCAGAAAGAAAAAAAGCCCACGAACGTTTGTACCCAATTGTACAGTGTTGTTTGGAACTCTAACTGTTTTCAGAAAGTGAGCCCAAATGAGGTTTAACTAATATAATTCAAGGTTCAATGTTTCTTCTTAATAAAATAAATATGAACAGACTGGTATGAATTTTATAGTAAAAAAAAAATTTTTTTTGTTAATTTCGCACAAAGCTACTCGAGGGCTATCTGTGCTAGCCGTCCCTAATTTAGCATGGCCATGCCGGGTAATTAAGAAATATAATATCAATAAATATGCATCATTTTAAGCCAAACTTTAATCAAAGAATGTTCCAACTTTACTTAAAACGGTTTTAACAAATAGCGCCTAATAATCGATTGTAGGCCCGGCATGGCCAGGTGGGTTAAGGCATTTGACTCGTAATGTGAAGGTCGCGGGTTCAAATCCCCGTCGCACCAAACATGCTCGCCCTTTCAGCCGTGGGGGCGTTATAATGTGACGATCAATCCCACTATTCGTTGGTAAAAGAGTAGCTACCAGACCACTTTGTGAAGCATGTGATATACACTATAAAACTGTGTAACGCAAGACACCGTGCTAGCAGAAAAAAACACACTCTCTAAACCAGATATTATTAACACCCGTGCTTCAAAGTGGTACTTTTCATCCACCATAAATATTTCAGATGTACCATTGCTTTGTTACACAAAATACAAAATCGTGGATCTAAATATCCGTTAAAGAATGTTTGTTTGTTGTTTAGTGAAAATCCATGCAATGAATTATTTGTTTTATGCACACTACCAGTACAGAGAACCGGTTTATAGCGTCATAGGTTTAAAGACTTAAGCCTGAGCTGCTATTGGTGAGCTGTATATTGTGACGATTTTCTTTATTACTTGCACGAACGTTTACCGTAGGGAATCAAACACCACAAGTTAGTGTTGTATAAATATCTAAAGAAATCACTGCATGAATAAGTATAAAACTGAGAAAGTTTCAGGCTATATTTGATGAAACAAATAGAGAATTCCTCAGAGTAAAGTATCGTTCATAAAACCGGTTCTCTCTTAAATGTGAGCTTTCTATCGAAATAATTCGGGGTTCGCTCTCTGCACTGGTTATAATGCAGAAGCCCATTGTACGTCTTTGTTTTTAAACAAAAAGCAACAACTACACCACATAAATAACTGAGAAAACTTGGCTAAATATTGACAGATGTTAGGAGTTAACAACGTGAAATCAAATTACAATACAATCGTCGAGTTTCTTATGAGCAACAACAGAGGGAGTGGAAGTCAATGCTCATTGAAAGCATTAAGGAAATGGTAAAATGAGAAAAAATGCCACACGTGTCTGCCTTTGTAATGATTTTATCTTCATAAATGACTCACTTCTCTAAGCTAAGGGTTTTAAAGCTAACGTCCATCTTATAACTGCTTTATTTATTACATAAATTAATTTGTCGGTCTTATTTTTGAGAAATACTTAAAAAGTAAACTGTGTAAGTTGCAACTAATCCAGTCACGCACAGGAAGAAAGACAGATCCACTGTAACAAAAATAAACATAGCTCGATAGAAAAACAAAATAATTGACAAGTGAACAGACAGATGGATCAAATATAAAAAAAACACTTTATATCTGTAAAACAAAAGGCAACTATGGTACACTTTAAAATCGCAGAGAACGCGTTCTAAGAAATTAATACAGTGAATCAAATAGGCTAAAATACAAAGTCTAAAAACTAACCCGGAAAATGAATTCAGGAAATTACGTCACCATTTAACTGAAAATATGCCAATTATGACACAATTTTTTTTTTGTTTAAATCAACGCATAAACCATTCATGATTTAATCTAACTTCTCACATTAATTTGTGGCTTGACTTAGAAAAAGCAGAATATTCAAAGACTGACCCTGAAGATTTTTATTTGTTTGTTTTTTTTAATTTCCCACAAAGCTACTCGAGGGCTATCTGTGCTAGCCGTCCCTAATTTAGCAGTGTAAGACTAGAGGGAAGGCAACTAGTCATCACCACCGCAAACCCTTGGGCTACTCTTTTACCAACGAATAGTGGGATTGACCGTTACATTATAACGCCCCCACGGCTGGGAGAGCGAGCATATTTGGCGCGACGGGGATTCGAACCCGCAACTCTCAGATTACAAGTCGCACGCCTTAAAACGCTTGGTCATGCCGAGCCTACCCCTGAAGGAAAACGGTTTCCCTTTCAACAGCGTTCCGGTTATAAAGTTTTTATCATTTGGTATCAAGACTTATTGAACTTGTGTGTTTTTCTGGCATCATGAACCTAAAGTCTGGTTGTAGTCGGTGACAAGACTCATTGAACGTAGGTGTTTATCTCACACACTGACATCATGAATCCAACACCTGTTGATAGACGAGTGAGAAGACATATTCAACCGACGTGTCTTTCTGACATCACGAAACTAAACTGAAGTGATAGTCGTTGACAAGACTTATTCAACCGACGTGTTTGTCATTATGAATCCACAGCCAGGTGACAAGACTTATTGTACGTACACGTGCTTCTGACATCATAAATCCAAAGCTTGATGATTGGCGGTGACTCAGAAATACATTTGAAGGCTTATAACCCTATACATCTAATACAGATACTCGCATTAGGCAGAAATGGATAACCGGTTGTAGAGCTTTGTGCTCAGTAAGAAACATAAAAAAATTCGTGCAAGAAAAATATACTTTATCAGGTTTTAAATACGTTTTTAAATCAGTTTTTTCTTTAGTAATGAAAAGAACATCAAATGAAAAAGAAAACTCAATTCCTTCCCTTGCCATACCTGGGTAGTTTCAGTAACAGTAATTCCCTCTGAGATTAAACGCGTTTATTTTACTTTGTTTGATGAAGAATTACACACGCAGCTACGACTGCATCTGAACATCTTCAAACATACATAAGAAGTCACCAACGAGATTAACTAATGGAGATATTTGATAAACTGGAGGTCTTAAGAACCAAGGAATATCCTTCCAAATAATAACAAGTTCGTTTTTTCATTACAAGTAGTTCGTTTTTACGTGAGAGTTTTTCTAAGTCGCATTTTTTAGCCCTTGATTTACTGTAGACACTGGTGAGAAATTCGAGAGGGATTCTGAGTAGCCATTGTTTTGTGTGAAAGTACATAAGCCAAGGCATTTGAAAGCCTTTCATTGTAATGAATCGCTTAACTGACAGCCAGTGTTTCTATATGTGTGTACATTAAAATGTAGGTGCATGATAACGGTATTATTTGTGATAGATACAAATAACAATTTCGTAACTGTTAGTAATAATATAACCACACTAGGGGTGTTTTGTTCTGGAAAGTTTTTGTTTTTTTTTAATTTCGCACAAAGCTACTCGAGGGCTATCTATGCTAGCCGTCCCTAATTTAACAGTGTAAGACTACAGGGAAGTCAGCTAGTCATCACCACTCGCCGCCAACTCTTGGGCTACTCTTTTACCAACGAATAGTGGGATTGACCGTCATATTATAACGCCCCCACGGCTGGGAGGGCGAACATGTTTAGCGCGACGCGGATGCGAACCCGCGACCCTCAGATTACAAGTCGCACGCTTTAACACGCTCGGCCATGCCGGGCCTTCTAGAAAGTGTTTACAAAACTGTTAGTTTTATATTGTGAGAAAGACTTATAAACCGCAATTGTATAACGTGTCGCTCGCTGGTCGAATGTAGAATTATGTCTGGAGCCCCCTACTGGCAGAGCGACAAGTCTGCGGACTCACACCGCTAAAACCTGTGTTTCGATACCAGTGGTGGGCAAAGCACAGACAGCCCACTGCGTAGCTTTGTGCTCAGTTACAAAGAAACAAACAAATCGTGTTTGGGAAGTTTTTAATAGTTTTTTTTTTAATTTGGAAGGATATTTAAGCTGCCAAACGTCTAGGCAGAGAAAGCGGTTCTGAATGTTTTTCAAGAAAGCTAAATTATTAAGACTCGAAAAACAGAGGGCGTAGAGCAGGTGAAACTGAAATGTGAAGGTAGAAAATGAATACTTGAGCCCAGCGTTAAATAATATACAGGGTGGCCCGTAAGTCCCTACCCATCCATATATCTTATGCGTCTGTGTGCTGTCCCTCATTCTCGCTGCATAATATTATGAGACGCCATGTTCTGTGAGATATTTTCCTCAACATAGCAGGTGTTATTGTTCCAAATGCCGCGGTAACAGCTGCCCACAACTCATCATCAGTGTTATAACGTTGTTTATAATAACATGTTGATGGGTAGAAACTTACCGGCCACCCTGTAGCTCTGAATATATTTTATTTTTAAAGATAATGTCGTTAGAACGTCATCAAACCAGAAGCAAAGTTTATATATTCTAGTACACATAATTTGTTGGTGCTTGATGATGTAGTGAAGACTTCATAGAACCAGAAGCGATACATCTTTTAGCACATAAAATTTTACTTGAATGTCATCTAAGCGTTCACATTTAAACTTGAATCTAGAAGAATGCCACCTGTTCGATTATTCTGTTCTCATCCCTCGACAATGAGTTTCATTACGTAAGGCTCACACTAGGTTATTTCGCTTTCCTTCCCAAACGTGGGGGCGTTATAATGTTACAGTCAATCCCATTATTCGTTGGTAAAAGAGTAGCCCAAGAGTTTGCGGTGGTGATGACTAGCTGCCTTCCCTCTAGTCTTACACTGCTAAATTAGAGATGGCTAGCGCAGACACTCCTCGAGTAGCTTTGTGCAAAATTCAAAAAACAAACAAACAACAGTCCTTCCCCAAACGTCTCCAGGTGGCTCAGCGGTAAGCCTGTGGACTTACGGAAGCTAAGAAAAGTCCTAGCAATCCCATTAAAGCGACTTTCGCTCCTCAGTAACTCAGCGGTATGTCTTCGGACTTACAACGCTAAAAACCGGGTTTCGATACCTGTGGTGGGCAGAGCACAGTTAGCCCATTGTGTAGCTTTGTGCTTAATTCAAAACAACAACAACAGCTGTGTGATGTCCAGAGGCATTAAATAAATTCACCTTATATTTTAGGTAAGTAGTCTTCAGAAGGGATCGTCATCAAACAAAATGAGGGTGTTATAAATTGTCTGTTTAAAACCACCTTTAAAATATTAGAAATCACTATTTCACTGCTTTAGTTGAACATAACTAGTTGAATTGTACTTATAAAGCTGAATAACTCGCACTAAACATGTTTATAAAGTGAGTTAGAATTTCACTGTTTCAGCGAATTTTTATTAAAGTGAGAAGATAGGTGACTTTTCCAGACAAGCGTACAAAAAAAAAAGACCTTAACGCTTTAATTTTTTTCTCAGAGATCTTCCGTCTGGGGTCCCAGTAATTTCTTCCTTGTATGGAGGAGCATACTGATATATATATATAGAGAGACACACACACACAGAGAGAGAGAGATAGTATATGTACATACATATATAACAGACGTTGTATTGGACATGTAATTAGTTTTGAGGGCAAGTTGGTATGGAGGTTAATAAAATCGAATATATCTATAGTTGTGTCCCACTGGCGTACAAAAATATAGCTAATAAAAAACAAACAAATATAACAAAAATGTTAAACTTTATAAAGACGATACATATGTAAGCTAACTAGCTGTAGTAATATGGAAAGTTTTACTGTTAGAAAACGTACTGAAGCAAGGAAGTCAAAACTACAAAAACTACTTTAAAACAACAACAACAAAATGTTTTCCCTTCTTTGGCTCAGACTAACATAGTTTCAGTGATTTCACAAAGTACAGGAAATTTATTTAATCTTTGAAAAAAAACTTTTGTAGTTTTGACTCTCTGGTTTCAATATTTAAAACTTTCTATACTACCATAGCTAAACTAGGTTAGGTGTATATCCATCCCTACTTGTGTGTTTAAAATTTAAAATTTTTTCCTGTATACTTTTGCATATCGTGGTGTAGTCGTCCAAGTTAATTTGTTTTTTGTTTTTATAATTTCGCACAAAGCTACTCGAGAGCTATCTGCGCTAGCCATCCCTAATTTAGCAGTGTAATACCAGAGGGAAGGCAACTGGTGATAGCTACCAACCGCCAACTCTTGGGCTACTCTTTTGCCAACGAATAGTGGGATTGACCCTCACATTATAACGCCTCCACGGCTGAAAGGGCGAACATGTTTGGCGCGATCGGGATTCGAACCCGAGACCCGCGGATTACGAGTCGAACGCCTTAACACGCTTGGCCATAAAAGGGCCTTTACAAATAATGCATTTTTCTTGTCGTCTCTAATTTGAGAGTTCGTCACATATCACATACACGATGAATGTGATATTGTTGGGCCCGGCATGGCCTAGCGCGTTAAGGCGTGCGCTCGTAATCTGAGGGTCGCGGGTTCGCGCTCGAGTCGCGCCAAACATGCTCGCCCTCCCAGCCTTGGGGGCGTTATAATGTGACGGTCAATCCCAATATTCGTTGGTAAAAGAGTAGCCCAAGAGTTGGCGGTGGGTGGTGATGACTAGCTGTCTTCCCTCTAGTCTTACACTGCTAAATTAGGGACGGCTAGCACAGATAGCCCTCGAGTAGCTTTGTGCGAAATTCCAAAACAAACAAACAGTGATATTGTTTGTAGGCAAACGGTTCACTTCTTCTCGGTCGGAACGCTAAGCATTATTTTCAATACGTAAACCATTATTAGTGTATAAATAAATATTTTTTCTCGTATATCGTTGAAATAAATTGAAAACAAAATAATTAATGAATTGGTAAAAAATAATTAATTTCGTCATTACATAAATTGTTAATTTTTGAGAGGAGACGAACCCTGAATCTTATTGGCTTATATTAAAAGTTCACAATCCTTTAACTGACTGATCGTTATTTGATTGGTAACATAAAACAAGTGTCTTTATAACGCGGGCTCCCTCTCTCTGTGAGTGAACTTATATATATATATATATATGTTTGTATATTTATATACGTGAATACACACTGCTGGCCGAAATCTTAAGGCCAATGAACATAAAGAAAAAATATGCATTTTGCGTCGTTAAACTCAACCACCTAGGCCCGGCATGGCCGAGCGCGTTAAGGCATCCGCTCGTAATCTGAGGGTCGCGCTAAACACGCTCGCCCTCCAAGCCGTGGGGGCGTTATAAGTTGCAGCCAATCCCACTATTCGTTGGTAAAAGAGTAGCCCAAGAGTTGGCGGTGGGTGGTGATGACTAGCTGCCTTCCCTCTAGTCTTACACTGCTAAATTAGGGACGGCTAGCACTGATAGCCCTGTGCGAAATTCCAAAAAACAAACAAAACAAAAACTCAACCACTTATTTAAGTAGAGCTTCGAAAGATGAAAAGAGAAAATAAAAAAATCTACGTAGAAACAGCCAAATGTGTACATTTTCATTCACATAAGATCTGAATAAAATAACATATGAATCAAGGTTTACATGTATTTATACTAAAATTATACAAAAATGTTTAAAAAGTGAGTTGTTTTTCAAGTTTTGCGACTGTAATATAAATCACTTTCATGTATCAACCCCTAAATATAACCTGCAATCATGTTTTCGTTATACGTTCTCAGGTCACAAAAGCAAAGTTTCAAGAGAAAAAAATATGTTTTCTTCATTTACTTTAGGCATAAGGAATTGGGAAATAACACTTTCTGTCCAGGATCAAGAAAAGGTAAAAAAAAAGGTTACATAGTGTTATCGTACGTTTTATTTTATCTAATACGGAGACAATATCATGTTGCAACTAAATTTGTATTTTCATATTTCATGTGGAATTACCATGTTTCCAAAACGGTTCTGAATTAACACTTAGAAAAATGTAGCAAAAACAAATTAAATATAGAAATTCTAACCATTCAATAAAATGTCTGATGTCTTTCTTAATTCTTTGCTACTTCAGATCTAAACACCAACTGACATCACGTTTTACAAAATCCTTCGTTTGCCTGAGAGATAAAACAAGAGATTGAAATATTAATAATTGTTATTAACCGATTCAACATGCACGTGGTTGTTCTTCTGAAGTCTTACTTTTGTTTTGACAATTTCATACTTTATAAAAAAAATATTGTTAATTCCCTACTAATACTTCTCTCACAACAGCGACATCTACTTTTTGGAGCATAACCTTATGTTTGTTAAATGGAACCTTAATTCGAGTAATGACAACAGCGACATCTACTTTTTGGAACAATACTTCATGCTTTGTTAAATGGAACCTTAATTCGAGTTATGCTTCCAGAAACAACTATTTAATTTCTAGAGATTCATTATGTTTGTCCCCACGTGTAGGGTATTTATAGTTTATGTATTTTTATGTTTTGAAATCAAACTGGAGGAACAATGTGAAACTTTCAGACAAGGTTGTTTGTTTTCAATACCACGACATCTGCGCTGCTCGCCAAATAGAAGCCTGGAACTTCTCTTTACTTATATTCGCTCGTTCAATAGAAAAACATTCACGTTTCTATAAGAACCTGTTTCTTCTTATAAATATCACGTCAAAGTTATATCCATAGGATATTTTCACGAAAGGGGCAACATTCGTTGGTTAATTGTTCGAAGAAACTATAGGTGACACATCTCCCGCTTGGTCAGAGGAAAGGTTATGAACTTGCTACATTAAAATCCAGAGACTGATTCCTCGCGATGGACAGAGTGCACATAGACCATTGTGAACACTAAAACAAACTCATTATACTAGGCTAAGCAAAATGTTTTAGGAGGTACAGAAAGTTAAAGTAATTCTAAGCATACAAAAGTATCAATAACATGTGAGTACCGAACGGTACAACATTCATTAAAATACACTCAAGATAGAGTTTAATCAGTATCAGACTGTGAAGCACACACACTGAAATACACTCAAGACAGATTAAAAGCAACTAAATTATAACCTGATATTATTGTTGTTTAAGACTCATAAAGTAGGTATATTAATATATAGACTTATATTTCGATTTTCCCTCACAATAAAATACATTTATTTATGATCTTTGACTTCTGTTACCAGAACCAAAAGTTCGCAAATACAATTTAGATTGTTGTTACTCTACGTAACACTACGTTTCAACAATGGCTTCTATGTCATGTTGCTTAGCAACAAAAGTATAATCTAATATTGTTGTTAACCTATGTACCGAAAGTATAAAACGAAATGTTTAGAAAAGAATCTCAAAACAAAATTTCTGAATTTACAATCTCTCTTCATTAAGTGGGTTTGTTTCTTATTAAGAACGTTAGTGATATAACAGAAAATAGCTTTATTCAGAAACGAGTTGAGTTCAATGTTGAATAGATAGTTTTACTTCTATAATAAATTTTATACACTTGATCCTATGCTCGATGACTCTACAGTACGTCTTTACTTTAGGCTTATTATATCAACACTTACTACACTTGTAGCGTTTCACGACTCCCCCGTTACTAAAATCATAACGGGCACACAGTTACTAAATTATTCTATCTGGATGAATTCATTTTGGTTTTTAAGGCTCTTCCTATTTCGAGAAATCAAGCGTGACGTGACACACGCACTATCTTTTGTATAGGTTATATAATTAGGACAAAAATTTAATTATTGTTATCACCTTCTTGGTTCTTGACTGTATAAATCAGGCATCTGATGATCAGCCGTATGACGCGAAAAATAAATTATGTTACGGTTTCATTTGTTAATTTGAAAATAATCGCAAATTAAAAACCCTACAATCTGACCAGGAATACACTTCAAAGGAAGTCATCAGATGAGCGAATTCTGGCCAATCACAGTAAACTCCTGGAATTAGTTAGATGTATTTTTTTAAAAAATGTTATTAGAGGAAAGAACGCAAAGCCGCTTCGATACCAATACCACAGCTGTTCGTACTCATAAGCAAGTGACCATCGGTTGTCGACCTGGGTGGACAGGAATTCTAAGGTACAAGATACGAGAATGAATCAGATGTTCGTAGCCGTAATTGGATGCTGTACCAAGATACAGGCAAACAGAAATATGTCTCTCAAGGTCAGTTAAGTGCAGGAACCTTAGAAAAATGCCTTACGCTCGTGAGAAAATATACGGTGGTCCCAACACTGCGGAACGTACTAAGATATGTCGTCATCCGTTAGTATATGGCGTTTTATCTTCTGTTTCACTGTGAAACAAGATAGAAAACATTACAGTTTAATAATACACATGATTCACTGACATTTTACAGCAACTACGAGCGGAAACGAAAACAAAATTAATTCCTAAAAGAGACAAAAAATATACATTTTATTAATTATTTCGTGCATGTAACGTAAGGTTTCATTGTTTATCTTTCCGCAGTCTACCAAAAGACACAAAAAAAAACAAAAAACAGGATTTTTAAACAAATATGACGAAGACACGAAATCACTGTAACAGGGAAGTCAGATTATTTTGTTTTCTTTACAAGAGTATGTCAGTTAGACAATCATAAATTGTTGAGTTTATAAAACGTTTGACTCTTTATTAGAGGATTTGTTTTTACTTCAGATCTACCATTATGTTACCGTTCTAAAATTTCAAAGTTACTGAAAACTATTATAATAACTCTCGTTCAACATTCACACTTTTCCATGAACAATTCCTTCTTACGTCTTTTTAAACAAAGCCAATTTACTGTTAGTGTTACCAGTACAAGAGAGGTGATAATATATGGATCAAGCAACCATATAAACTAGCTGGATTATGGTTCGCGACCAGTTGTTGCAAGATCGTGCTCTGCACATTTCGAATTTTTGGTGTGTTACAAGAATGATCGTCAAATATATGTATTCGAGGTAATACTGTTGCCCAGCTGTCTTTCTTCTGGTCTATAAGTTCACAATTAAAGAGGACTTCTGCAGATAACTGTAGTGTAGCTTTGTAGGAATATCCAAATCAAACAAACCAAATAAAACACTTTTGTCTACTAAATCCAACAAGAGCACAATCAAATAAATAAACTTGAATAATGCTAAAAATAAGAACCCGTATGAAAAGTTTTAGATCCGACGATGTATCATAATGACCATATCAGGTATACATTATTGGTCCATGCTCAGTAACCAGAACGTAGCCTCTTAGCGGCTATATCAGACATGAAGTTTTACCCGCTTTTAAACTCAGAATGTTTCCCTAGTGGCTGTATCAGACATAAATCCTCAACCCATGCTCAGTAATGAGAATGTGGTATCCTAAAGGTTATAGCAGACATTAAAGTTTCACCCGTTTGTAACTCTCAGAATGTTGCCTCCTAGAGGCTATATGAAGCATAAAGTTTTACCCGTTTGTAACTCTCAGAATAGCAACTACATCAGGCATGCAGTTTTATTCTTATGTAACGCTCAGAACGCAGCCCATATTAAAGTTTCTGCCTATTTGTAACTCTTCGAATGTTGCATAAAGCGGCTATATCAAGCATAAGTGTATTTTACTTTGAAAATATGGCCTCCTATTAGCTATATTAGTCAAGAAGCTTTTACCCGTATCTTACTCTGAGAATGTGGCCTTCTATATGTTATATCAATAACAATGTGTGTTTTTTAATACACAAAACAACCCAAACCATCCTGAAAGTCAAAACAGTCGTACGTTTTCAAATAAATGTTTTTACTTTGCTAAACGTTGGCGTAATGAATTTACGTTTTGTGAAACGTTATACGTACTTTGGATTTGATACGGGTAAAAAAAAATTCATTATTGGAATATTTAGACTCAATTTAAATACAGTAATGAAACTACGAAACAGAAAATACATAATTAAATTATTACCATCACGATCTACAGTATTTCTGAATTCCATTAGCGTATTCGATAATTGTTGTTTCTAGGTCTGTCACTTTTGTTTAACAGTTTCACTGCATTTTTCTTAACTAAATGTTACGTTTCACTGGCTGTTTCCTGAGGTCCATCACGACTCTAAATTCGGGGAGGATTAAAATGAGCTCGTGAATTTGATTTTTATTTTGTTTCTAATACTAGAAGACTTAGGGAATAAACGAATGACAAAATAATAAAAAAAACATAATATTATGGAGAGTTTTGATGATCAGAGAGACCAAATCCCCAAGACGACCTAGACTGGCCTAACGTTCAACGTCTTCGATCAAAACATTAAGAAAAGTATTAATCTTAGATACAAAGAAGACACGTGCTGATAAGAACTAATCGAATATTTTTTGTATGTTCAAAGTAAGTGAGACAGAGTAAATAAGGTATGTTTCTATCATCAGTCTATTTTAGATTAAGACATAATGTGGAAAACTTTTATTATGTATTTCCAAAGTTAATTATACTGCCATCAGTCTATTTCAGGTTAGAATGCAGTGAGAAAATGAGAGGTTTCATTACGTATTTCAGAAAATTGTAGACAAAGTCAAACACATGTTATAATTATTTAAATATATATATATATATATTATGTATTCGAAATGCCACTTAAAAACTATTGGGTTTATCTTAGGTCACTGAAAACAAAATTAAAAGAATGAAATCGTGACATATAATAAAATGTGATATCTAATTTCAGGTCAGTTGATCTCTTGGTGTAAAATCTGAGAACTTGCTTCCCTCCCAATATCTGAAAAAATTTTGAAAGCGTACGATTTGCAATACGAAATCGATATAAGGCTGACATAATATGCTTGGTGATTTTTTTTGTCCAGCTGTTTTGAAAGGTTGGAAAATTGGAAGTAATTAAAAGACAGAAAATAGTTGTTTATATAATAAGTTAAAAGATACATTAAATTATGTGACTTTTCATCATTAAACATTACTTTCGTATTGGAGAAGTAATAATCATTACATGGAGTTCGAATCTGTTATCCCGACAAAAACAAACAAACAACACTTCCAATTAAGTAAAACAGGTTACATAACAGAGCTCTGAAGTTTGGAAAGGGCGAGCCGGGATCGAATCGGGGTGATACTACAAAATATTTCCAGTGGGTGTGTTACAAGAGTGACAGTCAGTTGACTGGCTGTCTACCCTCAACCCAGTAGTTTAAACTTAGGAACTGCAGCAGATTGTCTTAGGAGCTTCGGACCCAAACTGTGAACAATTTAAACACTGTACTGTGGTTACAATAATAAGAGTGTAACTATTATTTCAATTTAAACACTGTGCTGTAGTTACAATAATGTGTGTAACTATTATTTCAATTTAAACACTGTGCTGTAGTTACAATAATAAGTGTGTAGCTATTATTTCAATTTAAATATTGTGCTGTAGTTACAATAAGTGTGTAACTATTATTTCAATTTAAACACTGTGCTGTGGTTACAATAATAAGTGTGTAACTATTATTTCAATTTAAACACTGTGCTGTAGTTACAATAATGTGTGTAACTATTATTTCAATTTAAACACTGTGCTGTAGTTACAATAATAAGTGTGTAGCTATTATTTCAATTTAAATATTGTGCTGTAGTTACAATAAGTGTGTAACTATTATTTCAATTTAAACACTGTGCTGTGGTTACAATAATAAGTGTGTAACTATTATTTCAATTTAAATATTGTGCTGTGGTTACAATAATAAGTGTGTAGCTATTATTTCAATTTAAATATTGTGCTGTAGTTACAATAATAAGTGTGTAACTATTTGTTTGTTTGTTTGTTTTTGGAATTTCGCACAAAGCTACTCGAGGGCTATCTGTGCTAGCCGTCCCTAATTTTGCAGTGTAAGACTAGAGGGAAGGCAGCTAGTCATCACCACCCACCGCCAACTCTTGGGCTACTCTTTTACAAACGAATAGTGGGATTGACCGTCACATTATACACCCCCACGGCTGGGAGGGCGAGCATATTTAGCGCGACGGGGGCGCGAACCCGCGACCCTCGGATTACGAGTGCACGCCTTAACGCGCTCGGCCATGCCAGGCCGTGTAACTATTATTTCTGAGTGTGTTTCACTCGTTTGATAATCAAATCAAAAATCACTTTATCTAATTTAAAAAGAAAATTATACATCGATGTATATTTTTTGTTGTTACGAAACTTACATCAACACTTCAAAATGACACCAAAAACACTGAAAGACATCACCAATGCTAAACGTAACGAGGAAAATAGTGTGTGTTTTTAAGAACTATTTAATTTTCAGAGGGAAATATTTTTATGTAGCCATTTAGTAAGATTATACATAACATATCTTCTCCTCTGTTTCTCGTAGTACGACAACACAGATAACCCTTCAAATCTGCTTGTTCTTCATAAAGCGTACAGCAACGCAGGTCTTCCTCAGACCTGATTATTTCTTCCATTTCTATAAAAGTATGTTAACTCAGATATTTCTCTTAAATCGAAAATATATGATAATACAAATATTTTCCATATCTGTTTCTACGTATCAAGTAAATCTCTGCAGCCGTAACTTAACTTTAGAAATATTCTATAATGTGAACAACTCGCCCTATTCTTGTTACACACTTGTACGAAATATTATTATATTTTTCAAAGACTTGTGAAGACTGTTCAATTATGTAGCTCGTTTCTGGAGTTTCTAAGATTAATTTTCACACACGCGAGTGACTTCACAGTTCAGGTTATCGACTTCAAATTTCAGACTGGTGCTGTGGATTTTATATCGACTGTTTCAGACTTCAAATTGACGGCTTCGGGTTTGATATTGGTAATTCAGATTTTAGACTGGTGTTTTGATATTTCATATTCACAACTCCAGACTTCAGACTGATAACTTCTAATGTCAGATTGGTGACTTTGGGTTTAGTACTGGTGAATTCGGATTTCATAGTGATAACTTCTTATCTGAAATTGGCAATTTTCTAATTTCAGGTCACTATCACGGGATTTTAGATTTATAATTTCGGTCTTCAGATTGGTGTTCTCAAACTTTGGATTGTTGTATGTACGTTTTTCAAAGAGCTTGTTTACAAATGCTTCTAAAAGAAGATGTCTTCTACACCTTAATATAACTAAAAACAAACATTACACAGTTTTTTTACAACGGTTGTTAGATGGCATCACTTTCATGCGTATATTATCTGCTGATCAGCGTATTTCTTCAGATGAGTTGTCTTTTAAAGTGCAACTTGAAAGTTCAAGGTCATTAGGTCTAACTAAATATGACGATATGTAGATCACAGCTCAACTTCGTTAGATTTATTTTGGTATGACATTATTCAGCCCACAGCTCAATCTTATTAGGCCTAAATTGATATGTCTGACTTATGTTAGTACGACGATCTTTAGACCAGATCGTATTAGGCCTAACTAGTTATGATAACATATTTCATAACCAAGTGAACTTTCAGTAAACTTACAAATGTATAACACTAATATCTGTGATTCAATCAGATTTTTTACTATGCATCTTTGTTCTAAACAACGACGACAAAACAATTACAACAATAGCAACAAATCAATCACATAAAATATTTTGAAACAATACTCCTTTGGCATGGTAACTTTTACATCGCAACTTGTTCTTGCTATCGTAATCTAATAACATAACGTTAAGTAGCAGCTTAGCTTTGTCACCCTCATTTAATATGGTAACGCCAAACCATAGCTAGGCCTTCTTCTTCTAGCTTGATATGACAAAGTTAAACTACAACTTGGTGTTGTTATTCAAACATTTGTCTAGTCACGCTATACGAACAAAATGTAATAAAGATAAGCCACAGTTTTAAGCCTTGTTATACTAGCTTTATATGAAAACGTTAACTAAAAGATGAACTTTCTTGTTCTTGATATAACATGGAAACTATATACATTTACTTTAAATTTTATAAATAATACAATATGGTTTGATGAACTGGTCTACAACTGACAACTTTTAATATGTTCAGGTTCATTCATAAGTGTCCCAAATTCTGGTTCTCTAAACCTAGAAAGTTTATCCTTTTAACAATATGAAGCCACTGGATAGCTCTCCTCTATTATGATCAATGATTGTTTGTTTGAAGTTCACGCAGAGCTGCACGAGGGCTGTCTGCGCTAGCCGTCCCTAATTTAACAGTGTTAAGACAAGAGGAAAGGCATCTAGTCATCACCACTCACCGCTAACTCTTGGGCTACTCTTGTACCTACGAGTAGTGAAATTGATTGACACATTATAACGTCCTTACAGTTGAAAGGGCGGACATGTTTCGTGTGACGAGGATTCGAAACCACGACCCTCAGATTACGAGTCAGGCGCCTTAACCACCTGGCCATGCCAGGGCCCTATGATCAATGAAGGTTTTCTACAGTGATAATTAGTAATGTTATGCTGTTTATGGTGCTATAAGAGTAGCCATGTTAAGTTTATAGAACAAGTATATAGTTTAAGTAACAATGAATATATCTAGCAATATCAGCTTAGAAGAGATGGAGCGAAAGAAATCCATAACATTACGTGTCTGTTTTCCCAGGTAATAATACACTCACAGTTCATAAACTTTCGTTTCAAGTCAGATGCGTCATTTCAGAACTGAGGGAAATATATTTTGATGAATGTATTATTTAGTTGGTTGTTTTTTATTTTTGTTTTTACTCAACCGAATCCATTTTGTTATACGTTATTGCATTAAATTTTCAGTTGGTATAACTTCTAAGCAGCAGGTGAACTTTTTCTCAGCTAGACCTCTGTGACTTTTTGGTTGTTCTTTTTCTGTCAAATGAAACTTGTCACGGATGGCTGTAGAAATACGTCTTTGTTTCGGAGCTCGATCCAGCCCAGAAAGTAGCGAGACAAATTATTCTATGAAACTGGAAGCAAAAGAGAATACGTGACATCAGAAATAAGCCTGAAAAATTAGGCCCTCAAGAGTGTTGGCACACTTGTTCAAGTATGAGTGAGGCATTTGTTATCAGCTCTGTGCACCGACTACAATGTCGACCTTTCGTGATTTAGTAATTGACGTTTTTGGCACAAGAAACGCACACAAAACAAACAAAATCTCATCACATCGAGTACCCGTGTACACCTAATGGCTTAGGAGAGAAATTTCAACCAACTAAAGAAGTAGAAGAAATGATTTCTTGTAGAAAAATGACAGCTTAGAAACTTTTTGAAATTGACGCGTTTTTCTGCAGCTAGTAAAACGTGTCTATCTACCGAAGGATTATATTATCGCGAGATAGTTACGTGTGTGAAATGAAGTTTTACACAACACGTTTTTGTGTGGAAACTTTAGACTTTAAGCTAATAAACCTTCTCATTAATTACCACAGCATTAACAACTTTTGTAATAAACATAAAAAAAAATCCAGAAAAGCTGATTAAAAAAATGTGTTAGGTGGGCCTCGTCGAAATTCTAATTCTAAAACTAATTACTTTTAGGGTAATACCACAGCATATTAAGGTGTTTATGTTGTTTTTATTTGACTTTTGGATCCCACGGGTGAAAATATCAAAAACTGTTTCTGATAAACTGAGATAATATTTTCTGTATGTTTCAGAATTTTTGCACATTTTTTTACACATATATTAACACTGCATAATCATTTCTTATGAGCAGACCAGACAGAAGTCAGTCATCGTCATGTTATTAACAAGAAAGGGGTTTGACTGTCACTCTTATTGCACTGTTCCCAACTCCCAAATGC